>OX243824.1:17641371-17758871 GCA_945859605.1 Lumbricus rubellus | reverse complement strand
CTCGAGATTATGAGAGGTCATATCCCTAGAGGAATTTCTGGGATCAGCCGCCTGCTGGTGAAAGGGTTATTGGGTGAATTTGAGCCGGAACACTGCGCATGCGTGTACTGCATGGTCTGTATGTAGGCTATGTATGCAAGAAGAAGACTCGGTTATCTCTGGCGGGAGCTTTCACTTCACTCATACGTGGTGACGTACGCGCGTCGGCTTGGGTAAGGTTATCGTGCATCTTGGAGTCGTCTCACTGTCTCAGTTGCCTTTGTTGTCTACGGCGGGAAGTCGCTGGAAAGGTAATGTTAATTTTTCTAAGTTTAAAGTCTTGTTTGCCGAAACTTTCTGGACTGCTGCTTCGTTATACCCTTTTCAGCTATTAAAGAATTAAGAAAAAATATTAGTCAATTTGAACTTGAATTGTTTATTTAAAAAATTATTTAGCCTTAGTTGCTTTGAGTTCATTTAAATCTTTCTGCAGTTACGGCGCCAGACATTTTAAAATCTGGTATAGCCAGGACAGAAACACAAATGACGACGCATGCAAGAAGCAATTTATAGCAGCCATGTGGCAGGCTGACGAGTAGGCCATGCTTTACCAAGTTTACCATATCATTTGTCACTGCTTGCTCTGCCTTAGTGCCGTTGGTCGAAACTATATTTACAGTTATTAAAACTATATTTACAATTACTAAATCACTTTAAGGCAGTTTGTGCTGTGCGTGTATGAGTGTCTGCATGTAGCCTAATAGTGTTAATTAAAACTGAGGCCTATAGAGTTTAATTAGTTATTTGTCATGTGTCTTCTCTTCTTTAGTCTTCTGCAGTTGAGCAGGTTTGTGACATGGACGCCCTCGCAGGGGCGGATCCAGGGGGGGCTTATCCGGCCATGGCCCCCCCCATTTAGAATTCCCAAGTATTGTGGCCCCCATTTGGATTGAACATGCTGTGGAACAATGTACATATTGTACAATTTGCCCCCCCCCCCCTATTAAGAAATACCCATGCATTGCGGCCCCCTCCAAAAATTTGGGCGGATGACTAAAAAAAAAGGTCATCAACTTTTTTGACGGACAAAATGGGTATTATTTTCCCGAAAATTTGGCCGGATGACTAAAAAAAAAGGTCATCAACTTTTTTGACGGATACGAGAAAGAAAAATTTTCCCAAGGCCTAAATTTCTTCCCGGACCCAGCACTAAGAATTTTTGGCACCCTCCGTCCAAAATTTCTGTATCCGACCTTGCGCCCTCGTGATCCCCTCCGACCTCCGCCATCCCGCTCTGTCTTGCGCCTTCCTCTCCATTATCGAGATCACTCAGCATATTTAATCTTCTTCTGCCTCTCGTTGCCTTTCCTTCCATACGTCCCTCCAGCAACGTCACCAACATACCCTCTCCTCTAAGTATGTGGCCCAGCCACCGATGTTTTCTCTTGGTTTTGTCCTGTGTATTGTTCGTAAATTGTATACTTGCATTTATGTCCTGTGTATTGTTCTTAAATGCAAGTATAGGCCTACAAGCCTAGTCATGTGCCGCAATTGCCAATTGGCATGGCTAATCATTTTCATTTTATATTAAAGATCACTACATGATGCAGAATTGCAGATGAATGTATTTTAGTGTAATTGTTTTTAAAGCACTGTGTGCCAAAGCTGTTAGAGCTATGCTCATTGTTTGTCTATATTAATTGTTTATAATTATTTTACTTTTGTTTCCAGATCTGTGTGGGGCTAAACTTCTCAAGAAGAAAGTCTGAAGCATTCCTCAAAGATTCTGCCCTGTCAATCAAGTCTGTTACAGTAGGTTTACTTCTTTTTAGGTAATCTGTAAATTTCAAAAGGTAACTGAAAACTGATCACTGATCATTTATACTAATTACAAGACTCAACTTTTTGCGTTTTGCTCGAATGTCTGATTTCAATTGATCTCTCTTTTTTTGTATGTGCACATGTTATAGCGCCCCTTCAAGCTCTTCTACTCAGAGGCGCTCCCGATGCAGAGCGGACACTGCATCGGAGTTTCACGCCGAAGCGCTGAGCAATTGTGAGTGAAGGACTTTCCCAAGGTCCTTACGCGGCGAGGTGGATTCGAACCTCGAACCTTCCGGCTCCATGGCAACGACGCCACCACTACACCACCGCGCCCCACAATTTATCTGACATAGTATTAACTTAGAGTTAAAAATTCTAATGATCAGGAATCAATCAATGTTGCTGAGTAATTGAGTGTTAAGGACTTGCTCAAGGTCCCTGCACATTCAGTGTGTAGGCTATTCTAGAGTCTAGACCCCCTGCTTGGGAGATTCACTTTGAAGGTGCATGGGCCGGTGTCGCGTGACAGAGTCTCCCCCTAAAAGTCTCCTCCCGGAGACTTTATTTCGAAACAGATTCTCCTAGGCGGATCTGTTCTAGAACAGATTCGCCCCCGGAGACTCTATTCTGAAATAAAGTCTCCGGGGAGAGAGAATATTTCCACCGTCTACGAAACAAAGTCTCCCCCGTTGAGCGTAAAATTGGCTACTGTCGCGTAAAATTTATAGATGAGCATATCAAACCGTTAGTTTACATTGTTAGGTTATTTAACACGAACAAATATACACTTTTACATCAGAAAATTTCTTCCAATACCTGGGGGAGACTCTATTTCGAGGGGAGACTTTATTTCGTGACACCGGCGTCAAAAACGAGTAATGATAAAGTAATAATGATGAAAATCTATGGCGCTGAATAATTATGATTGAAGGACTTTAGTCTCAAGGTCCTTACTCGTGTAGTAACTGCTTACTTTACTTCCATTGTTGTAAAACAAGTGTTGCAATTTGTTGCTATGTTAGGCACGCCAGTGACGTCACATTGAGTGGAGCGTGACAATGTGGATGTTTCGATGTGTCTCCGAATGGTCGCTTGCTGGTGGACTTGCAACTGCCATGGAAGAAGATGCCGCCTGCCTTACAAAGGGCACTAAAGATGACGTAGATCCAAAGCCAGCCTTGCTGTAGAAATGGTGCGCATTGTCTGCGCTGAGGTCCATGCCATTCATTTGAGTCCGGGCCGTCGACAACTTGGACTTCTGGCGCAAAGATTATTGTGTTTTTAATTATTGCAGCATTGCAGGACTGATATTGAACTTGAAAGTCGCTTTGGCTAATATATATATACTGTCATTCTATAATTAATTTAATGCTTATTATGCTTACAACTAAACAATTAAAGTGTGAGCTGATGCATGCTGGAAATTATATCATTCATCAGTTGACTATAGCTGTTCATCATGTGCTATTCATCAGAGAACTGTTCATCAAGAAACAAGAGTACATATACGCGCACACATACAGACATGCACACAAACACATACGCATATGCATGTATGTATGTGAGCTTATGTAGCCTAGATACGTTTGTATGTATGTATGTATGTATGTATGTATGTATGTATGTATGTATGTATGTATGTATGTATGTATGACATACATACATACATACATACATACATACATACATACATACATACATACATACATACATACATACATACATACATACATACATACATACATACATACATACATTGTATGTATGTATGTATGTATGTATGTATGTATGTATGTATGTATGTATGTATGTATGTAGGCCTATGTATGTATGTATGTATGTATGCATTGACTTGCAGAAACCTTTTAAATGATCAAATATACCGCACTGCAGCTGTCAATTTACAGAAAAACCTGTATATTAGCAGGCTAATTAATACAGAAATTAAATCAAATTTCTTTAAAATTACAGAAATATCTGTAAATTAGCTGGTTAAATAATACAGAAATTAAATCGAATTTCCTTGAAATTACAGAAAAATCTGTATATTATCAGACAAATTAACACAGAAATTAAATCGAATTTCCTTAAAATTACAGAAAAAATCGGTATATTAGCAGGCTAATTAATACAGAAGTTAAATCGAATTTCCTTAAAATTACAGAAAAAATCGGTATATTAGCAGGTTAATTAATACAGAAATTAAATCGAATTTCCTTAAAATTACCGAAAACATCGGTATATATTTTCCAGAAAATCTGTTGCTTTGACCGAATATATCTGTGAATTATCACAGAAAAATATCTGTAAATCATTTACAGAAAAGTCTCCATTCACAGAAAAAATCTGTATATGATTTTACATAAGTGTGTATAAATACAGACAATCTACTGGCAACACTGCTGCCAGTAGTTTGTCTGTAAAAATACATAGTCTTTCCAATACAGTGTAGGTGCTCTTCGGTCGATTTGAAATTATTGGCGAAGATCAATGCTGTTTCGATTTGCGAGGCGATTAAATATTGATGAGTGTAGCTTAAATAGATTTTCGATTAAGTTATATTTGCCGACATTACATGTCTTAATAAACGAAGAAATGAAAGGAAGGACGCGAGACAGAACTGCAGAATGGAAAGAAGGAAGGAATTTGGAATTGAGAAGAGAGAGAGAGAGAATGGTAGAGAGAGATTGATTGCCAAATAGACGGACGGATCGATGTAATGTATGGGTGGCTGGATGAATGAAAAGATAGATGAATGGTTGAATGGACGGACGGAAGCAAAGATGGATGTATGGATGGATGGACAGAAGGATGAATGGATGGAAGGACGGATGGACGAATGTACGGATGGATGGATGGATGGACGGACAAATATGAATGGATAGACGAATGTGAGGATGGATGGAGGGATGAATGGATGGATGGGTGGATGGATGTATGAATGAATGAATGAATGAATGTATGTATGAATGAATGAATGAATGAATGAATGAATGTATGTATGTATGTATGTATGTATGAATGAATGAATGTATGTATGTATGAACGACAAAGTGCTCAGCCGTTGTTTATATAATTTCCAGGTGTTTTTCGAGCTCCAGATGCGGTGGAACATAACCCTCATCCAACTCCCTGGTCTCTGCGAACTCTTTCCGGTCGTCTTCCTGTCCTGCCAGCACCTCAGTCCACTCCTCGTCCTCGGCTTCACGACGGAACGCTACATCTCCGTCTGCCACCCCTTCCAGCGGGAGCGGTTCTGCACAACCCGCCGTGCCCTGCTCTCCATCGCCGGCCTCGTGTCCTTCGCGCTCGCACTCAACTCCGTCCAGGCCTACTTCTGGTACTACACCCCGACGGACGGCGGCGTCTGCGATCTCCGTCCGGAGGTGACTAGCAACGGGTCTTCGTCCGTCTGGTCCGTCTACTCGTGGATCACAGAGATGCTCGTTTTTGGACTGGTTCCCACCGCCATTCTCGTCCTCAACGTCTTCGTCATCCGCGAGACCCGACGTCTGGCCGCCAGCGAGATGGTTCTCATCCAGGTGACGAGGGAGAAGGGAGCGAGGACCGGGAGCAGCAACATCCCGTCGGCAACGACTGTCATGCTACTCGCAGTGTCCTTCTACCTGATCGTGACGACACTTCCCGTTACCATCCTCTACGTCCTGTACCTCAGCTTCCCCGAGGGAGACCCGACCTTGATCGGGCTCGACAAGGCCGCGGACCCGACCTGGAAGCGTCACTTTGCCTACAACGAGATACGAACTGTTATCGAGGAGATAGGGCTGTCGCACTACGCGTGCAATTTCTACATCTATCTGCTGACTGGAAGGATTTTCAGGCGTGAACTGCATCGTCTGTTGACGACCATCCTATGCCGCAACTTCCATCATCGAGACGTCAGTGGTACTGAGTCAGAACGTACCGTCATCAGGATTCGAACTGGGGACAATAGAAACAGCGGCTCGAGAGGGTTTAACAACGGTAACGCGGCGATGCTGTGACGCGGCCTTTGGTGTGAATCACTCGAAAAAGAAGTCCGGTGATCGGTTAAGATTTGGTATCACTGATATTACTATAATCATTAGCCATGCGTTGCTTTGTTGAATTAATACCATAATTACATGACTGATTTGTACCATACCTTATCTTATCTTATGTTATCTGACCAGTTATAAAGCGCTTCTCGCAGCAAGAGCCTTTCAGAAGCGCTCCCAGTGCGCTCAACCCCCAAAAAGGCAAGTTTTTAGACGAGAGAAAGACGAGGATACACTACCAGAAAGGATATAGCGAAGCAAACTGCGTCATGGATTTGTGAATCATGCCAGCCCAGTGCCTACTTTATTTAGTACCACACATGTATCATCGATTCTTAAACAGCTTTTGAGCAGGGGTTATTTTAAGAAATTTTTAGAAATGCACAAAACCCACCTTTTAAGTCGTCCGGACGAAATGTTTGATAGTCGAAATCCCGTGAAAATATTACCATTTTGAAATTTTCCCGGCCCCCAAAAAACTGATGACCCTTTTATAGTCCTTCGTTCACTATAACACTATGAGTTACTGCACAAAATCTTATTTTTCAACTGCACAAATTTCTTTTCCAACTAGGCCTACACACTTTGTGTCCAGCTGCACGTTAAAATAACCTCTGATTTTGAGTTCTATGCAAGTACTTATATCGCATAAATCAATTAGGTCAAGTTTAAGACATGACTTGAGAAGGAGATACTTACATAAATACTCGAAGTTTCACATGTAGAGGAGCCGACAACTTCATTAAGAACCAAACAAAGACAAGGCGGGTGGCAGGAGCAGCATAATTATTTGCTGGACGAATTCTTATGGTATAGTTACACGAACTAGACATCTTTTTATTTTCGTTAGTCCTATTTATTTAAACACTTCTCGCATTTGTCATAGCACCTGTTCAATCTCTCTCTTGAAAAGCATCGTGGTGTAACTATGAATAATAACAATAGCCTACGCAGATGATTGTCACCAATTGTTATTTTATTCCTCTAAATGCATAATTATAATAGTGGTTGATATCGTGATAAATTCCAGAGTAAGCATTTTATACTCTTATTTTATTTCTGACATTTCGTATTGACCGGAGTGATAGCAATTCAAAATCTTTCTTAACATGCCATTTCCACATAGCGCTGCGTAGCCATTACAAGCTTTAAAAGACAACAGTGGTTCTAAAGAGGTCTTTAATTTTTTTTCTTTTAAAGTTCACAATGTTCGTGTTTTTAGAGCTAAACGTTGATAATGCGGTTAATATCATTGTCAGAAGCTGTAGTTGTGCCACCGTTGCAGATTCAGTTTAAAAGTCCATAATTGTAGCCTGTGCATCTGCTCTCTTTCGCCAACACTGCAAAAAAGAAACTTTAGTTGACAAGTTATGGTATTTAAATAATTTTATGCTAACTGTAATTTTCGGGGGAGAAAGATTATATGAGATGCGATTGCGGGGGGGGGGGCTAAATAACACTAGAGGATATACGACCAGCAGATGATAAGACAAAGAATGAGGCAAGATTGTTAATGTAGGTGGGAATGAATATCTCAGGCAATAATGGAGTGCTGTAAGGTTTGCCGGTAAATCAAATAAAAACGACAAGAGCACCAAAAATGATGATGATGATGATGATGATGATGATGATGATGATGATGCTGATGATGATGATGATGATGATGATGATGATGATGATGATGATGATGATGATGATAACGATGATGATGATGATGATAATAGTAATGATAATGATAATTACATGTATAATGACAAATAACAAACAGTAGCAATAGAAGTAGGCCTAATGACGACAATAATGACTGATAAAAATGATGAATTTTGATGATGATGATGATGATGATGATGATGATGATGATGATGATGATGATGATGATGATGATGATGATGATGATGATGATGATGATGATGATGATGATGATGATGATGATGATGATGATGATGATGATGATGATGATGATGATGATGATGATGATGATGATGATGATGATGATGATGATGATGATGATGATGATGATGATGATGATGATGATGATGATGATGATGATGATGATGATGATGATGATGATGATGATGATGATGATAATTCTGACAAAGATGACAATGATGATGATGATAGCAATCATGATTTTTTTTGATTTTTGAACATTTACATAGTGTCTTTTAGGAACAATGTTGGCTACATGTAGTACACGAGAGACATTTTGCCATTGTGTCATTTTGTCCCTACCATCTTGTTGGTGACTTTTGTCAGACCACCCTTATTCCAACTCACCATGCAACCAACCTTCTTTGGATTAGTGTTGTCCACATCCATTTTATTCCTTAGTACATTTCTGTAGCGCCAGTTTACACAGTTAACCAATAGTTTTTAGCTATCAATTCTTAGAGGTATAGACAATAACATTCATAACAATTGTGCGGGGCGCGGTGGTGCAGTGGTGGCGTCGTTGCCTTGGAGCCGGAAGGTTCGAGGTTCGAATCCACCTCACCGCGTAAGGACCTTGGGCAAGTCCTTCACTCACAGTTGCTCAGTGCTTCGGCGTGAAACTCTGATGCAGTGTCCACTCTGCATTCGGGAGCGCCTCTGAGTAGCACATACAAACAAATTAAGTCGCCACTGAAGAGTCCACACTGCGAGAGGCGATTGCGCTTTCTAATTGTCCAACTGCGATACGACAAGAGATTTGAACCCAGTACTCAAGCGGTCAAATGCCGTCAGACGTTACAATACTTCAGCAAATCCAGATACAGATAGCATCCATTTCCAGCTTCAATACATGGTTCATATTGAGCAGCCGTAAGCACTCAATCACTAAGTCTCGAGCCTTTCTTCTCGAAACAGTACACATTAGAAGTAGTAAAGAAATTTACAGTCTACCTACCATGGTTTGGGGCGGACAGTTATCCGTTGGCTATATCAGTTATCAGTATTCATAGCAAGAACACTTCATGCAGAAGCATAACTGTCCACCGTCGGGCCGGCTACACTTGTAGCACGATTTTGGTTTGCCGCATTTATGCGCCAAATCGCAGCAACATTCATACGTATTTTGTCCTTTCGAAACATTTTTCGATGAATCACTATTTGTAATGCTGATGATTTTGAACGCTTCTGGTGTCATCGACTCCCAGGTTAGAAGCGTCAGGCAGAGGACCACAGCGACAAGAAAAGCTGAACGATTCATTGTTGGTTAAATTCTGGAATTATAACATCACACGCACAAATGTTTTTAGTGGCTCTGCACAAAAATGGCAGCCATGAACAAAATTGTGCGGCTGCAAGATCACTGTTGTGTGGCGTTAAATAATGATTAAAAATATTTATGGTCGTACGATTGTGAATCGTATAAGCTTATGGCCTGGGTCTACCATCGCGCATCATTAACAACGATGGTCGTACAATATTGTTTGCGGCTTAACTTGACGTTTACTTTTCACGAATTTGATGACGTCACGAATATTGACGCTACAATTTTATTAAGTGAGCTAGTGATCTAAAAAAATTATATTAACATTTGCATTTGAATAACCTATCCGCCAGTATAAAACTTTCCACATTATATTGAGCATAGGCTAACATATATTTATCTGCATTCAAAATCGTTCACGACCTATCGAGACACCCTATAGTTTGTTTGCTTGTGTGTTTGTGTGTGCACTTGTTACAGCGCCCCTTCAAGCTCTCCCTACTCAGAGGCGCTCCCGAATGCAAAGCGGACACTGCATCCGGAGTTTCACGCCGAAGCGCTGAGCAATTGTGAGTGAAGGACTTGCAAAAGGTCCTTACGTGGCGAGGTGGATTCGAACCTGAAACCTTCCGGCTCCAAGGCAACGACGTCATCACTACACCACCGCGCCCCACAACCAGTTAAGCGGTGTTTTGAATTTTCTGCAATATTTCACACTCCTAGAACAAAATAGCGAAACTTAACAAAAGTAACAAAACATAAAACAAGCGAATTAAATATAACAAGAGAATTTAGAAATCTTTTACATTCATGTTTAAATTTGTTAATATTCACCTGTTCGATATTCACTCGGAAATCTGATGACACCAGAGTTTGAAGAACGTTAGTCTATGTCGAAACGTCGTCTGCTGATATTACTTTGTGCTGTCTGTATAAGCTTAGCTCTTCCACCTTGAATGAAAATGTCTGTGATTCATTTGCATTTAAATTTATAAGTAGGCCTATGTAATAGCCCTACGCACAGCTGCGGACGATCTTCAATTTTCAGGCAAAAATCAAAACAAATTAACGGAAATAATAAATCAGCTCATTAAACTGATGCTTCAAAACATAAAAATTTCGAGCTACGCAGGAGTCGCTTAGTACGTTTGCTTGGTTGCAGATCGATATTTTTGAGCTGTAGCCTAGTAGGCTACTTAGTGCTTAGTACGTCAAAACAAACAGTAACTCACGTAGTGCATCTCCAATGCAGACCCGTAGCCTATATTTGAAGAGTCTGGCCAACTGTGTTCCGGATGTTGGTCAAGTCACGTGGTTGCTGGACGCCATTATGAGTCCATGCGGCGATCAGCAAATCACGTTGACAAAGCAGTCTGTCCACGGCGCACTCAATAGAACTTCTCTGTGCTGTTCCCTTGTTACATGTGTTCCTTATGTCTCTGTTCCATTATGTTCCTTATGATGGCTCTGTGATGCTCCGTGTTCCTTGGTCCCTATATTCCATATGTTACCGAAGTAAAATAGGAACTGAGCTGTTCTGTGTTCCTTGTTCTTCATCTCTTCTAGTCTCGTGTGTTCCTGTTCTTTGTTCTAGTTTTCTTTGTTCCCTGTGCTTCTTGTCCTTCTGTTCCCTGTGTTCCATGTAATGTTCCGTGTTCTTTGTTCTCTATGTTCCATTATGTTATCTATGATCTATGAGCTGCTCTGTGTTCTTTGTTCCATTGAGTCTAAGGAAAGTCCCTTTGATTTACGCGAGATTTAAATAAGATAGAACGTCCCTGTCAAAAATGATATCCTGGTTAGCGATAGCTGGCTGTTAAGAAGGTCTGATTGTCAAGGACCTGGTTGCCAGGGAGAACTGGTTTCTAAGAAGGTTAAAAGGGGGGTGGGACATTTCGACGACCAGTTTGCTTTACAGAGAGTCAATGACAGTTTTAGTGTGCATGGTTGTTATTATTTAGAGTATTTATATTGCGCCTCTTCAATAAATCTACTCAGAGGCGCTCTCTGCGCTAACTAGCCGAAGTGATGTTAAGTGTCATAACAACAAGAAAATTTAATCAATTAGCAAAATAAGTCACAGTGAGCCGGAAACAGTCATCAGTGGCGATCCCTCACAGACACGTAGAATCATCCAATGGATTCCCGTCAACAGCCTTCAGATGGTGAGAAAGTTCAGAGTCTCTGGAACAGGTTGCGTCGATAGAGTAGAGCGGCGGCAGGTGACAGGGCTCGCAAACATGAAACGCTGACGAAATTGACGAAACTGAAGCTCCTCGCTGGTTGAACATGACGCGCGCGTCCGGCCTATCGTCGGGGCACAAGCTTATAGCTGCACAGTAGTAGGCATTATTTTTGGCTATGTTTTATGAAGGCAGAATGATTTGGGTTTAGAAGGTAGGCCTACTTAGTCAAGGCAAGAAACAGGTTAGAGAGAGCATATCCCATCAGAAGAGTTTGCATGTGAACATTGGGATCTACATACGTAGGCCTACATTAACGCATACATGCATGCGTGTATACTAAAGTCTAACATACATTGTGCAGGTTACATAATTATGCACACTGGGAGATACTTACATGAATACACAAAGTTTCACATGTAGAGGAGCCGACAACTTTAATTAAGAACTAAACAAAGACAGGGCTGGTGGCAGTAGCAGCATAATTATTTGCTGGACGAACTCTTATGGTAGTTAGGGCCTACAAGAGCTAAACATCTATTCATTTGATTTAATATTATTTATTTATGCAATTCTCACATTTGCCTGTTCAATCTTTCTCTTGAACAACATCGTGGTATAACAGTATGAATAATATTACCCAGATGATTGGAACCAATTGTAATTTTATTCCTCTAAATGCATAATTATATTGATTGATATTATGATGAATTCTTGAGTAAGCGTTTATAGGCTACTCTTATTTTATTTCTGACATTTCGCATTGACCGAAGTGGTATAAAATCAAAATCTTTCTTAGCATACAATATCCATATAGCGCTGCGTAGCCATTACAAGCTAAAAAAAACCAACAGTGGTTTGGGTAAGGTGGACTATTTAAAGAGGTCTTTAATTTTTTCTTTTAAAGTTCACGATGTTCGTGTTTTCTTAGAGTTAAAGGTTGATAGTGCGGTTGATATCATTGTCAGAAGCTGTAGTTGTGCCACCGTTGTAGATTCAGTTTAAAAGTCCATAATATTGTAGCCTATGCATCCATCTGTTCTCTTTCGCCAACACTGCAAAGAAAAAGTTAGTTGACGGGTTATGGCATTTAAGTAATTTTATGCCAACTGTAATCTTGGGCGGAGAAAGATGATATGAGATGCGATGGGGAGGGGGTGGAGCTAAATAACATTAGAAAAGTTAGGACCAATAGATGATAAGGCAAAAGAATGAGGCAAGATTGTTAAAGTAGGTGGGCATGGATATCTCAGGCAATAATGGAATGCTGTAAAGTTTGCCGGTAAATCAAAGAAAAACGACGACAACACCAAAAATGATGATGATGATGATGATGATGATGATGATGATGATGATGATGATGATGTTGATGATGATGATGATGATGATGATGATGATGATGATGATGATGATGATGATGATGATGATGATGATGATGATGATGATAATAGTAATGATAATAATTACAATAACAAATAAACAGTAGCAACAGAAGTAATGACGACAATAATGACTGACGATAATGATGACTTTTGATGACGACTTTTGATGATGATTATGATGATAATTATGACAATGATGACGACGATTATGATGATGATGACAATGATGATTTCTGAACATTTACACTGTGTCTTTTTGGAACAATGTACATGTAGGTCGTGGTACCCGACACTAATTCATTTTGCCAGGTGACATTTTGTCATTGCGCAATTTACCATCTTGTTGGTGACTTTTGTCAGACCACCCTTATTCCAACTCACCATGCAACCAACGTTCTTTGGATCAGTGTTGCACGCATCCATTTTATTCCTTGCTACATTTCTGTCGCGCCAGTTTACACAGTTAACCAATAGTTTTTAGCGATCAATTCTTAGAGGTATAGACAAAAACATTCAAAACAATTATATGGGGCGCGGTGGTGCAGTGGTGGCGTCGTTGCCTTGGAGCCGGAAGGTTCAAGGTTCGAATCCACCTCACCGCGTAAGAACCTTGGGCAAGTCCTTCACTCACAATTGCTCAGCGCTTCGGCGTGAAACTCCGATGCAGTGTCCGCTCTGCATTCGTGAGCGCCTCTGAGTAGCACATACAAACAAATTAAGTCGCCACTGAAGAGTCCACACTGCGAGAGGCGATTGCGCTTTCTAAATGTCCAACTGCGATACGACAAGAGATTTGAACCCAGTACTCAAGCGGTCAAATGCCGTCAGACGTTACAATACTTCAGCAAATCCAGATACAGATAGCATCCATTTCCAGCTTCAATACATGGTTCATATTGAGCAGCCGTAAGCACTCAATCACTAAGTCTCGAGCCTTTCTTCTCGAAACAGTACACATTAGAAGTAGTAAAGAAATTTACAGTATACCTACCATGTTTTGGGGCGGACAGTTGGATCCGTTGGCCCTCTATCAGTATTCATAGCAAGAACACTTCATGCAGAAGCATAACTGTCCACCGTCGGGCCGGCTACACTTGTAGCACGATTTTGGTTTGCCGCATTTATGCGCCAAATCGCAGCAACATTCATACGTATTTTGTCCTTTCGAAACATTTTTCGATGAATCACTATTTGTAATGCTGATGATTTTGAACGCTTCTGGTGTCATCGACTCCCAGGTTAGAAGCGTCAGGCAGAGGACCACAGCGACAAGAAAAGCTGAACGATTCATTGTTGGTTAAATTCTGGAATTATAACATCACACGCACAAATTTTTTTTAGTGGCTCTGCACAAAAATGGCAGCCATGAACAAAATTGTGCGGCTGCAAGATCACTGTTGTATGGCGTTAAATAATGATTTAAAATATTTATGGTCGTACGATTGTGAATCGTATAATTATGGCCTGGGTCTACCATCGAGCATCATTAACAATGATGGTCGTACAATATTGTTTGCGGCTTAACTTGACGTTTACTTTTCACGATTTTGATGACGTCACGGATATTGACGCTACAATTTTATTAAGTGAGCTAGTGATCTAAAAAAATTATATTAACATTTGCATTTGAATAACCTATCCGCCAGTATAAAACTTTCCACATTATATTGAGCATAGGCTAACATATATTTATCTGCATTCAAAATCGTTCACGACCTATCGAGACACCCTATAGTTTGTTTGCTTGTGTGTTTGTAGGCTATGTGCACTTGTTATAGCGCCCCTTCAAGCTCTCCCTACTCAGAGGCGCTCCCGAATGCAAAGCGGACACTGCATCCGGAGTTTCACGCCGAAGCGCTGAGCAATTGTGAGTGAAGGACTTGCAAAAGGTCCTTACGTGGCGAGGTGGAATCGAACCTCAAACCTTCCGGCTCCAAGGCAACGACGTCACCACTACACCATCGCGCCCCACAACCAGTTAAGCGGTGTTTTGCATTTTCTGCAATATTTCACACTCCTAGAACAAAATAGCGAAACTTAACAAAAGTAACAAAACATAAAACAAGCGAATTAAATATAACAAGAGAATTTAGAAATCTTTTACATTCATGGTTAGATCTGTTAATGTTCACCTGTTCGGTATTCACTCGGAAATCTGATGACATCGGAGTTTGAAGAACGTTATGTTGAAACGACGTCTCCTGATATAACTTTGTGCTGTCTGTAGGCCCTAAAGCTCTTCCACCTTGAATGAAAATGTCTGTGATTCATTTGCATTTAATTTTATAAGTATATAATAGCTCTACGCACAGCTGCGGACGATCTTCAATTTTCAGGCAAAAATCAAAACAAATTAACGGAAATAATAAATCAGCTCATTAAACTGATGCTTCAAAACAAAAAATTTCGAGCTACGCAAGAGTCGCTTAGTAAGTTTGCTTGGTTGCAGATCGATATTTTCGAGCTGTAGCCTAGTAGGCTACTTAGTGCTTAGGACGTCAAAACAAACAGTAACTCACGTAGTGCATCTCCAATGCAGAGCCGTAGGCTATATTTGAAGAGTCTGGCCAACTGTGTTCCGGATGTTGGTCAAGTCACGTGGTTGCAGGACGCCATTATGAGTCCATGCGGCGATCAGCAAATCACGTTGACAAAGCAGTCTGTCCACGGCGCACTCAATAGAACTTCTCTGTTCTCTGTGATGGTCCCTTGTTACATGTGTTCCTTGTCCCATGTTCCTTATGTCTCTGTTCCATTATGTTCAATATGATGGCTCTGTGATGCTCCGTGTTCCTTGATACCTATGTTCCATATGTTACCTAAGTAAAATAGGAACTGAGCTGTTCTGTGTTCCTTGTTCTTTATCTCTTCTAGTCTCTTGCGTTCCTGTTCTTTGTTCTAAGGCTATTTTCTTTGTTCCCTGTGCTTCTTGTCCCTCTGCTCCCTGTGTTTCATGTAGGCCTAATGTTCCGTGCTCCTTGTTCTGCATGTTCCATTATGTTATCTATGATCTCTGAGCTGCTCTGTGTTTCTCGTTCCATTGAATCTAAGAGAAGTCCCTTTGATTTACGCGAGATTTAAATATGATAGAACGTCCCTGTCAAAAATGATATCCTGGTTAGCGATGGCTGGCTGTTAAGATGGTCTGGTTTATTGCCAGGGAGAACTGGTTTCTAAGAAGGTTATAAGAGGGGGCTTTTCGACGACCAGTTTGCTTTACAGAGAGTCAATGACAGTTTTAGTGTGCATGGTTATTATTATTTAGAGTATTTATATTGCGCCTCTTCAATAAATCTACTCAGAGGCGCTCTCTGCGCTAACTAGCCGAAGTGATGTTAAGTGTCATAACAACAAGAAAATTTCATCAATTAGCAAAATAAGTCACAGTGAGCCGGAAACAGTCATCAGTGGCGATCCCTCACAGACACGTAGAATCATCCAATGGATTCCCGTCAACAGCCTTCAGATGGTGTGAAAGTTCAGAGTCTCTGGAACAGGTTGCGTCGATAGAGTAGTGCAGCGACAGGTGACAGGGCTCGCAAACATGAAACGCTGACGAAATTGACGAAACTGAAGCTCTCGCTGGTTGAACATGACGCGCGCGTCCGGCCTATCGTCGGGGCACAAGGACTGCACAGTAGAAGGCATTATTTTTGGCTATGTTTTATGAAGGCAGAATGATTTGGGTTTAGAAGGTAGGCCTACTTAGTCAAGGCAAGAAACAGGTTAGAGAGAGCATAGCCCATCAGAAGAGTTTGCATGTGAACATTGGCATCTACATACGTAGGCCTACATTAACGCATACATGCATGCGTGTATACTAAAGTCTAACATACATTGTGCAGGTTACATGATTATGCACACTGGGAGATACTTACATAAATACACAAAGTTTCACATGTAGAGGAGCCGACAACTTTAATTAAGAACTAAACAAAGACAGGGCTGGTGGCAGCAGCAGCATAATTATTTGCTGGACGAACTCTTATGGTAGTTAGGGCCTAGTGGCCTACAAGAGCTAAACATCTATTTATTTGATTTAATATTATTTATTTATACAATTCTCACATTTGCCTGTTCAATCTTTCTCTTGAATAACATCGTGGTATAGCAGTATGAATAATATTACTCAGATGATTGGAACCAATTGTAATTTTATTCCTCTAAATGCATAATTATATTGGTTGATATAATGATGAACTCTTGAGTAAGCGTTTATAGGCTACTCTTATTTTATTTCTGACATTTCGCATTGACCGGATTGGTATCAAATCAAAATCTTTCTTAGCATACAATATCCATATAGCGCTGCGTAGTCGTTATAAGCTAAAAAATTATTGGTTTGAGTAAGGTGGACTATCTAAAGAGGTCCTTAATTGTTTCTTTTAAAGTTCACAATGTTCGTGTTTTCTTAGAGCTAAACGTTGAGAGTGCGGTTGATATCATTGTCAGAAGCTGTAGTTGTGCTACCGTTGTAGATTCAGTTTAAAAGTCCATAATTGTAGCTTATGCATCCATGCGCTCTCTTTCGCCAACACTGCAAAGAAAGTTTAGTTGACAGGTTATGACATTTAAATAATTTTATGCTAACTGTAATCGTGGGCGGAGAAAGATGATATAAGAGGCGATGGGGGGGGGGGGGGGGGGGTGGAGCTAAATAACATTAGAAAAGTTAAGACCAATAGATGATAAGGTAAAAGAATGAGGCAAGATTGTTAAAGTAGGTGGGCATGGATATCTCAGGCAATAATGGAGTGCTGTAAGGTTTGCCGGTAAATCAAAGAAAAACGCCGAGAGCACAAAAAATGATGACTCAGTTGACTCTGATGACGTTGGTGATGATAGTGATGATGATTATGATGATAATTATGATGATGATGACGATGATGATCATAATAACAAATTACAAATAACAGACAGTAGCAATAGAAGTATACCTAATGACGACAATTATAATGACTGATGATGATGACTTTTGATGATGATGATGATGAAGATGATGATGATGATGATGATGATGATGATGATGATAATGATGATGATGATGACTTTTGATGATGATGATGATGATGATGATGATGATGATGATGATGATGATGATGATGATGATGATGATGATGATGATGATGATGATGATGATGATGATGATGATGATGATGATGATGATGATGATGATGATGATGATGATGATGATGATGATGATGATGATGATGATGATGATGATGATGATGATGATGATGATGATTGTAAGCTAATTTAATCAGTGCACGACGATTGTCGTACAGCGACGCAAGTAGGCCAACTGCAAATTGGCGCGCGGCGTCTGGACAGGTGATTGTCTGGACAGCGCGTGATGTCTAGACGAGCGTACGTTGAGTGTACAAGGAGGGAGTGGAAGTGAAGAAGGAGTGTTGTGTGTTGAGAGCCGTTGAGATAGGCTGTAATAGTTGTTGTTGAGTTGCGATAGAGTAGACTGATGAAGGTAGTAGTCGTGTAGTTGTTATGATAACGCAAGTGTAGTCATTGTTGTGTTGTTGCTGATCGTTTTACTTTACATCGGATTTTGGAGTATAATAAGAAGACTTAAACACGTCGTCGTTGTTGGTTACAAATCAGTGAAAGTCTGTAGATTCTTTACCTAGCCATTTAGCTAATGAAACAGTTATCTAGGGATAGGCCTATGCTACCACGAACTTATACGAAGAAGCTTCCGAAGAGACTGATAGGAGGAGGTGATCACAAGGAGGTTATCACATTTGGTGTCGTTGCGGTGAGATAACGATCCAAGTTGCAGGAGAACGATCCTAGTTACGAACGGAGGGATTCTATCCAATCAACAGACGTTGCGGAGGAACGGACGCTGTGAATTTATCGAGGAGCCGAGCACACGGGAGAAGCAACGATACATCGAGCATCCGTACGTCAGTGAGAAACGACAACACAACGACTACGAGGTAGAAAAACTTGCTTGTCTATTGAAGTTTGCTTAAAGAATTGAAGTCAGTCAATTGCAAACATTTGAAGAGTAGCCTACTATTTATCGACTAGCATCAGTAAAGTAAAGAAGTAAGATGGAGAAACTTACGGAGAAAAAGCAAGCAAATATTAAGAAGATGTCTACTGATAGACTGATAAAACTGCTAATTGAAGCAGATCTAGACGCAGAAGAAGTCGAACAGATGTCGAGGGAAGAATTGATGAGAAATTTAGCCGAGGTTTGGGCTAAGAAAGAAGAAGAAGAAGAAGGTGCTGTCGGAGGTGCTGCGGAGAAGCCAGTGGAGAAGCCACAGCCACCTATGTCTATAGAGGCGTTGCTACAACTCATGATGATGAGTAGACAGGAAGAGAAAGAACGTCGCCAAGAAGAGAAGGAGAAAGAAGAGCGGCGCAGGCAAGAGGAGAACGAGAAAGAAGAGCAGCGCAGACAAGAAAAGAAAGAGCGTAAACAAGAGGAGAAAGAAAAAGCAGAAAAAGCAGATAGGCTGCGACAACAAGAGATAGAAAAAGCAGATAGGCTGCGACAACAAGAGATAGAAAAAGCAGAAAGGATGAGACAGCAAGAGATAGATATGCAGAAGCAGCAGTTCCAGATGCAATTAGAACAAATGAGAATAGATCGTGACGAAGCAGAACGACGAAGAATGGAGTTAATGATAGAATACGAAAAAGCAAGAAAAAGCAATGAAGAAATACGAAAACAGCAGATCGAAGACAAAAAGGCTCGTGAGGAAGAAAAGGAGAAGATGCGTTTACAAGAACTGGAGAGAGCAGAAGAAATTCGTCAGGAAGAATTGCAAGCTGAAAAAGACAATTTGGAAAAAGCAGAAAGAGAAAGAGAAGAGCAGATGCAGTTAGAACAAAAGAAACTTGCTATCAAGGAGGCTCAACTTAAAGAAATGGCCATTGAAAAAGAAGAACGCAGAAAGCAGTTAGAACTGTTGCAGCAGAAGATAGAACAGGACGAACTGCGGAGAATCGAAGATCAAGATCGACTGAAGAAGAGAGACGAAGATGATCGTAAGAGCCGAGAAGTATCAGAACAGATTAGGCTCAAAGAAAGTGAGACAATGGTGTCCAAGATTAAGAAGATAGGTGATGCAATGAAACATGTGTTACCGAAGATGCCGAATGATATGATGGAAGTGCCATTATATTTTGAAACAGTTGAAAATGCATTCAATAGCTTTGCTGTGGAAAAGCAGTACTGGGTGAAATTGTTGTTGCCATTGATGACCCCGAGAGCGCGAACGGTATTGAATCGATTGTCATTTGAGAATTTAGATAAATACGATGCAGTGAAAGAGCATTTGTTGAAGGAATTCAAGTTAACAGCTCGTGAGTACAGGTCAAGGTTTGCAGATGCCAAGAAGACAGCCGAAGAAACGTATACGATGTTCACGGCTAGGCTGAAGAACCTGTTGAATTATTATGTCCGGAGTAGACGAGTGGACAAAGACTACGAGAAGCTGTTTGATTTGTTAGTGGCGGACAAGCTGAAAGAATGTTTACCACCAGGTCCACTACAGTTTGTCTTAGCAAAAGAGGGCACAGAATGCTTGGAAGCCAGTGACGTGGCAGACCTCGCAGACATACATGTAAACAATCGGATTGGTGTGATGTTTCAAGAAAAGCCGAAATATGAGTCATGGGACAATAATCCAAAGCAAACCAAGTGGGACAGCGATAACAAAGAAACTGGAAGCCAAGCCAAAAGTAATGATGTAAGGAAAGATAATTTCTCGGGAAAGCAGTGGTCGCAAGATAAACAGCAGTCAACGTGGGACAGACAAGCCTACAATCGAACTCCGCCGCTGGGACGCCCAACAGAAAGTAATGCATCATACACGCCGTACAACAAGTGGGAGAACAATGAGCAAAGAAGTTTTATAAAGAAACGTTGCCACAACTGTCAGTCCGACAAACACCTAATAAAACACTGCCAAGCACCAGGAGCGGCAAATCTGAGAAAGAGCTTTAGTAGGAGTGCAGAGAATTTGAGAGTAAACCAGATCCAAGTGATAAATGCACCTCCTGGTTGGGAAGAACAATACAACCGAGAAACGGAAGTGAAGTCGGTGATGAAATGTACACCACGGTTTATAATACAAAGTAAAGATGATTTTTCACTTATAAAGAAGATTGCCTTGCAGCATGTGACGGTAGAAATACGTGGAAATGATGGTCAGCCTATAGGCCTACGAGTCAAAGCATTGAGTGACTCTGGAACCGAGATACCAGTAATCAACGAGGAACTACTGAAAGGAACAACAGTAGAAGAAATCGGCAGAGTTCATCTGCAATGTGTAGCTGGAGAGCCGATTCCAGCTAAGTTGGTGAAAATCGAAGTGCGGATGAGCAGTCGTAACGAAGGAGCAGCTACAGAGGATAGGACAATAAATATCGTGCCATATTTAACTTTAGTGTGTGCCAGCATTCCAGCGGGTCTGTGCAAAGAAAACAGGGAAAAGTTCTTGCTACATCCGGAGATAATTGCAGAATTGAAAGAGATTCCACCAGTGAGTGTATTGCAAGAGGAACTACAAGCGAATGTGACTACAAGAGCACAAAGTCGGAGAGCAGAAGTCGAAGGCGGAGAAGATGAAATGATAAACGAAAGTTCGCAAGAAGATGACACGGACAGCGAAGATGAACTCAGCATTCAAGATGACGAAGGAATAACACCCGAGAACAATGAAAATGAAGAAGTGATGGCTGCATGTGAACGAAATGATAGTGAAGATTCGGGGAGCGATGTGGAAATTGGTACGAGCATGAGAGAAATGTTTACGGAGAATACGAATGATGAAAAACAGGTGGAAAATGCAAAGAAATTGGAGAAACAAAAACAGTATGCCGGCCAATATAACAAGAAAGCAAAATATAAAGAATTCAAACCAGGAGAAAACGTCAACGTACTATATCCAACGTCAACCAACAAATTGATCTCACGATGGCATGGTCCATGTACAGTGCTACAAAGAAGATCCAAGTATTCGTATCTGGTGGACATGAATGAAAACGGCCGACGAATCGTCCATGCCAACAAAATGAGGAAGTTCATCGCAAGAACATTATCGTGTGGTCTCATCGTGGCAGAGGACGACGAATTCGGATCAGTGGTAGAACTACCATTGAAAGAAGACCAGGCAGAGACGACACAGAAATCGCTACAATTGGACTATGAACAGATCGGACATCTTACCAGCGAGCAACAGAAATCACTTCAAGTGGGTGAGGAACAAATTAGCGATTTAGCAATCAAGATGTCTAAACAAGTGCTGTATGCAATGAGCCGTATGTAGATGACATTGAAGTACATTTTGATAATTGTCCTAATCATTTGAATGGACATTCTTTTAAGACAATTAGAATTGTTTCTGAAACAGATCAGATTGCATAATGTGATTTTATATATGTTCGAGGTTGGCAAACCATTTAATTTGTACTGTGATAGCAGTGATTTTGCTGTGGGGGCTGTGCTGTCACAAGTGGACGATGAGGGGATAGAACGTCCCGTTTCATTTATCAGTCAGAAGCTGACAGATACCCAGAGGAGATGGGCGACGATTGAGAAGGAAGCCTATGCAATCATATGGGCTTTAAACAAATTGAAAGAAATTATTATTGGTTCCAAGATTAATGTGTTCACTGACCATAATCCTTTAGTTTATTTGACTGAGTCAATGTCGAAGTCTGCTAAGTTAGTCCGATGGTCTTTATCATTGCAAAATTTTGACATTCTATTGAACTATAAGAAGGGAAAGCTGAATGTAGTAGCGGACTGCTTATCGAGATTGTAGTATAAGATATTTTGTGATTGCATTTAGTATAGGAATTGTTTGTATTTAGTTTAAGCATTATACGTTCGCTAATTTTTAAGATTAATTAGCTCTCTTCAAAAGAAAGGAAGGAGGTAATGTAAGCTAATTTAATCAGTGCACGACGATTGTCGTACAGCGACGCAAGTAGGCCAACTGCAAATTGGCGCGCGGCGTCTGGACAGGTGATTGTCTGGACAGCGCGTGATGTCTAGACGAGCGTACGTTGAGTGTACAAGGAGGGAGTGGAAGTGAAGAAGGAGTGTTGTGTGTTGAGAGCCGTTGAGATAGGCTGTAATAGTTGTTGTTGAGTTGCGATAGAGTAGACTGATGAAGGTAGTAGTCGTGTAGTTGTTATGATAACGCAAGTGTAGTCATTGTTGTGTTGTTGCTGATCGTTTTACTTTACATCGGATTTTGGAGTATAATAAGAAGACTTAAACACGTCGTCGTTGTTGGTTACAAATCAGTGAAAGTCTGTAGATTCTTTACCTAGCCATTTAGCTAATGAAACAGTTATCTAGGGATAGGCCTATGCTACCACGAACTTATACGAAGAAGCTTCCGAAGAGACTGATAGGAGGAGGTGATCACAAGGAGGTTATCACAATGATGATGATGATGATGATGATGATGATGATGATGATGATGATGATGATGATGATGATGATGATGATGATGATGATGATGATGATGATGATGATGATGATGATGATAATTATCACAATGATGACGATGATGACAATGATGATTTTTGAACATTTACATCGTGTTTTTTAGGAACAATGTGCGTGTAGAATGATTGTAGATCGTACTACAAGACACTAAGCCTAATTTATTTTGCCAATCTGGTGACATTTTGTCATTACGCCATTTTGTCCGTTCTATCTTGTTGGTGACTTGTGTCAGGACATATTTACTCCAACTCACCAAGCAATCAACGTTCTTTGGATAAGACTGAGTGTTGCCCGCTTCCATTTTAGTCCTTACTACATTTCTGCAGCGCCGTATTAAACAGTTAATCTATTGCAGTTTTTAGCGATCACTCTTTATAGGCTTAGACAATAACATTCATAACAATTGTGTGGGGCGCGGTAGTGTAGTGGTGGTGTCGTTGCCTGGGAGCCGGAAGATTCGAGGTTCGAATCCACCTCGCCGCGTAAGGACCTTGAGCAAGTCTTTCACTCACTATTGCTCAGCGCTTCGGCGTGAAACTTCGATGCAGTGTCCGCTCTGCATTCGTGAGCGCCTCTGAGTAGCACATACAAACAAATTAAGTTGCCACTGAAGAGTCCACACTGCGAGAGGCGATTGCGATTTCCAAGTGTCCAACTACAATAGGACATGAGATTTGAACCGAGTGCTCAAGCGGTAAAATGTAGTCAGACATTACAATACTTCATCAAATCCACATAGGCCTACATGTAGCATCCATTTCCATCTTCAATAGCCTACATGGTTCATTTCGAGCAACCGTAAGCACTCAATCACTTGAACCTTTCTTCTCGAAACAGTATATGTCTGTATGTATGTGTACTTGTTATAGCGCCTCTTCAAGCTTGCTACTCAGAGGCGCTCCCGACTATAGCACGGACAGTACATGGAAGTTTCACGCCGAAGCACTGAGCAATTTAGAGTGAAGGACTTGTCCAAGGTCCCTACGCGGCGACTAGAGGCGGATTTGGAACTGCAACCCTTCGGTTGCAATCCGACGAACATACACACCACACCACCGCAGTATATCAGAAGTAGGCCTAGTAGAGACATTTACAGTTTACCTACCATGTTTTGGGGCGGACAGTTGGATCCGTTGGCGCTATAATATCAGTCTGGATAGCAAGCACACTTATCGCAGAAGCATTTACCGTCGGACCGGCGACATATGTAACATGATTTTGGTTTGCCGCACTTATACTCCTCTTCGCAACAACATTCATACCGATATTGGCCTTTCGAATCATTTTTGGGTGAACCAATCTTTCTTGTGCTGTTGTTTCTGAGCGCTGCAGCTGGTGTCATCGACTCCCAGGCTAGAAGCGTCAGGCAGAGGACCACAGCGACAAGAAAAGCTGAACGATTCATTGTTGGTTAAATTCTGGAATTATAATATGACACGCACAAGGTTTTTTTAGTAGCTCTGCAGAAAAATGGCAGCCTGTGTGCAGTTAGACAATAATTAAAAATATTTATGGTCATATGATTGTGAATAGTATAATTAAATAGGCCAAAGGTTCTCAACCTTTTTCTGCGCGCAACACATCCAAACTCAAAATCAAATTTGTCGACACATGAGTTCAAACAAATTTGAAGGCAATATGGCAAGGTGTTGAGTAATACTTAGGCTATACATGTATTTAGCAATGCTGCAGAAATTAATTTCGTTTAATTCACAAGACTATGCAAACAAAAGCTAGTAAGTAATGGATTTAAACAGTTTGGCAGCGTTTTGCGGCATCTAATCTAGGCCTACTAGACTACATCCGTGAAACCAACAAAATACAAAAAGGCTGAAGCAAGGAAAAGACGCGCTAAAAGATTGTTTAAGCAAATTTTAAAAAAACACTAGGAATGTTATAAGCAACGTTGGTAACCGAGAGAACAGGTCAATGAATATCCAATTGCCCTTCTTCATAACCAATAATTTGCTTCCAATGATTACAGTCTAGTAGTTTACCCATATTTCACAATAGCAGCGTACCAGTCTCTAAAGTCTAAAACACGTACCGTAGCTTTGGTGTACCGATTTCCTGGGCGGAGTTTATCAGAGGCTAGGGGGAGGGCTAAACCCCTCCAAGAAGGCCCAAATTGAACATTTTTACCATGAAAATGGTATCCTTTTTCGAAGTTATTCGGAGAACAGGGCAACGAATATCCAATAAGGCCCAGACTCGGGGTTAGCCCTCCCAAGAACGGAAACCAAACTCTGCCCATGACCGATCTAGCAGTGTTTTGCATTTTCTGTAATATTTTACACTCCCACAGCAAAATAGCGAAACTAGGCAAAACATAAAACAAGCGAATTAAAGATCACAAGAGAATTTAGAAATCTTTTACATTCATGGCTAAATCTGTTAATGTTCACCTGTTCGGTATTCACTCGAAAATCTGATGACACCAGAGTTTGAAGAACGTTATGTCGAAACGACGTCTTCTGATATTACTTTGTGCTGTCTGTAGGCTATAGCTCTTCCGCTTTGAATGAAAATATCTGTGATTCAATTGCCTATAGGCTTATATAGCCTAGTCTACGAACAGCTGCTGCTGTGGACGATCTTCATTTTCAAGCAAAAAACAAAACAAATTAACGGAAATAATAAATCAGTTTATTAAACTGTTGCCTCAAAACAACAAATTTCGAGCTACGCAAGAGTCGCTTAGTAAGTTTGCTTGGTTGCAGATCGACATTCTCGAGCTGTAGTACTTGGTAATTAGTACTTCAAAACAAACAGTAACTCACGGAGTGCATCTCCAATGTATACCGTAGGTTAGACTTAGAATTAACATTGTTATTCTTACGTGACGCAGAAAATTGAAAAGTAATGGGAACAGCAGGGAGCTTGAAGGGGCGCTATTTCAAGTGCATTATACAAACAAACAAACCCTGTTGACCCATGCGCCCTGTCGATGCGCGAGGGGTATACGCTAAGGCCTAAAAAATGTTGTGTTTCCGGTAACAGAGCTAAAACAATTGGGTAGGTAGGTCGGAAAATATTTTTATTTTGGTAAAATATTTTTATACAGTGACTATCCGAAAAAGTATACTCCACTATTTTTTTGCACGCTGAAACAAAGTACGTGTTCTGAGCAAGTATAAACTGCCTATTTCCCGACTGTCTGCACCTAAAACTGCTCTAGAAACAGTCCATTTAATTTCATTTTGTTGGCGTCTCTTATGTTATGTCAATACAAATGTTTAAAAAAATTGGAAAAAATTTAATTTTTTTTAAATAAAATTTTTGGACAAAAATATTTGACTCGCGGCCGTAAAAATGGGTCGGTCGAATTACCGGAAACACAACAATTTTTTTACGCCTAGCGAAATGATCGCTTTTTAGCGTTAGCAAACTTTTTAGAAAGCTGTAATCTAGGCCTAAGGAAACTTTTAAGCATTTCCACGCACAATCAACATTGTATGTAGAACTTACCATCTCACAATATGTTGGTAACTTGCAACGTGGCTGCGTGTGACTCTCGCAAAATTTCAAAAATGTTTTTAAGTCTCTACGAGACGAGTCGACTGAACGTAGTATCTAATTGTCTATCTGTAGCCTATCTTGTATCTTACAGATGTCTTTAATGAGACTGTCTGCGTTTAATAGGATGAAGAAGGAAGAAGAAGTAAAGCAGAATAAGTAGAATTTGCCGCAGAGGTCTCAGCCTCAGGTCAGGTTGTTGATCGTGCATGCTGAATAACGAAAGATACATCTTTTGAAGATTTCAGCTGATGGAACTTCAATGTTCAATATATCTGGACGAATTGTGATGCATGTTGCTGCAATTAAATCGAGAAATTGAGATCTCCTTATCAACCGTCATAAGCGGGGTGATTGATACGAGACTATAATGGGGCCGAGGGGCTTTAGCTTGTTTGGAAGTTTCAGCTTCATTTTGCTGGTTACGTCGCTGCAAGATTAATGAAAAAGTGCTTCTGTAGCCTAACAGCAATTGCACATCTGATTCTTGTTTCACGCATCTAATGTGATTTTCCGAGAAGCAAATAGCGAGAATGGCATATAATTAGGATAAATAACCCTGCCCGTTAGAGATTCTAAAGCTAGCTAGACTTAAGGCTTAGGTTTTCATTTGCAAAATTTCGAATAATTATCCGCTACCTCTGGATGATCAATTTAATCACTAGCTTTCAAAATGAACGGATGAAAATAGGAATAAACAAAACAAGTCGTTCGTCTAGTGCTCAGTTGATTCTGTTTTGTTCAGAAAAGTCCAAATAGTTTAAAACCAATTATTAAAATGCTTTGTTTGTGTTTGTGTCCGACTGGATAAATGGAAACGTACCGTGCCGTATGAACATTGAACAATCTAGCTTCTAGCTTATGAGCCTATTGATCAGGGCCGTTTTAACATAGGTGCAATCGGTGCGGTGCACCGAATGCCCCAGAGTCCTGAGACGAGCTTTGTTTAGGGTTGCCAGGTTCCGGCAATGAACCGGACAGTCCGGTATTTACACAAACTGTTCGGTCAGAAATTCTAGTAAGTAAAGTAAAGAAATCCCAGGGCCGAAGGCCCGTTGGTGAGGCGCTCACCTCCTTTTCTAGGCCCTTGATCCGGCAATGGACGAATCCCAAGGTCCTGGAAACGGGGCCAGTGCATCACAGGACTTGCCGTTTATTTCCCAGCTTACGCCGGTACCAAATTATACTGCTTGGTGACAGAGGCATGTGTGCGTAAACAACTTGCCCAAGGTCGTTACCCGGATTCGAACCGCAACCGCCCGATCCGTGAGCGAGCGCGTTACCGCTCAGCCACCAGGTTCTAGACATTACATTAATTCACAAAGCATCAATCCATCCAGTTATATCAAAATCGTAATCCATTCGATACGTTTATTAAGAATCCGACAGCAACAAGTGCGAGCTAATGTTAATGGCCTATTATAGTAGACTATAAACCTACAGGGATATGTAGGCCTAATAATGTAATAGCGAAGTTATAGGTTAAGTCTCATAGCGATACTCGTAAATTATTTGAAACTGTGACTTACATGATAGCGCATGTGTCTGTACAGAATAATTTTATGTCCACAGTGTTCATCGATCTGTTCCCGAATTATTAGTAATTTATTACACCATCAAAAAGCAAAAATTGCAGAGCCGAACCAATCCCAATGGCGCCCAGTGAATGAAAAGTTTACAACAAACAGAGGGGCGATGGCAATTTTTGTGTGGCGATGTATAATTGTGAAGGCAGAATGATATAAAATACACAAAGTTTAAAATTAAGGAACCGGCGACCTCCGTTAAGAACTAAACAAAGACAAGGCTGGTGGCAGGAGCAGCATAATTATTATTGCTGGAGGAATTCTTACGGTAGAAAGATCGCTCTTTAACTAACCGTCTATTTATTTTATTTATTTATTTATTAATTTCTCGCATTTGCTATACCGGTAGCGACCCTTCAAGCTCTCCTGAACAACATCGTGGTATAACCATGAATAATAAGCAGATAATAGGCACCAACTGAAATTTTTTCCATTCTATGCACGCTATGCGTGGCTGATATGATGCTGAATTCGTGAGTAATCATTATATTCTTATTATAGGCTATTTAGGCGTATGGAATTTCGGAAACATTTTCGGTCAATAGGGCCTATGTGGTCTCAATTCAAACTCTTTCTTCTCATACAATATGCTCATAATGCAGCGTAGTCAATTTAGGCTAAAATGGTTTAAATTAATTAAGTTAAGCGAGTTAAGTTCTAGCGATTTCTTTAATTTTTTCTTAAAGTTCACAAGGCTAATTTGTCTTCACTAAGCGGTGCGAATATTATTAACGTCGGGCAAACAGCGTTATTGGCAATTATTTGACATAAACAGAAGGTTTCCGTTGCAACCTCTTAGGCATAGGGTGCGTTGTAGATTCGGTATGAAAATCCAAATACATCCGCTCTTTCGCCAACGCTGCAGTAAAGTAAAGAAACCTTCGTTAAAAGAATTACGGCAAAAAGTAAACAGTAACAAAATGGCTGAGAAAGATTATTGGAAAAGATTTTAAAAATCAACAGAAAGATGAGGTAAAGAATGAAGCACGATTGTAAAGTAGGCTAAATGTGTGACATTGTGTGTGGATATATCTGACTATAATGAAATACCGCAAGGTTTGCCGCAAATAGAAGAAACAAGAAGATAGCAACAAAAGTGATGATGTTGATGTTGATGTTGATGATGGTGATGGTGGTGGTGGTGGTGGTGGTGGTGGTGGTGGTGGTAGTGGTGGTGGTGGTGGTGTTGGTTATGGTGATGGTGATGATGATGATGAGGATGATGATGATTATGATGACGATGATGATGATGATGATGATGATGATGATGATGATGATGATGATGATGATGATGATGATGATGATGATGATGATGATGATGATGGTGGCGGTGGTGATGATGACGATGACGATGATGACGACTATGACAATGGCGATGATGATGATGATGATGATGACGACGACGATACTGGTGATGATGATTATGACAGTTTCAGTATAATTATGGTTCATGTCGAGCAGCCATATCCCACATCTACTAAATCACTCGAACTTTTCTTGGCGAAGCAGTATAGATCTACAATAATCACGAGAAGTAGTAAAGAGCTTCACAGTATACCAACCATGTTTTTGCGCGGACGGACGATTCTGTATTGGCGCTATATCAGTCTGGAAAGCAGCTACATTTGTCGCAGAAGCATAGACCGTCATCTCGGCGACACATGTAACATGGGATCAGTCTGCTGCAACCATGCTCCACTGAACAGCAACATTCATACTGTGATCCTCGTTTCGAAATATTTTTTGGTGACGTGATCGCTGCTGGAGTCATCGGTGCCCAGCTTAGCAGCGCCAAGCACACGAACACGGCGACAAGAAAGGCTGAACGATTCATCGTGCGATCCTGGAATTATATCACACACCAGGACTTTTTAAATGTAAAAAGTCCTGTGCAGCTCTGCACAAAAATGGCAGTTATAAATGAAATTGTTAAGCAGTCAAATAATTTTTATGTTACTTTTCACTCGATTGGGAATTAGTTTAGTATGGCATTATTTTCTCTCTATGTAGACCCATACCCATCCATGGAGGATGGGTAGGGAGAGAAAAGGCTGTGTAGTTCTAAAAATACCTTTAGGGTGAGGGAGAGAAAGGGCTGTGTAGTTCTAAAAATACGTTTATGGTAGGGAGAGAAAGGGCTGTGTAGTTTTAAAAATTCCTTTAGGGTAGGGAGAGAAGGGGCTGTGCAGTTCTAAAAATACCTTTAGGGTAGGGAGAGAAGGGGCTGAGCAGTTCTAAAAATACCTTTAGGGTAGGGAGAGAAGGGGTTGTGTAGTTCTAAAAACACCTTTAAGAAAACAGTGACACAGCACACACACACACACACACACACACACACACACACACACACACACACACACACACACACACACACACACACACACACATGGATCGAATAGAGTAGGGTTCATTTGATCCATGGAGCGGAACTCCGCCACTGTTCGCAATCTGACAGTGCCAGTCCCACTTCAAAGTCTGGATAAAGAAGGAGGGCGATGCTACTGATGGTCTTTGCTATTACACAGTGTCGTTAAAATTGAAACTACAACGACTACTACTCGATGGAGCGGTGTGCACTGTATTCAATGGGAATGTAGCTGGTTCTATCGGTAGTTTCGGTACACATTTAATTATCTGATAAATAACCTAATCAGTGTCCGTAGAGTTATTTTATCTACAGGTATCGACGAACAATTCTAAATAGTTTCTTTTAATTAATAATAATAATAATAAATTTTCTTTAATTAAGTGTCTGCAAACGCACTGCGCAGCTCTTTGCACGTACCAGTGATGCCGTAACATAATTAACACCAAACTTAACTACTATACCAGATCAGACAGTCTGCAATACACGGCGCTAATAGCAGCCTACAAAGCATATCACCCCAACGGGGGCTCGAACTCACCACCTCTCGCACTTCATGCCAGCGTGTTAACCAATGTGCTAACGGGCCCACAAATAATTGACGAGACTTCACAAATAAAAATTAATGAGCAATCCATTTAAACAGTTTAACAGCATTTTGCGGGATGTAGCCTGTAGTCCGTTAAACCAACAAAATGCAAAAGGCTAAAGCAAGAAAAAAACGTGCTAAAAGATTATTTAAACAAATAAGATACACTCGGGACGTGATAAGCAACGTAGAGCGAACAGTGCAATGGCTATCCAATTCTTCATAACCGCTTTATATGCTTCTAAGGATTATTATAGTCTACCAACAGATTGCAATAGCAGCGTAGCCTACCTGTTAGGCTAGGCCCACTTCAGTTACCGTGTTAACCAATGTGCTAACGGGTCCCCAATTAATTAACGACACTTCACAAATAAAAGTTAATGAGCAATCCATTTGAACCGTTTAACAGCATCTTGCGGGAGTCCGTTAAACCAACAAAATGCAGAAAAAATTAAAGCAAGGGGGAAAGACGTGCTAAAAGAATATGTAAAAAAACAAAATACACTCGGAACGCGATAAGCAACGTAGAGCGTATCCAATTCTTCATAACCGCTTTATATGCATCTAATAATTATTATTATTATAGTCTATAGCAACAGATTAGGCTGCAATAGCAGCGTAGTCTACCTGTTAGGCTACTTCAGTTACTTTAGCATTGTGCACTTTCCTGCAATATTTTAAACTCACAAAACAAACCATTGAAAACTATTCAAAAAATAAAACAAGCGAATTAAAGATAACAGGAGTATTATTAAATCTTTTGCATTCATGGTTAGATCCGTTAATTTTCACCTACTCCGTATTCACTCTCAATTCTGATGTCAGCAGAGTTTGAAGAACACAAAGTTGAAATCACGTCTCCTGATGTTGCTTTGTCCTGTCTTTAGGTATTTCATTTGAATGATGCTATAGCCTAATCAACTGTTATTCATATGACTACGCACAGCTGCGGACGATCTTCAATTTTCAAACAACCAGCAAACAAGCTTAATGGGAACTTATAAAACAGCTGATTAAACTGATGCTTCAAAACATTCAATTGATCATCACACAAGACTAGCTTAATAAATTTGCTTGGTTGCAGATGATAACATAATCGATATTCTCGAGTTACAGGCTTAGTAATTCAAAACAAATGGTAACTTATGGAGCGCAATTCAAACGAGCGTAGGCTGGATTTATAATTAATATTGTTTTTCTTAACTGACGCAGGAAAATGAAAAGTAATAGGTACTGCCAATAACACCTGGCACGACAATCATAGCTTTTATTGCTATTATTATTTTTCCCCCAAGGTATTTAGGACCCCTCAGAGACTTCATTACTAACTAGGCCTATTGTTTAAAAACTAGTCCGGAATTGTCAGGCCTCGTCTTTAGGGTTGAAGAGAAAGTTCCTTTAAAATCGTCTTTACACGAACTCTTCCAAAACCTAGTTGAGTTGGTTTGGCACTCCTAAGCAACTTCAAAAACTCGACTATACATTTCTCTCTCTCAAACTTTTTCTCACGTCAACTTCTCCTCCAGTGTTCGAGACCTAGGTGTCACCCTAGATAGTTCTCTCACCTTCACTGAGCACATTACCAATCTTACTTGCTCTTCCTACTTTCAGCTAAGGCGTCTCAGGGCTATTCGCAAATCTGTCTCATCTTCGATCTTCACCTCAATTGTTCACGCTTTTGTCTGTTCTCGGAATGACTACTGTCACAGTAGTTCTGTCCTTGCTAGCCTCCCTAAGTTTCGGCTATCTTCTCAACAGTCTGTACTCAATGCTGCTGCTAGGCACATTGCCTGTCTTCCTTGATTCTACCACATGCTTTGATTTTAAGTGTTGCTAGAGTGATACGTATTATAGAGAAAAGTTACTTCTTTGAATGGGAGGTAAGGGGGTTCCTGTGGAGAAGTGAAATGTATGGAGTCAATGTATGCCTATTCCTAGTTGATGACAGTCATGAAGAGTGGTGGATCCATTAAGTCTTCTCTTTCCTCAGCAAAAGTCTTAATGCTTTGAGCTTCCCGTTGTTTTTCCAATTACGGCTTTGCCGCTTTAGTCTTAACAGGTAATTTATTAATTTTGCCGATTGCAAATAGGGCCTACATTTAGAACGTAATTTTCTTATAGTTGACCTACCAGTAACTAGTTAGGGTGGAGTGGGGCAAAAGGCCTAGGTGGGGTGAAACGCCTAGGGCCTTCGTAGAGCCTCTGCAGTATTTAAGCGCTATAAAATTATACATAATATGCTGGCGCCATCTGAAGTTACCTTCTGATATCGAGTTTGTTTATTTCGGTTCGCGGTAAGTGAAAATATTTCATTTCTTAATTATTTGCACACTTTTGCTAAATGTTGTGACCTCACAGTTTGACGATTTGCGAAAGCAAGTGGTATGCGATTCGATATAGTTATGGGCAGACAGACAGAGCTCGCAACGACGTTTTCAATGATATCTTGATGTATTAGCGATATTGCAGGATAACGACACTGTAAATATTTTAGATAAATCGGGGCTTTTGGGGTAACACGCCCACCCTCTATATGGGGTGAAACGCCCATGGTGGGCGTTTTACCCCGCAACGACCCACGTGTAAAGTAGGCTTGTTGCTAAATTCTTGTTCGCTTGCTTGCTATTGTGATAATCGTTTTGGTAGGGTATGGTAAATGAGTCTGCAATGAATTGTTTTTAGATTACATCATGGTACGTGTCTACAAGCGAAAGTCGGAAAGAGGAGAGTATGGTGAAGAGAGACTTGCTACAGCATTGGAAGCCCTTAGTCAGGGCATGACTCTCATTCAAGCGAGTAGGGAGATGGGCATACCCGCGCGAACCTTGCGCCGACATCGTGACCACCATACCACGATGCCAGCAGTGCCGGCGCTAGCACCCCCCACGCCCCCCATTTGGGGGGGGCCCCGAGTCTGAAGGGGCCCCAAGGGGGCCCCCAAATTTAGCTGGTCATCATGCCTATTTGTGACTGTAGGCCTTATATTTCTTAAACCAGCGCATTTATTTGAGGCTCCAGATCCGGTCTGGTGCATGCATCAACTAACCATAGGGTTCCAAATGTTCATGGTACGTGTCTGATCTCAAGTTTGCAAGGGGCCTCAAATGTAGCTGGTAATTATATCTTTTCATGACGGTTCATTTCTGAAACAACGCACCAAATCATGTTTTAACGCAAAGCATACAAAATAATATTACGCAACCAAAGGAGAGACTTGGGGGTGTGGACAGGGGCATTGCCCCACAAATTGTGGCTGGGACGGAGTCCTTGTATCCCCAATATTTCAGAAATATTTCATAAGTATCATCCACTGTCCATCGATCAATATTAATCAATTTTTTAAAGATGACAGCCTATAAATAAACCATTAAAGTTGGCATATCGGACAAATTTAAACAATGGGAGAGGGGACACTCTGATGTCCTAAACCACGACTAACAGCATTAAAAAAGAGCAATTTTGTAAAGATGACAGCTTAAAATTCTACAACTACAGCTTGGAAATTCCAAAAAAGTTGACAATTGGGAGGGGACATTTATTGAAGTCTTATACACTATGTCTATCAGCACTTATATTAGGCTATGAGAAATTTTGCTGAGATGACAGCTCAAGGTATGGGGGCCTCAAGTTTTATTTGGGGGGGGCCTCCGGTACCCTAGCGCCGGCACTGGATGCCAGGTGTGTTGAAGTTGGGATGCCATACGCCAGTACTATCTGTTGCCCTTGAATCTGAACTTTGCAATCATATAAAATATATGGAAAAGGCTTTGTACGGTCTCACTCCAAGAGATGTCAGACGTCTTGCTTTTGACATGGCCGAGGCAGCAGGCATCAATCATAGGTTCTGTATGAAAAGTCAGATGGCTGGGAAGGACTGGCTCTCTGGGTTCTTCTCAAGATATCCAGATCTTTCAATACGTGCGCCACAGGGAACAAATCTATCGCGTGCAGTGGCTTTCAACAGACCTAAAGTCAAGCAATTCTTTGACGTCTACAGGCAACTACTTGTTGATGTTCCATGCACACCATCAAGAATCTGGAACATGGATGAAACTGGAATCACCAACGTGCAACGTCCAGGGAAAATCATCGCTGATATCATCAGCGAAAATCATCACACGATGATACCAGCAGTGAAGACGAGGAATGGCCATGCCTGATATGCGGCGAACCTTTCGCTAACAGCATGTCCCGTGAGAAATGGGTCCAGTGCCAACAGTGTGCGAAGTGGGCACACGAGGCTTGCACAGATGGTTGTTCCTATTTCACCTGCCCAAACTGCGAGTCTGACTAGACTAGGCCTACTGCATTTTATAACTGTAGTTGGTATATGATGCATGTCCATTCCTGATCTTGGTTACTCGATTCACCTGATTCTTGTTGCCAAGTGTTTTTTAATTCTGACTGCTGCGGCTGCTGTGATAGTCTATCGAGTGAGCTGTGTCTTGTGAGCTGGGACTTGCTACGAGAGATCTAATGGACATTATTGACAGTTTTTGTATTTTTTAATAGGCCTGGGACATTCTGCACGTATTCGGCTGTGCTTAGGTCACTTTCAGTGCATGTGTAGGCCTATTGGACTGTCTAATAAATCTTATGTGTTCTCATTTTTCAGCATTATAACTAAAGTTACACAGTGCGGGGTAAAACGCCCACCCATGGGCTTTTTGCCTCACACGTGTGGGCCTTTTACCCCACCCACGGGGCAAGACGCCCTTTTTGGGTGTCGAAAGAAAATCATCCCCACACATTACTGATGCTGTAGATAGACATTATTATGGTACTTTTATACAGCAAAATGAATGATGTATCTACCTGCACATATTTCATAGTTATAGTGTAATAACTTTTTGAGATATGACAATTGACCTGAAAAGTGGGCCTTTTGCCCCACTCTACCCTACTAGTGTCATAAAGAGTTCTCAGAGCTTATTTGCATTAAGTGGATCTATTCGTAGTATCCTGTTTCAAGTGCGTTGTCTTTGGTCCTAACTTTTTCTGACAAGAGTACTTGGAAACAACTATACTTGAATTACTGCACAAGATAACTTGCAAATTATTGGTCAAAGAGGGGTTTAGGAACTTAATATAGGAATGCACACCGGTTCTCATTGCTATCATGCGTTGTCTCTCTCTTGTTTTATCAAAATTCAATTCATTTATTTTTTATTTGTTACAGGCATAGCATATTGTAATCGATGCACATAAAAGGCTACATAGTTTACACAATAGTAATGTGAAGAGCAAATTATTCGGAAATCCGTTGAAATTAGAGCTCTGTCTAGAATGGAACTCATTGGGGGTGGGGGGGGGGGCGCTACAGAAGTCAAAGTGTTCCCAGACAGCCTATTTGTAATCGTTGTTATGAAGGCATATTAGAATCGAAAGATGTGTTGAGACTTAAGTTATTAATATTACAATTTTCATATTGCTAGGCGACATGTTTCCTTGCAATTTGAAAATTGTAATCGCGCATTTTAGATGTATAATTATAAGATGCGAAAATGGTGATGGTATGTGCGATAACTCTTATAGATGGCTAAGATACATGGGATAACGGGTTTCATTCTAAACGTTGGACTTCACATATTTCAGGTAGATATTAGTACGTGGGAATCATAGCGAAAGGCTTAACTGAAAGATTGATATTCATGAAAATTGGTTAGAAATTTCGATATAGTTAGCAGGTGTAGGCGTCTTAGCTGAGTTACCATTTTTTCGTGTAGCCTACAATTGTACATAGGCCTACAAGTATTTGATCGACTTTCTTGTAGTCTTGTGGAGGTGAAACTATAATAGGCCCATAGGTCCTATACCCGATAGCTTCAGATCCAGTGTTTAATCTACTCCCTTGGATAGGGGCGGGGGATATTTATGTCTATAGAGGGCGCGAAAATTGGCTGTTTGGGACAGACGACAACCACTCAACCAGATACCGACGACACCTCTTAATCGGAAATTTTCTGACGACCTTTTCTTTAGTCTTTCACCAAAATTTCCTCCCATAGACATAATTACAATGTATGTTATACTTCCCGAAGAAGCTGATGACTTTTTTTAGTGCTTCGATGTTTCGCAGTCGAATTTTTTTGCTGACGCGAAATCTTGTCTTGTAACTATGAACCCGTTGAATTTCTTGTGGGTTTTTTTTGGGGGGGGGGGGAGGAAATGTTGCATATAAACCTGTCTATCTTTGGGGGGAAGAAATGTTACGCATATTCATTCATTCATTCATTCATTCATTCATTCATTCAGAGCATTTATATAGCGCCCCTTTATGAAACTACTCAGAGGCGCTCCCGGCCCAACCATGACCAAAGAAAAAAGACTTGAGAGACTTGTAGAACGCAGTCAGATGGACTAAAAGTAGATAGCTAAGCGTAACCGCGAGGTCGTTCCAGACAGCGGGTCTTTCGACCGAGAAAGCACGGCGCTGCTTTACAGCCAAGCTTAGGTGCATTCACTGCCATTCAGGTGTACACTGTACAGCATCTATCAATTTTCCTGGGAAAATTCTGGTTTCGTGGGGAACATACATCCCCCACAGACGTCAAAGACTGCTTGCGATATACATAGATGATCGCTCTCTAAGACTCTAACGATTCACCGTGTAAAAGTAAAACCATGAATAATAAGCAGATTAATTGCATCAACTTTTATTTTATTCCGTTAAATACATGTAAGTGGTTACCATGGTGAAGATCTCATGAATAAACATAATATTCTTATTGCTTAATAATTATTATTTTCCAATATCTCGTAAGCATTTCCGGTCAATGTGTGGCTCCAAAATCTTAGGCACATGATTATAATTATTATAGCTGTACAATTAACCATAAAACTGAAATCGTTGGTGCTGTGGAATATATAAAGATGCTTTTAATTTCTGTTTGAACTTCACTTGTCTTGACTTAGTCGAGAGATTCGAATGCTGGAAAATTGCATTCATTGCAATCCAGAAGTGGCCACTCATGTCTGACATGTATTGACATCCAGTCTATGAAGAAAATCTAGTCCGCCATGCCTGTAAAAAGGAGCTTGCTTTAGAAGGGTTTCGGCAAAGAATGAAACTAAAAATGGTAGGCGTTGGAAGATAAGATTACATAAATAACTAATATCAGATTGGATAAGACTAGATAAAATTAGATTAGATAAGATGAGATAAGATTAGATAAGATTAGATAAGATTAGATAAGATTAGATAAGATTAGATAAGATTAGATAAGATTAGATAAGCTGTACAACCAGACAGACAGACAGACAGACAGACAGACAGACAGACAGACAGACATACAGACAGACATACATACATACATGTACATACATACATACATACATACATACATACATACACTCATACATACATACATACATACATACATACATACATACATACATACATACATACATACATACATACATACATACATACATACATACATACATACATACATACATACATACATACATACATACATACATACATACATACATACATACATACATACATACATACATACATACATACATACATACATACATACATACATACATACATACATACATACATACATACATACATACATACATACATACATACATACATACATACATACTAGGGCGTAGTGACCAGAAAGGATCATGTTTGGCATATATTAATTTGTTGCTCCTATACATAGGATAGTGTCTGGTATAGAAATTTTGTTTCTGACGTGCTGCTTTACTTTGCCGCCAAGGCCCTGAAGTTATTCATGTATTCCGTACTTTTTAGCATTACATTAAAACTGCTGAAATTTGATTATTTTCTTAACTGAAGTAGTAATTAGGCTTAAAAGTAGGAATATTGTGAGCCAGATTTTAATGCACAGGGTAATAGTATTTGTTTGGCCATTCCGACATAGTATGAGCTACAAGCAAGGGGCCGTCCATAAATAACGTCACGCAATTTAGGGCTATCCCCTTCGACATCCTCGTCACTCGTTAACACAAAAGTCATAATTATGATATCTAGCAATGGACCGTCACAAAGCGTTGCAGATGTGCGACCCTCTCCCCTCCAGTTACGTGAAGTCATTTATGGACGGTCCCCATTGCATTATTCTATCTTTAAAAAGGGAATAAATAATTAATTTTGAAAAAAATTGTGGTTCTTAATTATTACGCTTCACAAAACTTTCACATGCTGACAATGCGTTTCATTCATATGTTTCCACTCACTTTTTGTGGTGTATTTGACCATGTTTTTGTTCGAATGTGGCCCTCTCTACTTTCTTTGCCACAAACTGACCTTGCTGCGTCTGTAACAACTTTGAATGCATGCTTGTGGCAATGACATTTTTGAGCATCTAACATACACCCAGTTTTAATGGATTCTTTAGGCCCAGGGTCATTTTTCTTAAACTTGCAAGTTATTGGAGGTTCAAGTCTGGAAAATCCAACCAGTTCACTAGAACACAGTTGACAGCGGCTTCTAAATTCAGTTTTGGGATTATGAATGTTCTAATATCACCAGAACTGCTATGGTGACAATGATCAGTTTTCTTTGCTATTTTAATTCTTCAGGCTGCCAGTTCTTGCATGTGCTTTTTACACTTTTCTCCTCATCCACAGTGGTGTAGTGGAGGGGAACGTGGGGGATCGCCGTTCCCCCACTTTTTTCCAGGGATAATGGAATAATAATAATAATAATATTATTATTATTATTATTATTATTATTATTATTATAAAGAGCGTTCCCCCACTTCATTTTTAGGACTAGGCCTACACTACTCCTCATCCATCATATATCAGGTTACGAAATTTTCCCTCTCTGTCTCTTCCCACAATCTGCCAGTAGCTGAACTCTGGTCGTCATCATTCACAATTCCATAGTCCACAAGTAGACCTATTAAGCAGCACCAACCCCATTGGAGAAACTATGTCTGTCAAATTCCTGGACAAAGCAGAGAGTGACTTGTTGTAGCGAGAGCATGTTTCTCTTTCCGATCGCATATAACTTAAACGTCCACATAATGATTCTGACGCTGCATAATCGGAGTCAATATTATTGTATCACAGCTATAATCCCATTGTCTGGTGTATCATCTATACTCTATAGGCTACTTTATACAGTCTTTGAGATTTATAATACTTCTTATAATATTCTACTTTTTCTTTTCTCTTTCTTTTCTGAACATTTCTCCGTGACCATAGTTCTCGTGTTTGCACAGTACATGTTTTTGCCATGGTTTGCAGCTGCGAAAGTACACGAAACTTCAAGTGCTCGGCGGCAAAGCTAGATGCAATAATTTTGATACAATTTTTATTTAGTTCTTTCATTTAGGATCTGGAGCAACCTTTTAAGTTATGCCAAAGTTCATTTTAAACCAAAACCTATTTCTTGCTATACCCTAATACATACATACATACATACATACATACATACATACATACATACATACATACATACATACATACATACATACATACATACATACATATAAACATACATACATGGGGCGCAGTGGTGTAGTAGCGGCGTCGTTGCCTTGGAGCCGGAAGGTTCGAGGTTCTAATCCACCTCGAAGCGTAGAGACCTTGGGCAAGTCCTTCACTCACAATTGTTCAGCGCTTCGGCGTGAAACTCTGATTCAGTGTCCGCTCTGCATTCGGGAGCGCCTTTGAGTAGAGAGCTTGAAGGGGCGCTATAACAAATGCACATACAAACAAACAAACAAACATACATAGATACATACATACATACATACATACATGCATATATACATACATATATACATACATACATACATACATACATACATACATACATACATACATACATACATACATACATACATACATACATACATACATACATAAGTAGTTGTATATACACGGACTCTATATCAGCACTGATATAGTATCCCTAGATACAACCACGGACCCTATATCAACACTGATATACTGATATAGTAACCCTTATTAATATTCATGTGACCTAATTAATATTCATGATATGCAGTGACGTCATTTTTTCGAATTATCCAGAGAATTCCACAAGCCCATTGTTCTTTGTCCGTCTGTGTGTCCGTCTGCCTGTCCGTCTGTATGTCCGTCTGTGTACCTTTGATATGCCCCCGGGTAATGGCTTCACTGCATGTGATAACAATCTCTTCGGCGGCGCATCATCGCACACGATAATTGCGGGTCGGCGAACTTTTGAAAAAGATGCTAGGTACGTCCAAATTTTAAAAGAGCTAGAAAAAGTCAGATTTTTCCACCTAGGAAAAGCCAGATTTTTCCACCTAGAAAAAACCTAGAAAAACCTAGCATTTCCAGAAATCACATTATTTCTCAAAAAACGAAAGTTTTTTTCACTTTTTATCGCTTAGTACTACTACACTGTAAAACACAAGGGTGAAGATGGGATGGAAAACCTAGAAAAACCTAGCATTTCCAGAAATCCAATTATTTCTTAGAAAACGCAAGTTTTTTTTCACTTTTTATCGCTTAGTACCCTTCCTCCATACCTCCCTCACTCCACGCATTTCTTTATGAGTGTATATTTTCAAGCTTTAAACGTAAATATTATCCAAAATTTGATCATGCAATTTTAATGTATTAATTTTACTCTTCCTTGCGCGCATCATTCCTCCCTCCCTTCCTCCATTTCCCAATCCATTGAATCTTGCACTGCAGTGTGTCTTCAAACATTGAAATGCTAAGTATTGATGAAAATATGAACAATGCCACTATAGTGGGGCAATTTTACTCTTCCTTGCATGCACCCTTCCTGCCTCCCACCATTTCTCGTACCATCGAATCTTGCATTACGGTGTATTTTTAAACGATGAAACGCTAAGTATTGATGAAAATATTAACAATGAAACTACAATGGCTCAATTTTAGTCTTCCTTGCATGCACCCTTCCACCCTCCCCCCATTTCTCATACCATTGAATCTCAATAGCTTTACACGTGCACAATCCTACACCTATTTCTCATTTCTTCACACAATCAGGTCTTAAAAATTACATCTTTCAACATCACAAACTCGCAAATTCTACAATTCCTTACCTACTTACTTACTCATAAAATTTCTACAAGTCAACAGCTTGTCACTTGTACAATCCAGCATATATTTCTCATTTCTTCACTTCTTCAGTTCTTAATACTTGCATCTTTCAACATCACAACCATGCAAATTCTACGATTTCTTACCTACTTACTTACTTACTCAAAACATTTCTACATACCAACAACTTTATACATACACAATCAAGCTCTTATTTCTCAAATATTTAATCATTCAATTCTTCAATTCTCACATCTTACATGTTTCAACATTTCATTCGCACAAATTCTACAATTCAATGCATACTTACTTACTTACTTACACGCAAAATTTCTATAAATCAAATGCTTTTCACTTTACAAGTGTGCACATATTTCTAATTTCTTCACACCTTCAGGTCTTAAAAATTGCATCTTTCAACATCAGAACCATGCAAATTCTACCATTTCTTACCTACTTACTTACTCACTCACAAAATTTCTGCAAGTCAACAACTTTATACATACACAATCAAGCTCCTATTTCTCAAATATTCAATCCTTCAATACTTCAATTCTCACATCTTACATGTTTCAACATTTCATTCGCACAAATTCTACAATTCAATGCATACTTACTTACTTACGCGCAAAATTTCTACAAATCAAATGCTTTTCACTTTACAAGCTTGCACATATTCCTCATTTCTACACACCTTCTCAGTTCTTAATACTCACATTTTTCAACATCTCAAATTCTACAATTCCTTACCTACTTACTTACTCACAAAATTTCTACAAGTCAACAGCTTGTCACTTGTACAAACCACCATATATTCCTCATTTCTTCACTTCTTCAGTTCTTAATACTTGCATCTTTCAACATCACAACCATGCAAATTCTACCATATCTTACCTACTTAATTACTTACTTACTCACAAAATTTGTACATACCAACAACTTTTTTATACATACACAATCAAGCTCTTATTTCTAAAATAGTCAATCGTTCAATTCTTCAATTCTCACATCTTGCATGTTTCAACATTTCATTCGTGCAAATTCTACAATTCAATACATACTTACTTGCTTACCCTCAAAATTTCTACAAATCAAATGCTTTTCACTTTACAAGCTTACACATATTCCTCATTTCTTCACTTCTTCAGTTCTTAATACTTACATCTTTCAACATCTCAATCACACAAATTCTACAATTCCTTGCCTACTTGCTTACTTTCTTACAAAATTTCTACATATCAGCAGCTTTACACATATACAACCCTGCACATATTTCTCACTTCTTCAAACCTTCACATCCTAATACTTGCGTCTTTTATCATCTCAATCGGGCAAATTTTACAACTCTTTGCATGCTTACTTACTTACTCACTCACAAAATTTATACAATTCAACAGCTTTTCACCTGTACAAGCTTGCACATAATCCTCATTTCTCCAAACCTCCATCTCTTCATTCTTACACATTTCAACATCTCAATCACGTCATTATACAATTTCTCAGCGACTTACTTACTTACTCATATAATTTCTGCACAACATCAAGCTTTATACATGTGCAATCTTACTCTTATTTCTCAAATCTTCAATCCTTCAATTCTTACTTCTGTCATGGTTCAGATTCAAAATCGCACAGGTCTACAATTCCACACACACTTGCTTACTTACTAACATAATGTTTACACCCAAACAGCCTTACATGTACACTTATTTCTCACATCTTCAATCCTTCAACTCTTACTTCTTACATGTTTCAATTCCACATCCTCTCAATTCTACCATTCCACAAATACATACATAGTTACTTACTTACTTCATACATAGAACTCTTCACTTAGAAACTCATGCGATTGGTTCTCACTTCTTCAATTCTTCAACTATAACTCTTAATTCTTATAGGTTTTAACTCCACAATTCTGCAATTGCTCAGTTATTTACTTACATACTTCTCGAAGTATCAAAAATTGTAGAGTGGGAAAGAAGTTGAATGGTCGAAAGAGATACAATTTTCCAACATGTCAAAATGAAAAGTACAGGCAGAGTTGTTCGTTTTATGATGGAAAGTGGCAGAGTGTAGGAAGCATAGGAGGAGGATGTGTTGGTGATGAAGGAGGAGGTTGAAAATTTCATATAGGACTATCAACATTTTCTTCGCAAAGTTTCTATATGCACACATTTTCTGTCGTAAAAAGTTTCTAAGTTCCAAAATTTTCTTCATGTTCACAAATTTGTCTTCACTAATTTTCTAAGTCCATACATTTTTCTGACACTAAAAATTTCTAAGTCGGAAAATTTCTCCCATCTCCACAAATTTATCTTCGCATGAGGTGTATGAGAAGTAGGATATGTGTCCAAGAGGTATGAATTATTTCGATACATAAACCAATTCACAGTATGTAGGTCGAATATTTTGGAATGCATATGCGCAAAGCAGTGTTTGTGTGAATTTTCTACATCTAAAATACCAAATGTTGAAGGTCTGTCATGTTTCCATTACAATACTTTACTCTACTTTGTATGGAATTGTAAATTTCGAATGTATGAAATGGTAAAGTATGCAACTCTTAAACACCACTTTTAAGCCTTTTAGTTTCCAGACATGTGTTTAAGTTTAGCTGAGTCATCACTTTATGCAAGAACGTTAGTTTGCTATAGTAAAGTGGCATAGGAGGGGAGGGGAGGAGGAGGAGGAGGAGGAGTATTCACATAGTGGAACGCACAGCTTGAAACGATGGTGTGCATGTTTCTTACGCATAGAAAGCAGCATTTTCGTTTGGTAAAACGGTCACAGTTTTTAGCTGAGTCATCAATTTGTGCAAAAATATGCGATTGGATGAATAAAGAACCAAAGTTGGAAGGTTCAGTGAGGTGAAGTATAGCAAACATTAAGCTAAACACCCAACATTGTAGTTGCATACAACGTCACCTTAACAGAAATTCTTGCATGGCACAGCTAAAATTGTAAGTCCCTCAAATGTTTTACCAAGTCAAAGCGCGCGCATGCTTAGATATGCGGTGGCGGGTGTCAAGATGACCCGTGCGACGCAGGCGGTGGCAGCTATTTCTGCTCCGGTGGCGGCGGCGCATCTTGCGATCTAGATCCATTCGAAATTTTGTGTGTGAGACTCATCGGATCTAGATCGCAAGATGCGCCGCCGCCACCGGAGCAGAAATAGCTGCCACCGCCTGCGTCGCACGGGTCATCTTGACACCCGCCACCGCATTTGATTTATAGAAATTTTGCGTGTAAGTAAGTAAGTAAGTATGCATTGAATTGTAGAATTTGTGCGAATGAAATGTTGAAACATGTAAGATGTGAGAATTGAAGAATTGAATGATTAAATATTTGAGAAATAAGAGCTTGATTGTGTATGTATAAAGTTGTTGGTATGTAGAAATGTTTTGAGTAAGTAAGTAAGTAGGTAAGAAATCGTAGAATTTGCATGGTTGTGATGTTGAAAGATGCAAGTATTAAGAACTGAAGAAGTGAAGAAATGAGAAATATATGCTGGATTGTACAAGTGACAAGCTGTTGACTTGTAGAAATTTTATGAGTAAGTAAGTAGGTAAGGAATTGTAGAATTTGCGAGTTTGTGATGTTGAAAGATGTAATTTTTAAGACCTGAGGGTGTGAAGAAATGAGAAATAGGTGTAGGATTGTGCACGTGTAAAGCTATTGAGATTCAATGGTATGAGAAATGGGGGGAGGGTGGAAGGGTGCATGCAAGGAAGACTAAAATTGAGCCATTGTAGTTTCATTGTTAATATTTTCATCAATACTTAGCGTTTCATCGTTTAAAAATACACCGTAATGCAAGATTCGATGGTACGAGAAATGGTGGGAGGCAGGAAGGGTGCATGCAAGGAAGAGTAAAATTGCCCCACTATAGTGGCATTGTTCATATTTTCATCAATACTTAGCATTTCAATGTTTGAAGACACACTGCAGTGCAAGATTCAATGGATTGGGAAATGGAGGAAGGGAGGGAGGAATGATGCGCGCAAGGAAGAGTAAAATTAATACATTAAAATTGCATGATCGAATTTTGGATAATATTTACGTTTAAAGCTTGAAAATATACACTCATAAAGAAATGCGTGGAGTGAGGGAGGTATGGAGGAAGGGTACTAAGCGATAAAAAGTGAAAAAAAACTTGCGTTTTCTAAGAAATAATTGGATTTCTGGAAATGCTAGGTTTTTCTAGGTTTTCCATCCCATCTTCACCCTTGTGTTTTACAGTGTAGTAGTACTAAGCGATAAAAAGTGAAAAAAACTTTCGTTTTTTGAGAAATAATGTGATTTCTGGAAATGCTAGGTTTTTCTAGGTTTTTTCTAGGTGGAAAAATCTGGCTTTTCCTAGGTGGAAAAATCTGACTTTTTCTAGCTTTTTTAAAATTTGGACGTACCTAGCATCTTTTTCAAAAGTTCGCCGACCCGCAATTATCGTGTGCGATGATGCGCCGCCGAAGAGATTGTTATCACATGCAGTGAAGCCATTACCCGGGGGTATATCAAAGGTACACAGACGGACATACAGACGGACAGGCAGACGGACACACAGACGGACAAAGAACAATGGGCTTGTGGAATTCTCTGGATAATTCGAAAAAATGACGTCACTGCATATCATGAATATTAATTAGGTCACATGAATATTAATGAGGGTTACTATATCAGTATATCAGTGTTGATATAGGGTCCGTGGTTGTATCTAGGGCAGTGGTTCCCAACCTTTTTGGACCTTAGGGCCACTTTTTCTAAGTTGGAGGACAAGCGGGCCACTTTTTCTTAGTTCAAGGACATTAGGGGGCCACAATGCTAAAATTTACTTAACTAAAAGCATATAAAATTGTTATAATTGATTCAAAATAGAAAGTTTGATGTTATTTATAGACATCAAAATAAAATAATTTGTAATAGAAAATAATTATGTGTTCTATCCTGTCAAAATTGTCAATTTTTCATAATTTTTTTTTTATTCTTCGAGAGATGAGGGAAATTTTTTAGGCTTGGCGGGCCATTTTCGTAGGCCTGGCGGGCCACTTTTGGCCCGCGGGCCACGGGTTGGGAACCGCTGATCTAGGGATACTATATCAGTGCTGATATAGAGTCCGTGTATATACAACTACTTACATACATACATACATACATACATGCATACATACAAGATACATATAAGTACATATACATATTAGTATATACATGTAAGTACATATAAGATCAGATAAGAATATGTAAGATTAGATAAGATAAGATTATATTAGATAAGATTAGATAAGAATAGATAAGATTTAGATAAGAAAAAGAGAACGCGGTTCATAAAGATGAAACACGATGGAGCGTGAAAAATATTTTTGGTGGCAATGGATGAATTAATCTGGTTACATTGATGTAATGTAAGGGTTTACGGTAAAAACGAGAACATCGAAGATAGCAAATAAATTATTATTGATAATGATGATGATGCTGATGATGATGATGACGATGACGACGACGACGACGATGATGATTATGATGAATATAATGATGGTGATGATGATGATGATGATGACGACGACGACGACGACGATGATGATGATGATGATAAAGATGGTGATGATGATGATGACGACCACGACGACGACGATGATGATGATGATGGTGATGATGGTAATGGTGGCGGTTATGGAGATGGTGGTGGTGATGATGATGATGACGACGACAACGACGACGACGATGATGATGATGATGATGATGATGATGATGGTGATGATGTTGATGACGACGACGATGATGATGATAATAATGATGGTGACGATGGTGATGGTGATGATGGTGATGATAATGATGATGATGATGACGACGACGACGACGATGATGGTGATGATGATTATGGTGATGGTTGGGGTAATGGGATGGTGACGGTGGTGGTAATGGTGGTGGTCATGGTAATGGTGAATGTGATGATGATGATGATGATGATGATGATGATGATGATGATGATGATGATGATGACGGTGGTGGTGGTGGTGATGGTGGTGATGATGAAAAAAGGCAAGTTTTGAGACGAGAGGAAGACGAAGAAAGACAAGGCGAATGGATGGGGGAAGTAAACCTACGGTAACAGTTGCTTGGAGGGAAAGCAGGAGCAGTCGAGGCAGTTGCAGTGGTATATTTCGCTGCGACACGTGTAACTTCGGGGTCGGCAACGAACAGTCGCTGGACATTCACATTGATACAAAGTAGATGGCCCTGGATATGCTTCCGGAGTCATCGGCTTCCGACTTAGAAGCGTCAAACACAACATCACCGCCACAACAAAAGCTGAACGTTCCATGGCTTTAATACTGGAATAATTTCACGCACGCGTAATTAATTTTAAATTATGATATTAATTTGTTCAAGGGAGTAGGTCTACGGTACATCAACCGGTGTGAATGTATAACTGGTTCTATGCTGGCACTCAGTTAAGAAGCATTAACTTCATAAAGATCATAATAGAAAGGCATAATTTCAAATATTTTACGAGACAATAATTGGCTCGTTTCTTCAAAGGAGAGGATGGTTTGATTAAATTAAGTAGGCTAGACTCTACCATGCTACATGCCAAATTAGGACTGGTATCAGGGGTTATTCTAAGAAGTTTGTAAAACTGCACAAAACGGCCTTTTTAGTCGTCCAGACCAAGTGTTTGATCGTTGAAATCCCGTGAAAATATTACCATTTTGAAATTTTCCCGGCCCCCAAAAATCTGATGACCCTTTTTTAGTTTTTCATTCACTATAACACTATGAGTTACTGCACAAAATCTTATTTTCAACTGCACAAATTTCTTTTCCAACTACACACTTTGTGCCCAGCTGCACATTAAAATAACCTCGCTCCTTATCAGAAAACTCTGCTGCTACCCTTGTTCATGCTTTTGTTACCAGCCGCTTGGACTACTGTTGCTCTATTCTGGTCGGTTTGCCTCTATTATTGATATCCCGACTTGACCGTGTTCTTCGGTCTGCAGCCCGGCTAATTGGTCGAATCCCCAAATATGCATCCGTTTCATCTTACATTCGTGATACTCTACACTGGCTCCCTATCTCACAGCGCATCGAATACAGAATTGCTTCACTGGTTTGGCGTTGTCTTCTTGGCTGTGCCCCGACTTATCTGTGTGAACTCTGCTGTCCATTATCTGTTGTCCTTTCTCGCAGAGCCCTTCGCTCTGCCTCTAGCGGTAAGCTTTTGGTCCCGCGTGTTGAATCATCAACCTGTCAGCGTCGTGCTTTCTCAGTTGTAGGTCCTTCTGTCTGGAATAGTCTCCCGTTGCAGATGCGCTTGCTGCCTAGGGTCGACTCGTCAGTGTTCTACAAGCTCCTTAAAACTTTTTTGTTTCACCGTGGTTGGACTGGGAGCGCTTCTGAGTGGGTTTCTTGAAGAGGCGCTATATAAATTCTTGAAATGAATGAATGAATGAATGAACCTCTGACTTGTATAGGCTACATCACAAACAGAAGCAAGGATTCAACTATTAGAGGTAACACGAGTGGATCTGTAGAAGAGAAATTTAATATGGGCAGATTAAAAATAATTTACTGCGGAATGTTGCCACAGTTAAGACTTTCGAAAGCAAGAACAAGAATAGCGCAGGAATGCGATTGAAAAACCATCGACGTACAGTAGGCCTATATTGAAAGAACACAGAGAAAGATGCAAGAGAATAACATGGAAGAAAAGGAGCAATGAACACAGAAGCGGAAGAAGTGAATGGGAAATTGGAAAAAAGACATAAATGCGAAAAACTGAAAAAAATCCAACAGGGCAATTATAGTTTGAAAAGAATACGAAAAGAAAGGAAAAGAGCACTAAGGGGAAAGAAACTGTTTCTGTAATGCTGATAGAAAATAGAAAACAAATAGATATAGGGCCTACATGTAAAGACGATAGGCCTACTAGGCTACTATAAGACTGTTCATTTCAATTTACGCACATCGCAGGTAGGCCTAACTATAATTATTGCTGACTGCCAGGTTACGCATAAAAATTAATGCTAAAAGAGTTTAGGCCTAAACCACCTCCGAGGCAAAATAAACTCTATTTCAAAAAGTAGCCTACAGCATCCGCAGCAACGTCAGCAAGAGACTTAAATAGACTACTCATTGTTCGTAGCCTAACAGTTGTCAATGAGTAAACTTCTACAGTAATTATTATTTGATTATTAATTAGTTAATTTTGTCCTGCTTCGTAACAGCTTATTCTTCCAATGACTAGGGCTTACAATCAACTCAACCTAGACAGTGCTGTAGGAATAGCATAATCTGAAATGCGCAGCATTCTTGCACATGTGCTGCTTAGTTAATTAAGCAATGTGCATTTTCTTGCGATATTTTAGACTCTCAACACAGAATTATAGCGAAAATAATCTAGAAAGTGAAACAAGCAAGCGAATTAAAAAACAAGATTATTAAAAATTCTTTTACATTTATGGTTAGAGCTGTTAATGTTCACCTATAGTCAGTATTCACTCTGTATTCGAACGGCAGCAAAGTATGAAGAGAGCTAGGTAGAAATCTCGTCTTCTGGTACTACTTTCTGCAACTCTTCCCTTTGAATGAAAATATATCAGTAAATAATTTGCCCCCTCACAGCTGCTGCGGTTCGATCATCATTTTCAAATAAAGAACAAACAAAATAAACTGGAAACTACTAAAGCAACCGATAAAACTGATGCTTCAAAACATAAATTAAGTACTAGGCTACACCAAATGCGTTTATAAATTTACTCGGCTGCAGATGATAACAGAATCGATACTCTCAAGTTATGGGCTCAGTCCTTCAAAAACAAACGGTAACTTAGGAAGCTATCTCTTACGACCAGAAAATGGATTTAGAATTTAGAATTTGTTATTTTTTCACCTGACGCAGGAAAACGAATGGAATGGAAACAGTCACTAACATTCTGGCAGGGTTATTTATTATTATTGTTTTCACTATTATTATTATTATTATTATTATTATTTTTATTTTTTATTTATTTTATTTTATTTACCCGAGGTATCTATAATCCCTCAGGTGTCAGATATTAATAAGCAATTTTAACTCTGGAGTGGCCAACCGAGTCAAGATCAGGGAGAACAAAAGTGCTGTGAAAGGCAACGGCATTGAATCGCTGAATAATAATTGACAGACGCTGGAACAAGTAACTGGTTTCTCTGGGTTCGCCAGAAACTTGAGCCAAGAGACGTCCCAGGTCGGCGAGAAAAGCCTGTCCCTTGGCGTTGATTGGTCCCATTGTTTCGAAAGCCAATGGGACGAAATGGTATGATTGCATCAAATGTGCATACTTAGTGTTTTTTCTGGCTTCAGCCAGTTCAGCAGCACCTCCCGTCCGGATGGAGGTTGTGGATAAGTAGGATGGAGCCACAGTGTCTGCGACTGTAACGTCCCAGGTCAAGCAACGACCTGAGCGCCACGGTATCAGTGTTAGACCATCTGGTTTCTTCCCATCCGACCTTGACAAACCAGGTGGTTCCTTAACTGCTGGGATGCCCGCCTGAACGAGACCCCTGCAGATCAGATCATTTAGGACCGCATGTCGGGCCTGTCGGCCAGGGCCAAGACGGCATGACAGGCCGTGTGAGCCATCAGCGGTCACGAGAGTGCCGCACGGGCAGCTATGTGGGTGGCAGATGACCGTGTCAAGACGGAGGCCCACAGCTATTCGAACTGCCTCGTCGTCCAACCTGAGACCGCAAGTGCTTATTGGTAAGGCGAACAGCCAGTCACCATATTATTATTATTATTATTATTATTATTATTATTATTATTATTATTATTATTATTATTATTATTATTATTATTATTATTATTATTATTATTATTATTATTATTATTATTATTATTATTATTATTATTATAACCAACATTTATTGAAAAACCACTCAAGCCGAAAACAAGACAAAAAACAGAAATGAGTTCAAGCATAGAGTGCATTGTTATCGTCTCCGGGGTGTGGTGCAAAAGTTCCTCTAAAAGCAACTGCATTGAAACGTTGTGTGCAAATAGAAAGTCTCTGGAAGAGGTAGACAGTTTCTCTTGGGTCACCGGAAACAGCGGCACAACGGCGGCCCAACTCCAATAAAAACTCCCGACCCGCGCGATTGATGATTATTATTATTATTATTATTATTATTATTATTATTATTATTATTATTAGGCTTATTTTTTATTATTAGGCCTATTACTACTAGTATTAGTATTAGTAATATTAAAATTATAACAATAATAATAATGATAATAATTTATAATAACAATAATTAATTACAACAATAATAGGCCTAATATCAGTAAATAATAATAATAATAATAATAATAATAATAATAATTTTTTAAATTTTTTATTTAAAAAAATAAAATAATAATAATAATAATAATAATAATAATGATAATAATAATAATAATAATAATACACAACGCTACAACGCAATAGCGTTTAGAGGGACTTTTATTCACGACACCGGTGACGAGGACCAAGAACAATAGTAGCAATTATCACTCTTTGGAGTTGATGTTAGAATAGGAAGTTGTCTGTTTTCTCAATAAATGAAGTTGTTTATAAAAAAAATAATAATAATAGTAATGGTAATAATAATAATTATTATTATTATTTTACCTGAAGATTTCTAATCACTCAGAAGGCAAAGTTTCCGGAGACTTTTAGCTAGTAGTAGTGCAGAAGTAGTAGGCTACTTGTGACAGTACTGTTGCAGTAGGCTAGTCATAATAGTATCAGTTGCAGCTGCAGTAGCAATGGTAGGCAAATAGCAGTAGTCATTTAAAGCAAGACATTTTGAATTCGTGCTGTTTTATACTTGCACTAATTTTATCTAGAGAATACGCTCCTCTTATCTCGCCATGCTTTTATCTTCTAGTACTTAGGCCTATATAGTACATGCAGCATGACGGTTTTAGTTTTAGCAGGCGCGTTATTTATTTTTCTCAATTGGAAATTACATTAATTAAAAATATCTTTTTTTCGCAATTCCTGTAGCCTAAATGATTTTATTATGAGTTAGTTCTAGGGTTTTATTGGTATCGTTTTCAAGCCGGTTACCTGTGGGCGTTTAGTTAGATGTCGGATGCTGAAGCTGGTTACAATGATATAGCGCAGGTTTGTTTGTCAAGAGATCTGATGTTGTCGCTCCAAGCCACTTCGGTTACGGCACACGGCAGACACCATTTTGGCTTAAGACAAAGACGAACTAAAACATTTCTCTAACCAGAGCGATGTCTAAGGCCTTGTAAATCGCTCGGTGCAACAATGCAATTATTCAGTTTGATTGATCTCAGGCGAAGCTATAGCTTGGCCTTAATCCGTTATGCAATATGCATGGTATATCTGCATTGTATTGTATTGTATAAAACAATGTATATGGCCATTTATAAAGCGCTTCTCGCAGCAAGAGCCTTTCAGAAGCGCTCCCAGTGCGTTGAACCCCGAGAAAAAAGGCAACTTTTTAGATGAGAGAAAGTCGAGGATACACTACCAGAGAGGATGGCAGAGCGAACTGATGGGGGATTCCCATTCCATAGGGAGGGACCAATGCAGGCAATTGATCTGGATTGAGCCATGGCGGTCCTGACTCGGGGGGACAAAGAGGTCAAGGCGATCAGAGGACCTAAGAAGACGCAGCGACGTGGCAGAAAGGGGGCGAAGTATCTGATGACACAGATACTTCGGAGCAAGACCCATTTAAGACTTTAGGGCCAAAATTCGGACTTTAAATTGTATAGGGCTGAGAGTGGACGCCAGTGAAGTTGTTGAGTCATGAATGTAGAGATATGGGCGAATCGAGGGAGGCGGGCAATGAGCCTAGCAGCAGCATTGAGTAGGCTATACAGATTGCAAAGGAGCTTGCCGAACCTTAGGCAGGCCAATAGGGACAGAATTACAATAGTCAATCCGAGAACAGACAAAAGCGTGAACAATTGAGGTGAACATCGAAGATGAGACAGATTTGCGAATACCCCTGAGACGCCTTAGCTGGAAGCAGGGCCGGATTAAGCAATGTGGAGGCCCTTTTCGGAAAATTTTTGCCGGAGTTTTTTTTTAGTCATCTGGCGAAATTTTCGGGAAAATCATACCTTTTCATCCGCCCAAAAAGTTGATGACCTTTTTGTTGTTACTCGTCTGGCGAAATTTTCGGGAAAATCATACCATTTCATCCGACAAAAAAGTTCATGACCTTTTTTTTTTAGTCGTCTGGCAAAATTTGCTCGAAAATGTTTTCCCCCGCATTTTGTGGGGGGCCCCTAAAGTGTGGGGCCCCTGTTCGGCCGAACATGTTGAACATGCCTTAATCCGGCCCTGGCTGGAAGTAGGAAGAGCGAGTAAGATTGGCAATGTGCTCAGTGAAGGTAAGAGAACTATCTATATGGTGACATCTTGGTTTCGAACACTGGAGGAGAAGTTGAAGTGAGGAAACGTTTTGTTCTTTCTTAATTAAGTAGATAAATAAACTATTTAAAAACTTTTTCCTAAGCCAATGGGGGATTTTTAATTCCCAAAACCCCCTTGTCTACTCCACTGGTGCTTCTACAATCTACAGTCACACTTAATTCTCGGGTTAATTGCATCAGCCAAAGAAAAAAGTGACGAAATATTGACGGGATATTTAAACATTTATTCAAAATTGTGAATAAGTTTTCAATTGGGAAGTATTTAGGAGATTAAAGTTTAGGAACAGGGGTCATATATTCGCACTGTGAGCGCCTCTGATTAGGTTGTATAGTATAGTGTGAGAGGCGCTTTATAAATCCAAAAATAGAATAGAATATATTTAAGCTTTTTGTTTACAACTCGCTGAGCTATTTTATCGACAGTCCATACAGTTGAAAGGTCTAATTATTATGTCTGTACCGGTACTCAAGAATTTATTTTATTTTGTTCGTTTATTTTTCACATTTGCCATAGTGCCCATTCAAGCATATCTGCTCAGAGGCGCTCCCGGCTACAGCGTGGATAGTCCTACTGAATCGGAGTTGCACGTCGAAGCTCATGAGTAATTGCGAGTGAATATCTTTCTCATGGTCCCTACGCGGCGGCTTGAGGTGGATTCAAACCTGGAACCCTCCAGCTCCAAAGTATCGAGCTCACCACTGCATTATCAATTTATCATGCCTCATAAAGAATAGTTACACTCATCTTGTCAGAGACAGGGAGTATCTGTTTTGTTGGCCGCGCGTCTTGCCTTGCTGTATTTGAAATCTTAAATGCCGGAATTTATGTAGCCTACATGTAAGCTTACTAGCCTACATATTATTATTTATCATGTAAGCATACTATATTATTATTAGTTAGCATGTAGCCTATACAAAATGCAATTTATTATTGCAAGCTAAACCAGTTTGGAATAATAATAGGCCGAATAAGCTTATCTTAAATATCTTTATTTCACTCCATGAATTTGTAATGTTAGCGTAAACTTCTTAACGTCACGGTGACTAAGGTTGAAAGCTTTGGAGAGAGTTAATATGTTGTTGTAGATGTTTATTTATTTCGTCCGAAGTTCGATCCAATGGTCAAATCGGCCGTTGTGACAACCTAGGGAAAATTAAAGTAAACTTATTTTGGTAAAACAGAATGCAAACTGTAATAAAAAATTATAAGGTCGAGAGAGAGAGGCTATATTGAAATGAGTCAATAAGATAACGCAAGCAGGAGCGGATAGCATACAGAAATTTTCGAAGGGCAAAATCTCGGGGGAAAAGATATCATTTCCCCGTTTAAAAAAAACAACTAGATTTTCACCGTCACAATAGCTGATGACCTTTTTTATAGTCATACAGTACTTTTCCCTTTTACTCTCTGTCGCCTTTCCTATTGACCCAGTGCAAATGCCTCATGGGGAAGGGCCTACCGAACCGATGGGGGTAAGGGCACGTCCACTTTCCACGCCAGAATAGCTGGTGGAGAAAAAAAATCTAAACGGGCGCCATGGCCGGATTCCCCCTGGTCCGCCCCTGCACGCAAGATATGATATGCCGCATAAATAAAAGGAACGCAAGTTACTTCGTGCGCAGTTATTAGGTGAAGTAAGAAAAGCTGCAACGATGCAATGTGGTTAAAGTATGGGAAAGCTAAACATGGAGGGCAATATGCGTGCATGTAATGTAGTGTATGGTAAAATAAAAAAGAAAGTAGCAAAAGAATAAGGGAAAAGCAGCACCACTACTCGTGCTTTGGCAGCACTAGTCTCAAGTCCTGGAGTTAGGAGTAGGGCAACACAATCATAATTGATGTGACGTAGTGCCATTAAACCACAGCAAGAAAAGACCGAGGTGAGCACAGGAAAGCTGGAACAAGTAGATTCATTTGTAGGCTATATTTCGGATGCTATTTTTTGCAATTTATTTATTTATTTGTTTATTGCCCACACACAAGTCAAACAGAAAACAGAGTCCAGTCCATTTCAAGATGTTGTCTATGCCGTGTTACAAAGGACGCAAATTGCACAGGAGAAGTAAGATCAAGACTAGCGATTGGGAATGACGAGCCTGGTCAATCTGACGAAGAATTGGAAGAATAAAGCTGTCAGCAACAGAACAAAAACGAGACAGCTGAAGGCATTGGTGTGGCCAGTGGCGACATAGCCTACGGGTGGGAGATTTCTATGGTAGCCTACATATGTAGGCTACTACTACTACATGTAGTTATATCAGTTTTATTTCTCACATTTGCTACAGCGCCACTTCAGGATTAGCCTACTTCTCGAGACTACAGCGCGGACACTGTATCTGAGTTTCACGCCGAAGCGCACGAGCAATTGCAGGTGAAGGACTTATTCAAGGTCCCTATGCGGCGGCTCGAGGTAGATTCGAACCCGGCTCGAAGACACCAAACCCACCACTACACCACCGCGCCCCGCGGGTATGCAGTATTTACCTATTCTCGCCTGCTTTATGTGGCATCTGTCAATCTTCGTAACAGGAGCAAACGATGCAGTAGCATTGAAATATTAATTCACGGCAAATAAAGCACGCTCTACGGCATCCAAACTCCGCTGGACAACAGCATTCATACATAGATGAACCTCTATTAGGATAGTAGTCCAGATACGTCGGCTCCACTGGCTTCCACATCATGAGCGTCAACAGCACGACCAACCCACCAACAAGAAACGCTGGACGAGTCATTGTTTAAACCTGTAATGTTGAATCACAAGCAAGTGAAGCAATAATAATAATAATAATTGTCTGGGTTCTATGTAGACTATACGGTATGATTTCTTCAGGGAACTCACGGATTCAATTGTGGCCAGTAATCCAGCATCGTTTTCTCTTCCAAGGTCCAGTCAAGTGGCTTCAAATCCGCCAGATCATAGCAGAAAAGGCCATGCAATTGATAGTCTACATGTAATATTGGAAATTGGGTAATTACAAAGGCTACAATAATTATTGTTGCTATAATAATTAACTATGATTCGATTTTTCAAAGCATGAACACCGACGACATCCTTTAATCGGAAATTTATCTGATGACCTTTGTTTGACCCTTTCTCCCAAAAATTTTGAAAAGCAATTAAATTCAATACTTCTTAATCTCATGACCTTTTAAAAGAACATCAATGTAGAAATATTCTAACGCGGAACGTTGGCATAATCTCAATTTTTTCTAGGAGGGGTGGGAAATGTTACTTGAAACGTTTTCTGGGAGGGTGAAAATGGTACCTGCGCATGATTTATTTGGAGGGGAAGGTCGTTACTGGGGAGCTTCGCCCCTCAGAGACGACTGGATTAAACATGGTGATAGCAGGGTAGAGAAAAAGAACCTAGAATACCTTCTTGCAGTAGGCTATATCAGAAGAGGTTTTTTGTTGTAAACTGCAGAGTGCCAGAATCAAACATCATTGTCTTTTACAGTGGCTGAGACCTGGCCGGAGAATTGGGGAGGGGGACGAAGGAGTGGCCGAAGGAAAGAATTTTTTTTCATGATCTGGCCGAAAAGTCAAGAAAATGTTCTATTTTCGCCACCAAAAAACTTGATGACCTTTTTTTAGTCCTCACGCTCAATTATTGGGGGGGACGAATGCATGGGCTGTCCCCCCCAAACCCTACATTGGGGGACCGTCCCCCTGTCCCCCCTAGGTCTCCGCCCATGGTCTTTTGCAGCAGTAAAACGTATAGAAATGTTATTGGCCAATCATCATTGGTGGATGTAAGACAAGTAAAAGGCTCTCCTTCTGAACATTATTCCCCTCCGACATATTTGTTTAAATCACGAGACTCCAGAAATACTAATTTAAATTATTTACTACGTTTTGTATTCCAACATTGTATGAAACAATTCGCTTCTACATGATTGTACGTCCGTTTAAAAAATGGAAAAATGTCTGAGCCAAAACGACACAGACGTGCTAAAAGATAATTAAAATAATTATTTAAAAAACGCAATAGGAACTTGATGAGCAACGTGGATAACCGAGCGAACAGGGCAATGGATACTCGCTATCTATGCAGTATGAGAATTGTGGAAAAATAACTGGGGGTTGGCCTATGATAAACCTGAAATTGGGGTATGAAAAACATACTTTAACATGGGGCTCTAAGAATGACTGGGGGGGGTTGAACCCCCAACCCCCCGGCAATTCTCACCTGTATCTATGACCTAATTGTCTTACTTCATAACCGTTTTTGCTTCTAATGATTACTGTAAGTCTATACTCATAGATCACAATTGCAGGGTAAACTGAAATGCGTAGCTTTGGTGTGCTGCTTAGTAGCCTAAGTATAGTGTATTTTCCTGCGATATTTTAGACTATCAAAACATGGGCTAATTGAGAAAACAATCCAAACACACAAAACAATCGAATAGAAACAAATAAATAGAGAAACCTTTAATTAACATAAAATTTTCCGGTTGAATACGTTGATGCGTACGGTATATTCTATCTATTCACAGTGACTTTGATGACGACGGTAAAGGCAACGACTGCGTCAGTTCGACGAAGTTAACTCAAAATCGTGTCTCCTGTTGTAGCACTGCCTTTTCTGAAGGCTGGTTCCTCCAATTTAAAATAAAATCTATCAGCAATTCACTTGCCTACGCACAGCTGTGGTACGTTCTACATTTTCAAATAAAGAACAAACAGACTTCATGTGAAACTAATAAAACAACTGATTAAACCGATGCTACAAAACATAAAATTAAAAAATGAGTAGGCTAACATTTCCTAATAAATTTGCACAGCTGCAGAAGATAACGTAATCGATATTCTCGAGTTAGCCTTTAGGTTTAAACGTAAACAGAAAGCTACGGGTAACTTATGGGGCGCATCTCTTATGATCAGATTTAGCATTTATTTTGTTTTGTTTATCTGATGTATGAAAACGAAAAGTAGGCCTAATGTACAATGTCACTATCACGTACCTGATAGGCCTATACATTATTTATTTATTATTATTATTAATACTATTGTTAGTATTATCATCATTATCATCATCATCATCATCATCATCATCATCATCATCATCATCATCATCATCATCATCATCATGCCATTGTGCTTTTAAATATATATTTTAAATATATTTTTTAATATATTTATTTAGGCCTATACAGTTGTAGTGTGCGACCTGGTGGCCGACCGGTAACGCGTCCGCCCACGGAGCGGGAGGTTGCGGGTTTGACTCCGGGTAACGACCTTGGGCAAGTTGTTTACGCACACATGCTTCTGTCACCAAGCAGTATAATTTGGTACCGGCGTAAGCTGGGAAGTAAACGGCAAGTCCTGTGATGCACTGGCCCCGTGTCCAGGACCTTGGGATTCGTCCATTGCTGGCTCAGGGCCATGGAAAAGGAGATGAGCGCCTCCCTTTGTTCCTCGAGGAACGGGATAGGACTTTACTATACAGTAGTATACAGTACTTTTCACATTTGCCATAGCGCCTGTTCAATATCTCTTGAAGACTTGAACAACATCGTGGTGTAATTATGAATAATAACACGCAGATGATTGGCACCAATTGTGATTTTGTTCCTTTAAATGCATAATTATTGTGGTTGATATCATGATGAATTCACGAGTAAGCATTTATACTCTTATTTTATTTCTGACATTTCGTATTGACCGGAGTGGTATCAATTCAAAATCTTTCTTAGCATATAGACCTAATATCCACATAGCGCTACGTAGTCATTATAAGCTAAAAATTAGTGGTTTGGGTAACGCTGGACTATCTAAAGAGGTCTTCAATTTTTTTCTTAAACTTCACAATGTTCGTGTTTTTAAACGTTGAGAATGCGGTTGATATCATTGTCAGGCGCTGTCGTTGTGCCAAAGTTGCAGATTAAGTTTAAAAGTCCGTGATAAATGTAACTTATGCATCTGCCCTCTTTCGCCAACACTGCAAAAAAGAAACTTTAGTTGACAGGTTATGGCATGTTAAATAATTTTATGCTAACTGCAAACTTGGGCGGAGAAAGATGATATGAGATGTGATAGGGCCTAAATAACATTGTGAAAGATAAGACCAGCAGAAGATAAGGCACAGATTGAGGCAAGATTGTCAAAGTAAGCGGGAATGGATATTTCGGGAAAATAATGAAGTGCTGTAAGCTTTGCCGGTGAAACAAAGAAAAACGACAAGAGCGCCGAAAATGATGATGATGATGATGATGATGATGATGATGATGATGATTTGTTTGTATTTGTTTGTATGTGCACTTGTTATAGCGCCCTTTCAAGCTTCTACTACTCAGAGGCACTCCCGAATGCAGAGCGGACACTGCATCGGAGTTTCACGCCGAAGCGCTGAGCAATTGTGAGTGAAGAACTTGCCCAAGGTCCTTACGCGGCGAGGTGGATTCGAACCTCGGACCTTAAATGATGATTGTTGAACATCTACATTGTGTCTTTTTGATGATGATGATGATGATGATGATGATGATGATGATGATGATGATGATGATGATGATGATGATGATGATAATGATGATGATGATGATGATGATGATGATGATGATGATGATGATGATGATGATGATGATGATGATGGTAATAGTAATGATAATAATAATGATAACAAATAACAAACAGTAGCTATAGAAGTAGCCGAAAAACGGCAATAATGACTGATGATAATTATGACTTTTGATGACGATTTTTGGTGATGATTATGATGCTAATTATGATAATTATGAAAATGATGAAGATGATGACGACGATGATGATGACAATGATGATTGTTGAACATCTACATTGTGTCTTTTTGGAGCAATGTGCATGCAGGTCGTAGAACACGACACTAATAATTATTCATTTTGCCAGGTGACATTTTGTCATTGCGCAATTTACCATCTTGTTGGTGACTTTTGTCAGACCACCCTTATTCCAACCCACCATGCAACCAACGTTCTTTGGATCAGTGTTGCACGCATCCATTTTATTCCTTAGTACATTTCTGTAGCGCCAGTTTACACAGTTAATCAATAGTTTTTAGCGATCAATTCTTAGAGGTATAGACAATAACATTCATAACAATTGTGTGGGGCGCGGTGGTGCAGTGGTGGCGTCGTTGCCTTGGAGCCGGAAGGTTCGAGGTTCGAATCCACCTCACCGCGTAAGGACCTTGGGCAAGTCCTTCACTCACAATTGCTCAGCGCTTCGGCGTGAAACTCCGATGCAGTGTCCGCTCTGCATTCGTGAGCGCCTCTGAGTAGCACATACAAAGAAATTAAGTCGCCACTGAAGAGTCCACTCTGCGAGAGGCGATTGCGCTTTCTAATTGTCCAACTACGATACGACAAGAGATTTGAACCCAGTACTCAAGCGGTCAAATGCCGTCAGACGTTACAATACTTCAGCAAATCCAGATACAGATAGCATCCATTTCCAGCTTCAATACATGGCAGGGCCGGATTAAGCAATGTGGGGGCCGTGTTCGGGAATTTTTGCGGAAAATTTTTTGACAAATTTTTTGCATTTTTCGGGAAAATCATAGCATTTCATCCGCCCAAAAAGTTGATGACCTTTTTTTAGTCGTCTGGCGAAATTTTCGGGAAAATAGTTTGGTCGAAATTTGCTAAAATAAATTCCACGCATTAGTGGGGGGCCCCTAAAGTGCGGGCCCCTGTTCGGCCTAACATGTTGAACATGCCTTAATCCGGACCTGATACATGGTTCATATTGAGCAGCCGTAAGCACTCAATCACTTGAACCTTTCTTCTCGAAACAGTATACATCAGAAGTAGTAAAGAAATTTACAGTATACCTACCATGTTTTGGGGCGTGCAGTTATCCGTTGGCGCTCTATCAGTCTGCATTGCAGGCACACTTGCTGCAGAAGCATAAATTTGTATAGAGTTGCTGGTCACACTTGTAGCACGAGTTTGGTTTGCCGCATTTATATTTCTCTGGGCAGCAACATTCATATGTAGGCCTAGGTCGTTTCGAATCATTTTTTGATGAACCACTATTTATATTGCTGATGATTTTTAGCGCTGCTGGTGTCATCGACTCCCAGGCTAGAAGCGTCAGGCAGAGGACCACAGCGACAAGAAAAGCTGAACGATTCATTGTTGGTTGAATTCTGGAATTATAATATCACATGCACAAGGTTTTTTAGTGGCTTTGCAGAAAAATGGCAGCTATAAATAAAATTAATAATTATATATAAGTAACAATTTTAAGTAGACTATATACTATATAGTGTACACCGTGAGGTATAAAAAACAAAGCCTCTAGAAAAATTGTTATAAATTTAACAATATTCATACAATGTCAATGAAATTCATGAAATTTATAGCTAAGTAGCAGACAATGTAAAGAGATTTTCAGTTGTACTCAAACTGTCCGTTTTTAGCTTTTACCCATGCGCGAAGTCGCTTGCGCCATACACGCACCGCCGAGTCAATAATTCGGCGGTCAAGATCGTTCCAAGCTTGCACCATTCGCTTACGAAGATCTTCAACATCACGGACCTATGTTTTGTAGGCCTACACCATTTCCTGCATGCATCCCCCATATTTTATAATCTACGGGATTCATATCTGGGCTGTCAGGGGCCATGTTGCAGGAAAGAGAGATATTGCAGCCGCCCGCCTTTTACGCACACATCCGACATTTAAGCAAATCCCTGATGTCAGTGTTTCTTCTCTGGGGCCGACGTCAATTCACTTTGTTGAGCCGGGGGTAAAAATCAACGGCCAATTCTACGGATATGTTTTACTTATGAAAGGCCTTCTACCTGAAATTCGAGAACTCTCTGAATTTTATATTTTCCAGCAAGGTGGTACTCTAGCGCACAGAGCTCGAGAAACGGTTGCACGCCTGACGAATGAAACTCCTCACTTCATAATTTCTACACTATGGCCCCTAACAGCCCAGATCTGAATCTCGTCGATGATAAAATATGGGGATGCATGCAAGAAATGGTGTACAAAACAAAGGTCAGTGATGTTGAAGATCTTCGTAAGCGAATCGTGCAAGCTTGGAACTAACCCTTGACCAGCGAATTATATTGACTCGGCGGTGCGTGACTGGCGCATGTGACTTCGCGCATGCGTAGTAGCTAAAGGCGGACAGTTTGAGTACAAACTGAAAATCTTGTTACACTGCCTGCTATTTAGCTATAATTGTCCTGAATTTCATTGACATTGTTTGAATAATGTTAAAATGATAACAATTTTTCTATGGGCTTTGTTTTTTATGCTTCACGGTGTATTATATAATAATTCGAAGTGACTAGCGGACCGCCAGGCGGCCGTCGAATTTCAAATACTAGCGGACCGCCAGTCACGTGTAACCTGTCGCATGACGAGTCTTGATTCTTGAATATTGTTACAATGGCGGCAGTTACCGATAGTTGGTTTTATGTCGGACAAAAGTTTTCTTGTTTTAATGACTTAGAAAATTACTAGAAACAGAGTAAGCAACCAATTTTTTTCGTGAGTGTTGGTTAGGTTCAGGTTAGGCGTCGTGAGGGTCGGTTAGGGTTAGTTTTAGGGTTTGTTTAGCCATTAGAAACTCTTGTGGATTGGTGTAAATAGAACGCCTGGCGGCTTGCTAGTATTCCGTACTGGACGGCCGCCAGTCATGTGACAGGTTACACGTGACTGGCGGTCCGCAAGTATTTGAAATTCGACGGCCGCCTGGCGGTCCGCTAGTCACAGCCTATTATATAATAATTTAGTACACGCCTATGGTATTTGCTTCTGATTAGATTTTAGATTTTGGGCAGTGTAATATCAGAGGATGGCTATTGCAAAGCAGATATTAAGAGCAGAATAGCTCCGGGTAAATGTGCCTTCATGGAAAAGAAAGGGATACTAACTGGAAATATGAATATGGAACTAAAGATAAGAATGATAAAATGTCTGATATGGACAGTTGCAACATATGCTGCTGAGTGCTGGACAATTATGGGTACGGATAGGAAAAGAATAGAGGCCTCTGAAATGTGGACGTGTAGGCGAATGTTGAAAATAAGTTGGAGAGACAAAGTCATAAATCAGGCAGTCTTGGAAAATGGCAGGGGTGCAGAGAGAACTACTACAATTAATAAGCAGGAGAAAGCATCGGTGGCTGGGCCACATACTTAGAGGGGAGGGTATGTTGGTGACGTTGCTGGAGGGACATATGGAATAGCCTAATGCAGAAGGCTAGATGCCCCAAAACGCTGCTAAACCGTACAAATCTTATTTGCATCATAGAGGTAAAAAAAAGTTGGAAAAAAACGGAGGAACGTTTTTTTTGAAACAATAAAAACGACAAAAACACGGAAACGAAAAATAATTTGCTTTTGTTGTATCTGAAACTTCATTTTAAGCTTAAAACCCTTGCTTATGCAACTTTATCTTAATTTGCATATAAGACGACTTTATTATTAGGCCCAAAATTAACTGGTAGGACTATAATTAACATTAATCTACCACAGTTATTTTTTCTTTTCACTTTGGTTTAATACGAAATTTTGTAAAATTAAATTAAAAATGTAAAGGTGTTGAAATCTTTTCAATTTTAAATTGTAAACATAAGTGATAAGTCCACATAAGTTCATGCTGATCGACATAACGCAATTAAAATCTCTCTCTTCAGTCTTCTGCTGGGCCGGTAATCTTGGAGCTTCTTATACGGAGCGTACATGTACATGCCGTTTTCGGCGTAAATCTAGCCTGCTCCCGAATAACGATATAAAATGGTAGTCACGGGGCAGGCCTAAACCTGTATTCACTGAATAACGATACTCCGATTCCCGGCCAGGTTTAAGTCTCTACTCCCTAAAATGGCGTCTGTTTGTGACTCGAAACTCGCTGCATTCGACTACACTTTACATGTAGAAACGTGTTTAAAACGTCTGCAATGAACTCGTATCCTTCGTATGCCAACAAAAGCAGCAACAACAGCGCAATTGTAACTTTAAAAGCTCTAGGTTTATTCAGTTTTTGTCAACTGTCTCATTTTCCATGCATACTGTTCGACAACCAGTAATATTTCGAGCTTAAGTACAGCAGTTCATGTCAATCTCAGTTCTAGTGAAAATCATTATAAATTTAAACCTATGTGTGGTCTATGCACAATTGCATATAGGCCTAAATACGTTTTATTAAGATACGTGTGATGGTTATCTTCATTCAAATTATTCAAATTTTATTATTTTGAATCATGAATCAGAACCCTTTGCATCCACGTTCGCAGACCTTCTAATTCCACGTTCTGACTTTCTGACAAGAATATATTTGTGTAAGCACTTCTGTACAGTTAAAAACTAGCAAAAAGGCCATTGTCCTCGGGTTGGAAGTAATTTACCACGGAGGATGGGAAAGGAAAGAAGGGTTGCTTACATTTTAAATACAATAGTTAAACTAAAATCGGGTGTTTAAATGATTTGAATGAGGCAGTATAATAATACTTTTCGTCTACTCAACAATCCGGTTGAAAGACTGCAATCGGTTACAGTGTACAATTATGCAGTTGAAACAGTTAGCAGGAACTCCGATTACAAATTACATAAATCTTAACTATAGCCTAATTATAGCTGAACAGACAACCTGCAATACACGGAGTTAATACAAAGCATATCCGCCCAACAATAAATCACGCAACGCAGCTTTATCCCATTATTTGCAAAACTGTTTGGTATAGGCTATTTATTTATTAAAGCACTTTATCAATCTTAGCAGGTAACTGCCATATAGCCCAGGCCTACTAGGTCTAATGGACGCAAAGGCTGCGAGTTATTAAACATAATAGCCTAAGATGATTGATATTGCTAACGCAAGCCACAGAGTCTGTAAACAAAACGTGCTTAATGTTTTATATTCATAATATGGGATCGGCCAATGAGAAGGCGCTTAAGGCTGACAATGTTACGAAATCGGGTACGGAATGCCTATATGCGTACCGATCTAGTTGGTTAAGCAGTGTTTTGTATTTTCTGCAATATTTTACACTCCCACAACAAAATAGCGAAACCTATACAAAACATAAAACAAGCGAATTAAATATCACAAGAGAATTTAGAAACCTTTTTCATTCGTGGCTAAATCTGTTAATGTTCACCTGTACTGTAATCACTCGGAAATCTGATGACACCAGAGTTTGAAGAACGTTAATTCGAAACGACGTCTCCTGATATTACTTTGTGCAGTCTGTGGCCTATAGGCCTAGCTCTTCCGCTTTGAATGAAAATATCTGTGATTCAATTGCCTATAGGCTTATATACTATATAGCCTAGCCCACGAACAGCTGCTGTGGACGATCTTCATTTTTAAGCAAAAAGCAAAACAAATTAAAGGAAATAATAAATCAGCTCATTAAACTGATGCTTCAAAAACATAACAATTTCGAGCTACGCAAGAGTCGCTTAGTAAATTTGCTTGGTTGCAGATAGATAGGCCTATTCTCGAGCGGTAGTACTTAGTAATTAGTATTTCAAAACAAACAATAACTCATGGAGTGCATCTCCATTGCATAAGCTTACCGTAGGCTGCATTCAAAATTAACATTGTTATTCTTACGTGACGCAAAAAATTGAAAAGTAATGGTAACAGCAGGGAGCCTGAAAGGGCGCTAAAACAAGTGCACATACAAAGAAACAAACCCAGTTGGCCGATACGTCATGTCAATGCGCGGCAGGTAGGGTCTATAATAGCCTACGCTAACGAACCGATCGCTCTTTGGCGTTCATAAACTTTTAGAAAGCTGCAATATAATGTAACTTTTAAAAGTCTTTCCATGCACAATCTACACCGTGAGGCATAAAAATCAAAGCCCCTAGAAAAATTGTTATCATTTTAAAAATATTCAAGCAATGTTAATGAAATTCATAAAATTTATAGCCAAATAGCAGGCAATGTAAACAAATTTTCAGTTTGTACTTGAACTGTGCGTCTTTAGCTTCAACGCATGCGCGAAGTCGCTTGTGCCATTCACGCACTGCCGAGTCAATAATTCGCTGGCCAAGATCGTTCCAAGCTTGCACGATTCGCTTACGAAGATCATCAACATCACGGAACTTTGTTTTGTGCACCATTTCTTGCATGCTTCCCCATATTTTATAATCGTCGGGATTCAGATCTGGGCTGTTAAGGGGCCATGTTGCTGGAAAGAGAGATATTGCAGCCGACCGCCTTTTACGCACACATCCGACGTTTGGCAAATCCCTGACAAGGCCAGTCGGTGTTTCTTCTCTGGGGCGCACGTCAATTCCCTTTGTTAAACCGGGGTAAAAATCAACGGCCAACACTACAGAGATGTTTTACTCATGGAAGGCCTTCTACCTGAAATTCGAGAACTCTGAATTTTACATTTTCCAGCAAGGTGGTGCTCTAGCGCACAGAGCACGAGAAACGATTGCACTTCTGACGAATAAAACTCCTGACTTCATAACTCCTACACTATGGCCCCCTAACAGCCCAGATCTGAATCCCGTTGACTATAAAAAATATGGAGATTCGTGCAGGAAATGGTGTACAAAACGAGGGCCCGTGATGTTGAAGATCTTTGTAAGCGAAACGGGAAAGCTTGGAACGATCTTGACCATGCAGCGAATTTATTGACTATATGCGGTGCGTGAATGGCACAAGCGACTTCGCGCATGCGTAGAAGCTAAAGACGGGCAGTTTGAGTACAAACTGATAATCGTTTGACATTGCCTGCTATTTAGCTATAATTTTTCTGAAATTCATTGACATTGCTTGAATATTGTCAAAATTATAACAATTTGTCTAAGGACTTTGTTTTTTTATGCCTCACAGTGTAGTTTTAAGGCTTAGGTTTTCATTTGCAAAATTTCGAATAATTATCCGTTACCTCTGGATGAGAAATTTAATCATTAGCTTTCAAAATGAACGGACGAAAAGTAGAATAAACCAAACAAGTCGTTCGTCTAGTGCTCAGCTGATTCTGTTTGTTCAGAACAGTCCAAATAGTTTAAAACCAGTGATAAAAATGCTTTGTTTGTGTTTGTGTCCCACTGGATAAATGGAAACGTAGGCCTACCGTGCCGTATGAACATTGAACAAACTAAAAGTTTTGCCAATATCTTGACCAAAAGTAAAAATTTCGAAATGAAATTTTAGTCTTAAAGACAATTCATATTTACACCAGATGGCCAGATTTCATTAAAACATTTCAAACAGGACAAAAGTTATACCACTTTTAGTGAAGCCACCCACCCTTTTTGACGATTCAAAAACCCGACGCAACAAAAAGTATCAAAAAATCAATTCAATTATTCTGGCCAATATCATGGCCAGAAGTAGGCTACGAATATCGATATGAAATTTTACACGCTTAAAGAGAATTCATATCGACACATGACGATCGGATTTCATCAAAATATATCAAACAGAACAAAAGTTATATCACTTTTAGTGAGACCACACCCCATTTTTGACGATTCAAAGACGTAGGCCTAACGCAGCAAAAACACGATTTTATTAAGTCGCATCTCAAATAATTGTTATCAAATAGCCTTGATATTGCCAGATCATCATTATTATTAATAGTTAGAAAAGAAACAGGGTACCAGCGTAGCTGCACGTCACTGAGAAGTCACTTAGCAAGATGACGCTCAAATTGGTAAATAAGGAGTCTGTCAGATTAATCAGAGGTCCATCAAGAACTTTGCAAAGAGACTCAAAAGAAGTTTTGACACTGGTAGTGGGAACATTGAACACAAGTTGTGAAGCACTACCAAGTTCATTTGACAAGAGTTATTTGAGATGAGACTTAATAAAATCGTGTTTTTGCTACTTTTTGTTCGGTTTCGTTTTTGAATCGTCAAAAACGGTGGGTGGCCTCACTAAAAGTGTTATAACTTTTGTTGTATTTGAAATATTTTTATGAAATCTGGCCATCTGATGTAGATATGAATGATCTTTAAGACTGTAAAATTTCGAACATTTTTTTATAGTCCTCTGGTCGAAATTTCGTCAAAATATACCATATTTCTTTAAGAAAATATTTTTTATCGTGTGTGGGGGGCCCCTAAAGTGTGGGCCCGGTTCGGCCGAACATGTTGAACATGCCTTAATCCGGCCCTGCTTACGGTCGCTCTTTAAGTAAACGTCTATGTGATCTCCACCACTTATCAGTCTCTTCGGAAGCTTCTTCGTATAAGTTCTTGGTAGCGTAGGCCTATCCCTAGATCCCTAGATAACTGTTTCATTAGCTAAATGGCTAGTCTTTCACTGTTTTATTTACCAACAAACGACGACGTGTTTAACTCTTCTTATTATACTCCAAAATCCGATAATAAAGTAACACGATCAGCAACAACACAACAATGACTACACTTGCGTTATCATAACAACTACACGACTACTATCTTCATCAGTCTACTCTATCTCAACTCAACAACAACTACTACAGCCTATCTCAACAGCTCTCAACACGCAGCACTCCTTCTTCACTTCCACTTCATCCTTGTATATTCGACGTACGCTCGTCTAGACATCACGTGGTGCCCAGACAATCACCTGTCACAGACGCCGCGCGCCAATTTGCGGCTGACCTACCTGCATAGCTGTACGACAATCGTCGTGCACTGATTAAATTAGCTGACATTACCTCCTTCCTTTCTTTTGAAGAGAGCTAATTAATCTTAAAAATTAGCGAACGTATAATGCTTAAACTAAATACAAACAATTCCTATACTAAATGCAATCACAAAATATCTTATACTACAATCTCGATAAGAAGTCCGCTACTACATTCAGCTTTCCCTTCTTATAGTTCAACAGAATGTCAAAATTTTGCAATGATAAAGACCATCGGACTAACTTAGCTGACTTCGACAATGACTCAGTCAAATAAACTAAAGGATTATGGTCAGTGAACACATTAATCTTGGAACCAATAATAATTTCTTTCAATTTGTTTAAAGCCCATATGATTGCATAGGCTTCCTTCTCAATCGTCGCCCATCTCTTCTGGGTATCTGTCAGCTTCTGACTGATAAATGAAACGGGACGTTCTATCCCTTCATCGTCCACTTGTGACAGCACAGCTCCGACAGCAAAATCACTGCTATCACAGTACAAATTAAATGGTTTGCCAACCTCGAACATGTATAAAATTACATTTGATAAAACAATTTCTTTAAGAGAATCAAAAGATTTCTGGTGGTCCTCAGTCCAAACAATGTTCTCAGGTGTCTGCTTGCTAGTTAAATGTGTCAATGGTTTAGCGATTTCAGCAAAATTACAAATAAATTGTCTGTAGAAACCAAAAAATCCTAACACTTGCTTCACTTGCTTCTTCGTTTCAGGGTTTTTTAAATTAATCAAACTGTCAATCCTATCTGGATTCATCATCTTCTTCCCTGATCCTATGAGGTGACCGATGAATTTCACCTCACTCTTACCAAACACACATTTCTTCAAGTTCAAGGTTACATTATGCAGTCGTATTTGTTTCAAAAACAATTCTAAATGTTTCAAATGAATGTTCCAATCATCAGAATGTACTGCAATGTCATCAACATAGGGTTCAGTAAATGCATTAATCGGTTGCAAAATCATGTTTATTGCTTTTACAAAAGTCCGTCCAGAGTTAATCATGCCAAAAGGGACACGTGTAAATTCGTACAGTCCATTATGGGTAACGAATGCGGTTTTCCATTGGTCGGATTTCTTCACAGGACAAGTCCAGTAAGCACTGCGACAGTCCAAGACGGAGATAAACTTGGACTTCCCGACTTTGCTCAGCACATCGTTGACGATCGGCATGGGATATCGACAATTTTCAGTATATGAATTCACGTACCTGTAGTCGCACGCGAGTCTCAAGGATCCGTCCTTCTTCTTGACGATGACCAGCGGACTTGCCATTCTGCTCGACGACGGTTGAATGATGTTTGCCTTCAGCATCTCTTGTATTTGTTTGTCCACTTCTGCGCGGTATATCAGCGGTATTCGATAAGCCATGAACTCCTTCTCTCGAAAGTCCGGTCTCAGCACCACTTCGTGTTCTACCAATGTACATAATCCATTTTTGTCCGAAAATCTGTCTGCATAACGGTTCAGTACATCCAGTAGCTGTTTCCGTTGCTCGCACGTAAGATGTCCGATCTGTTCATAGTCCAATTGCAGCGATTTCTGTGTCGTCTCTGCGTGGTCTTCTTTCAATGGTAGCTCTACCACTGATCCGAATTCGTCGTCCTCTTCCACGATGAGACCACACGATAATGTTCTTGCGATGAACTTCCTCATTTTGTTGGCATGGACGATTCGTCGGCCGTTTTCATTCATGTCCACCAGATACGAATACTTGGACCTTCTTTGTAGCACTGTACATGGGCCATGCCATCGTGAGATCAATTTATTGGTTGACGTTGGATACAGGACGATGACATTTTCTCCTGGTTCGAATTCTTTATCCTTGGCCCTCTTGTTGTATTGACTGGCATATTGTTTTTGCTTTTCCTCTGCACAATTCTCAGCGAATATCAGGGCTTTCTCCATGTCCGCTCTTAAATTCTTCAAGTACTTTGCTGGTTGTACTCCAATGTTTGGCGGTAGATTTATTTCTTTGGTCCAGCTTTCCTTTAAGATAGTTAGTGGTCCTCTTGGCATTTTTCCATACACCAGCAGATATGGTGCCACTCCTGTCGTTGCGTTAGGAACTTCTCTCAATGCCCATACAGTAAACGGAATGATTTTATGCCACTGTCTCGGATTTTCCACAATGACATGATGAACCATCTTCTTGAACGTCTGATTCCATCTCTCAACTAATCCTGCGGCCTCAGGATGCCCTGGTGAATCGAATCGTGGACAGCATCCCATCAATTTCAAAAATTCTCTTGTGAGACTGGCTGTAAAATTTGTGCCTCTGTCGCTGGTGATCACAGATGGCACCCCCACGTCAATGAATAGCTTCATCAAAGCTTCGCACACAGCCTTAGCAGTCAATGACTTCAGCAAGAAGATTGTCGGCCATCTTGTACATGAATCCACTATGCACAAGCAATACTTATGCCCTGCTGCTGACTTCGGTTCTATTGGGCCTACCACGTCCATAGTCATCCGTCGGAATGGAACATCTTCCCTTGGAATTGGTGTAATCGGCACTCGATCCATCACCAAACTTCGTGCCTTCAGCTGACACTTCTCACAGGACCTACAAAATTTCACCACGTCTCGACGCATCTTTGGCCAGACAAAGGACAACTTGATTCTCTCTCGTGTCTTCTCTTCTCCCAAGTGTCCGCCAAATACTGACTCGTGAGCTAATTCCATTACTTGAATTCTTCTCTCTTTCGGTAACACCAACTGGTACACTAGCTGATCCAGCATTTGATGTTTCTTATACATCAATCCATTCACCACGCTAAACTCTGATCCTTTGTCTTCAGCGATCCTCCACCACGATTTCAGTGACTCGTCATTTCTCTGCTGCTCCTCGAATTTCTTCGCATCTTCCAGCTGTCTTTCACCATTCGAATTCTCTGTGAACAAGTCCCTCATACTTGTCTCCAGTTCAGCGTCGCTTCCGGAATCTTCACTATCATTTCGTTCACATGCAGCCATCTCTTCTTCAGTTTCATTGTTCTCAGATGTTGTTCTTTCGTCATCTTGAATGCTGAGTTCATCTTCGCTGTCCGTGTCATCTTCTTGCGAACTTTCGTTTATCGTTTCATCTTCTCCGCCTTCGACTTCTGCTCTCCGACTTTGTGCTCTTGTAGTCACATTCGCTTGTAGTTCCCCTTGCAATACACTCACTGGTGGAATCTCTTTCAATTCTGCAATTATCTCCGGATGTAGCAAGAACTTTTCTGGATTTTCTTTACACAGTTCTGCTGGAATGCTGGCACACACTAAAGTTAAATATGGCGCGATATTTATTGTCCTGTCATCTGTAGCTGCTCCTTCGTTACGACCGCTCATCCGCACTTCGATTTTCACCAACTTAGCTGGAATCGGCTCTCCGGCTACACATTGCAAATGAACTCTGCCGATTTCTTCTACTGTCGTTCCTTTCAGTAGTTCCTCGTTAATTACTGGTATCTCGGTCCCCGTGTCAACCAACGCCTCGACTTGCACAGGCTGCCCATCAGTCCCACGTATCTCCACATTTACATGCTGCAACGATATCTTCTTTATGCGTTGACACTCCTCTTTACTTTTTGTTTCTCGACAAATTTCTGCAATGGAAGTAGTCTTTATCGCTTCTTTCTGTATGGTGAACTGCGGCGTACACTTCATTACCGACTTCACTTCTGTTTCACGATCGTCCGATTCTTCAAATTGGTCTGGTGCATTTATCACTTGGATCTGGTTTACTCTCAAATTCTCTGCGCTCCTGCTAAAGTTCTTCCTCATGTTTGCCGCTCCTGGTGCTTGACAATTTTTTATTAGGTGTTTGTCAGAATGACAGTTGTGGCAACGTTTCTTTATAAAGCTTCTTTGCTCATTGTTCTCCCACTTGTTGTACGGCGTGTATGATGCATTACTTTCTGTTGGGCGTCCCAGCGGCGGAGTTCGATTGTAGGCTTGTCTGTCCCACGTTGACTGTTGTTTATCTTGCGAATACTGCTTTCCAGAATAACTATCTTTCTTTGCATCATTACTCTTGGCTTGGCTTCCGGTGTCCTTGCTATCCTTGTTCCACTTGGGTTGCTTTGGACTATTGTCCCATGACTCATATTTCGGCTTTTCTTGAAACATCACACCAATCCGATTGTTTACATGTATGTCTGCGAGGTCTGCCACGTCACTGGCTTCCAAGCATTCTGTGCCCTCTTTTGCTAAGACAAACTGTAGTGGACCTGGTGGTAAACATTCTTTCAGCTTATCTGCCACTAGCAGATCAAACAGCTTCTCGTAGTCTTTGTCCACTCGTCTACTTCGGACATAATAATTCAACAGGTTCTTCAGCCTAGCCGTGAACATCGTATACGTTTTTTCGACTGTCTTTTTGGCATCTGCAAACCTTGACCTGTACTCACGAGCTGTTAACTTGAATTCCTTCAACAAATGCTCTTTCACTGCATCGTATTTATCTAAATTCTCAAATGACAATCGATTCAATACCGTTCGCGCTCTCGGGGTCATCAATGGCAATAACAACTTCACCCAGTACTGCTTTTCCACAGCAAAACTATTGAATGCATTCTCCACGGTCTCAAAATATAATGGCACTTCCATCATATCATACGGCATCTTAGGCAATACATGCTTCATGGCATCACCAATCTTCTTAATTTTGGACACCATCGTCTCACTTTCTCTGAGCCTATTTTGTTCTGATTCCTCACGACGTCTTCTGTCGTCTTCGTCTTTCTTCTTCAGTCGATTTTGATCTTCTACTCTACGCAGTTCTTCCTGTTCTATCTTTTGCTGCAACAAGTCTAACTGCTTTCTGCGTTCTTCCTTTTCAATAGTCATTTCTTGGAGTTGAGCCTCCTTGATAGCAAGTTTCTTTTGTTCTAATTGCATCTGTTCTTCTCTTTCTTTTTCTGCTTTTTCCAAATTGTCTTTCTCACTTTGGAATTCTTCCTGTCGAATCTCTTCGGCTCTTTGCAGTTCTTGCAAACGCAACTTTTCCTTTTCTTCCTCACGAGCCTTTTTGTCTTCGATCTGCTGTTTTCGTATTTCTTCATCACTTTTTCTTGCTCTTTCATATTCTATCATTAACTCCATCCTTCGTCGTTCTGCTTCGTCACGATCTATTTTAATTTGTTCTAACTGAAGCTGGAACTGTTGCTTCTGCATGTCTATCTCTTGTTGTCGCAGCCTATCTGCTTTTTCTGCTTTTTCTTTCTCTTCTTGTTTACGTTCTTTCTTTTCTTGCCTACGTTGCTCTTCTTTCTCCTTTTCCTCGTGTCTGCGTCGCTATTCTTTCTCTTTCTCCTCTTGTCTGCGCTGCTCTTCTTTCTCTTTCTCCTCTTGTCTGCGCTGCTCATCCCTCATCATCATGAATTGCAGCAACGCCTCCATAGACATCGGTGCCTGTGGCTTCTCAATTGGCTTTCCTTCAGCTCCACCAACCGCACCTTCTTCTTCAACTTCTTCCTTTGCCCAAATTTCAGCCAAAGTTCTCATCAAATGTTCCCTCGACATCTGTTCAACTTCTTCTGCGTCTACGCCTGCTTCAATTAATAATTTTACTAGTCTCTCAGAAGACATCTTTTTAATAGCTGCTTGCTTTTGCTCCGTAAGTTTCTCCATCTTACTTCTTTACTTTACTGATGCTAGTCGATAAATAGTAGGCTACTCTTCAAATGTTTGCAATTGACTGACTTCAATTCTTTATGCACACTTCAATAGACAAGCAAGTTTTTCTACCTTGTAGTCGTTGTGCTGTCGTTTCTCACTGTCGTACGGATGCTCGATGTATCGTTGCTTCTCCCGTGTGCTCGGCTCCTCGATGAATTCACAGCGTCCGGTCCTAGACGTTGTGGAGGACGTTGATTGGATAGAATCCCTCCGTTCGTAACTTGGCACGTAGACCCGCCGTTCGTAACTAGGATCGTTCTCCTGCAACTTGGATCGTTATCTCACCGCAACGACACCAAATGTGATCTCCACCACTTATCAGTCTCTTCGGAAGCTTCTTCGTATAAGTTCTTGGTAGCGTAGGCCTATCCCTAGATCCCTAGATAACTGTTTCATTAGCTAAATGGCTAGGTTAAAGAATCTACAGTCTTTCACTGTTTTATTTACCAACAAACGACGACGTGTTTAACTCTTCTTATTATACTCCAAAATCCGATAATAAAGTAACACGATCAGCAACAACACAACAATGACTACACTTGCGTTATCATAACAACTACACGACTACTATCTTCATCAGTCTACTCTATCTCAACTCAACAACAACTACTACAGCCTATCTCAACAGCTCTCAACACGCAGCACTCCTTCTTCACTTCCACTTCATCCTTGTATATTCGACGTACGCTCGTCTAGACATCACGTGGTGCCCAGACAATCACCTGTCCCAGACGCCGCGCGCCAATTTGCGGCTGACCTACCTGCATAGCTGTACGACAATCGTCGTGCACTGATTAAATTAGCTGACAGTCTATTTATTTTTTCATTCATTCATTCATTCATTCATTCATTCATTCAAGATGTCATATAGCGCTTCTTCAATGGGGACTACTCAGAAGCGCTCCCGACTCTAGCACGGCAAAAGGACAGTTTTGAGTTTAATATAAAAAAAAGTTTCAATAATAACCCCAGAAAGTAGACGTAACTTATGTGGGAGCACATTTCAGACAACTGGGCCGATCACAGAAAAGGCTCTATTCTGTATCGTTGCAGTTCGTGCAAATGGGACCAAAAGCAATCCTTTCTGTGCAGAACGAAGGGGCGGTGGTTTTGGGTAGGCCTACTCGTTATAGTAGCCTATTAGTAGGGGTGATTGTTTATTTCTACAGATATTTCTAAACATAGCTTTATGATTTTCATTGTGTGTATCGTTCATATCATTAGTGTTTTCATGCGAAGAAATTTGTTAAAAACCCAAAAATAGTAGTTAGAAAAATAAATGTCAACTTTCCAGGGGGGCAAGTGCCCCCCTTGCCCCTATGTGCGGGCGCCCATGCTACCAACCCACCCACGACAGACAAAAGGGGCTTAAATGGGCTGCCTGTTACACCTGCAGTTGCAAGTAAAGTTTCAACGACGCAGTTCAACATTTTTAGAAGACAAACTAAGTGTCCGGTGATACAACATACTGAAGCTAAGGCCACTTCGGCGTCTGCACACGACAGACATCGTTGTGGTCACCAGACAAAGATGGGCTCTAACCAGATAATCTGGTTGCGTTGTCTTTCGCTAGGTGTATTCATTCAGTTCAAGTTCATTGATCCCATTCGAAGCATAGCTTAATCCATTACGCATAGAACATAATTAATTAATTATCATACACTTGCAAAGGGCAAATTTTATATGAGATTATTATAGGCTATCAGTCAAACATTATTATGATTTTCTTACGCAGATAACGGTGGAAACAATGGGCACACAGAAGAGACTGGTCCCGCTGAGTGGTAGGCCTATTTTACAGCAGGAATTAGGAACAAGTTGATGGATACAAGATTCAACCAGAATTCTGGGAGTTTATAGCAATGTATACATTTTACAGTATTTTTATCAGCTAAAATATTATAATTCACAAGAGATGTCACTTCAAACCACCTTGGCTACTTCACAGTTTGGTAGGCCTATCTGCAATGTAAGAGTGAAAAGCTGCAAATTTTTATCATTGAGCCGAGTGCTAATTTCATTATACAAAAATTCAGTAGGCCTAATTCCTCGCGCTGACGGTGAATATTCAGCAAGGTGTTTTAACCACTTAAATAGAACTCTTTATTGCCGTAAAGGCAAATGTAGTTCTTCGTTCTTCCCGTCAGCGTTCATCTTAAATGCAAAATTGCCGCTTTATTTGACGCTCAGATCTTTCACATCATCGTTGTTTATATTGTTTTGGTTATCTCGGAAATTGGTCCCCCAGCATCATAAAAACATTAGAAAAGTAATCGAACAAGTCCGAATTAATCTATTAGGCCTAAACTTTTAAACGATAATTAAATTAATTAAACTATTAATTAATTTATTAATTATTAGATCAATTGATTGTTAGAATTAAATCTTAATTTGTGTAGGGCCTATATACAAATAGGCCTACATGCATTGCTCACACCATATAATTATATGCAGTAGTACCTATTCTGTATCTGGACATTCATATTGCCCCAGGATGACCCCATGCAGTCATAGGTTCTGCTCTCAATCGTGTAATTTGACGTCCGTCAAGTGTGTTTCGCTATTTCATTTTCTGATACAGGCGCTATGTCATTCAGATCCATTGGCTGTCAGATTCAAAAGCCTGGTTTAACAGACAGACACGAATATAAACAGAGAGAGGCTGACAAGCAACAAGCAATGTATCAAGACAAAATAATGACTTACAAACAGCCATACACAGATCGACAAATAGAAAGAAGTGGCGTCCGTGCTACACCCACCGTAATTCTGTGGCAATCAATCCGAGTGAGTACTTCGGGCTTAACGACACTTTTTCATTTCGAAGAGGATTATTGTCGGAGGCAGAGTAGGCTACAACCTCACACTCCACATTTATATTGCGACCGAGCCACCCGCAGCAAAGATCCGAGAAATTAATCTCTGATAAACCGACCGACCGGGAATCGAACCCGGGCCGCCGGCGTGGCGAGCGGGCTACCAACCCACTCGGCCACTAAGGATCTCTGAATCAATCTGACATAGAGATAAGAATTAAATAGAGAACGTCACACTTGAAAATCATCTTCAGTCTGGTGAGACATCAAAAATGCATCAGATTTCCCTTCTCTCTCTCTGATCACCCTCATTAACCATGCGTCGCGCGGAAGCAGCTTGATGGGGTTAGCCTCTCAGCCTTTTTTCAGAGGAGTTCTTCATGAAAATCGAGGGTGTTCCGGGAATGTTATACGAGGTGCCCAAAATATAGTTCCTCTCGGCAGTCTCACTAAAAATTAATGTGTCCGCATTCTATAATGCATACTATCTGCGTGCTGCTCTTCAGATACTAGAAGTGTTTCAGAGACTGGGTTTGTTGAGCGCTGTTTTATTGTAGATGCTGAATTCAATGTGCGCGTATTTATTCATGAAGGCAATAGGTGCATAAATTCATATAGGCCTAGGCCTAGGCCACCGGCACTACAGTACTGTAGGCCTACAGGGTGCTGCTGTTGCAACTTCGGATGGTCTACTACGACACATAATTCTTTTTTTTATCTTGATCGAGGTAAAAATTATTCCTCAGTCTCTAAGAAACAATAGGCTACGAAGTGATTTGTCGTTCTGGATTCAACGGTCTTGCTATTATTATTATTATTATTATTATCATTTTTTATCGATCGAGGTAGTAAAGATCCCTCATGCTGCAGCAGATTAAAATCAGATTATATGCTACGTAGGCTGCATTAAAATTAAAAATGATTATTGTTAGCATTCTTACGTTTCGTAAGTATTATTTTTTTACCTGTGGTAGCCTACTTCATTTCCCAGGATCTTAGAGATTATTATGATCATTTCTGGAATAAGCGCCAGCTGGTGGGTCAGGCCTCGTCTTCAGAGTGTGAGACAAAAGTAAAATCCGATCCCAGACCAGGTCTTGTCTACTCTAGTAGTCACACAAGCGGATTATCTACCACCTTCACAGTGGATCTTAACTTTGAATCGGAACCATCCGGGGCTTTTTTAACGTGCAGTTGTACACAGAATGTGCACTTCTATATGGATTTGTGCAGTTGTTGAAGCACTCATGTGCAGCTAAAACTACATGTAGTTGAAAGAGGCCATTTTCTTCCCATTGGGAGTAATTTACTATAGAGGATGGGAAAGGAAAGAAGGGGTTATGGCATTATGCAGTTCTAAAAATTTCTTAAAAACAGCCCTGAAACCATCGGCGTTCGCGGGGGAAGAATTTTACTGCGTGCTTACACCGTTGACACCCCAGATGCATAATCGGATGATCCGAGTCTAGATACCCTGCGGCGATGACGCACGAGCGCTGGACGTCAAAAGTGACGGACGCAACGACGATCAAATCAGAAGACGATTTGTTTCAGCTCGTCTCTGATGTCCAACTCGTGTCTACATCTTCTGCCGACAAACTGCTGCTGCTGCTGCTGCTGGTGATTGCTGTCTCCCGGTGCCTACTACTGCTGCTGACACTGCTGCTGCTGAAATTGTCTGCAACGACGACATTCTTCCCGGTTACTATTAACGTGAGTATTGCATACTGATATTTGTACGGCTTAGATTAATGATCATAATAATGATAAGGGCCTAAAGTAGCAGAAGCAGCTATGGACCTGTTGGTATTATAGTAGTTGCAGTGGTTGTTGCTGCAGTAGTAGTAAGCTTACTGTAGTAGTAGTAGTAGTGGTGGTGGTGGTGGTGGTGGTGGTGGTGGTGGTGGTGGTGGTGGTGGTGGTGGTGGTGGTGGTGGTGGTGGTGGTGGTGGTGGTGGTGGTGGTGGTGGTGGTGGTGGTTGTGGTTGTGGTGGTATTAGTAGTAGGCTAGCAGTAGTAGTAGTAATGATAATAGTAGGAGCTAATGGTAATAAAGGCATAGTTATAATTATGCCTTTAATCACAGTTACAACAGCAAAAACTGCAAAAATAATTTTTTAAATGATAATACTAATAATAATGTTTAGCTGCTCAGCCGAGGTCAAAGGAAAGAGCTCGGTACATGAGTCTAAACTACGAACGATAGCTACATGTAAGCTTACAACCTATAATTAAAACTTAAGCTTGCAAATGCGAGAGTGGCAGCCCATTGAAGCCGTTTTGTCAGCCGCGGGTGGGCCTCGGGGTATATATCTTGAAGTGGGTCTATATACGCTTTTATACAGCTCATATATTGACTGATTGATTGATATTGAATGCCGTTATGAGTTGGAGTTTCACCTGAAGGCACAAGCAGCACAACAATGGATATGAATCTAGAAAGGTCCCCGGTGGCGGCCCACGCAAACGCGTCGAACCAAACCATTGAATGACCGGCCACAGTTGCCAGATAGCATCTTGTCCGGCAGGGATAATAATGTCCCGAGGGAAATAATCTCCTACATCCTGTCACGTACATTGCATACACACGTCGTGATTGTGATTTCACTCGAATGAAATGAATAGGCTCTGTATAAGCCCTGTGTACAATGCAGCTACATGTATGTTGAATACCGAATGCCAACAAAAAGCTTAACAATGTCGATTTCTATGGCGCCATAACACAACCATGCCGATACAAGGTTGCCGGAAAGCTTAATGTCTATGGGCCATAGGGTAATATAAGGTAGTAGAATTTCCAAAATATTGAAAGATCATAAATTTTATCATTCATACAGTACTTGCAATTGTGATTGCATTTGAATATCTATGTAGTCTATCGGGTAGCCTATACAGCCTAGCTATGTTGAATTCTGAATGGCAACAATAGTGATATGGTGATATAGCAAACATAATTTTATAAATCGTAATCGTATCGTAATCGTAATCTCTAAATTTCTAAGGCGCTGCTCGAAAGCCAAGCGCGAGCACCAGCTTATTCACGAGCGCTGAAATACTGAAAGATAATTTATAAAAATTAATGCTGCGCTTAGTTTATTATAGTTGAGGCTTCTTTCGAACATTTATATAGCTATGTTGATCCGTAGGATGGGCGAGGCCGCATGAAATTACATACAAAAAAATTGTTGAGATTTCAGATAATTTTTATCGATCGTTTATAGGCCTACTGCGGTTTTTTTAAATGTAACATTTCTCAGGTTCGCCTTGTGTATCGTTATTGTCACCATTGTTTTAGCTTAAAAACAATTGCTAGTTTGCTACAAGTCAATAAGTGGCTTGATTTAAAAAGGTGTCAATTTTCTAGGGAAACAAGAGCCCCTCTTGCCTCTACGGGCGGCGCCCATCTTCAGTCATTTTCAATGTTGTTTACAAATTTGCCCACACAGTGAAGCCAATATGAATTGGAATTATAAAAGTGGGACGAATTAGCATTGATTCTAAGCACAATTTCGAGCCTGCATTTTTACATCACGTCCGTATTAATTAAAATACTGGATACCGTCCAAATAATATGGCGGCGTCATAAATAATTATCATTGTGGACTCTGAAAATTGAGATCTATTATACGAAAAATGCCGCATAGAGACAACATGGCGTACAGTGAATGAGACACAATTGAGATTTGATTAAGCCTGTAATTTGGTTGGGTTCTAGCTCTTTGACTAAATGTGGGTACGCCATAGCAATGGCAAAACCAGGAAGGGGGCCAATACGGCCATGCCCCCTCATATAGAAATGCCCATGTATCGTGCCCCGCCCATTTGGTTTCAGTATTATGGTATACTTTGAGGACATTTGGACTGGACGACTAAAAAAGGTCATCAGCTTCTTTGGGGGACAAGTTGGTATCCTTTTCTCGAAATTTTTACCAGATGACTAAAAAAGGTCATCAACTTTTTTGGCGGATAGGAAAGAAAAATTTGCATGACTCAAGACCAAAAATTGTTGTCCCCCCCCGCCCGTCCAAAATTTCTGTATCCGCCCCTGCGCCATAGTGGGCCCGAGAGCCATGTGGAATTATAGTCTACAGAAGCGAAATGCGACCTGATTGTTTCATGCATTAGTCAACTAAGCTGATATGCTACGTTAAAGCTGTTCTAACGATCCAATAAAAGTGGTCGACATAATTATTATACGGTCATCTGTGATGATCACGTGAAGCCGTGTCATCCTAACGATGCCATTAGTAGCCACATTAAAAACCGACCGACTAATACCGAGTTTATGAGTTAATGAGTTTATTTCATTGCGGCTGAAGTAATTTATGATCCGTGTTGCCACAGGGCTATGCCAGGATTAGTCTAATGGTATAGCGAAGCCGATCGCAACGAAACCATTATGGACCGGGATCCCCTTTGAACTACTCTTACGACCCTTGTGACTCAACGCAGCACTCGTGAATAAGCTGATGCCCCGCGTTTGACTTTCGAGTGGCGTTGTAGTCGGGAGTTTAGTGATTACGATTATGTTGTAGTTTGAATATCTCACAGTCCGCTATGGATTTCCATGGCCAGAACATTTATACGACTGGAGCGCAGAGATCGACACCTTCTGTTAAAAAGATAGGCCAAGCTATTCTTGCATGGTGTCGCATACATACATACATGCATGTATGTCATACATACACACACACATACATACATACATACATACATACATACATACATACATACATACATACATACATACATACATACATACATACATACATACATACATACATACATACATACATACATACATACATACATACATACATACATACATACATACATACATACATACATACATACATACATACATACATACATACATACATACATACATACATACATACATACATACATACATACATACATACATACATACATACATACATACATACATACATACATACATACATACATACATACATACATACATACATACATACATACATACATACATACATACATACATACATACATACATACATACATACATACATACATACATACATACATACATACATACATACATACATACATACATACATACATACATACATACATACATACATACATACATACATACATACATACATACATACATACATACATACATACATACATACATACATACATACATACATACATACATACATACATACATACATACATACATACATACATACATACATACATACATACATACATACATACATACATACATACATACATACATACATACATACATACATACATACATACATACATACATACATACATACATACATACATACATACATACATGGATCCTGTATGGCAGTGTATGCAACCCATGTATGCAATACATGCCATAGCAGCGGAGTCAACCATATAAACGGGAACTTGAATAATGCGTAGGAACTTCATGATTTTCGGTAAAAAAAATCTGCGAGCGAGAAATTTTTAAACGACGATGAAAGAATGTTTTGGAAAACACGGCACTCGGATTAGTGATGCAGATTAGACACAATAATCACTGAATAGCAAGATTAATCGAAGTATTATTCCTACACTGGAATGATCTTAACGCATAATAATAATATTATCGGAGAGTATTGGAGAGATACGCTCGTGAAAATAATGAACGCAAAAAATACGCATTATACGAAATAAAATAGGACCCATGCAATGCACATGTAAATCCAATAGGCCTAATATTATGTCGTGAGATTGGAAATTTTAATGCAGTTTCTATAGGTTGTTATTATAGGCTACTCGCGATTACGTGGCGCGTATTCTGATAGCGGTGCAATAGAAAGCGTAATTTAGATAAATGTAAATGATATATTTTTACGGCTGCGGATTTCAACGATTACTTTATCGATTAATCGGGATGAAAGATTGTAACGATTAATTATTTGATTAATCGTGATGAAAGATTTTAACGATTAATTATTTGATTAATCGTGGCAAAAGCTTTTAACGATTAATTTATTGATTAATCGGAACAAAATACCCTCAGAGTAGGGATTTGTAATCGGTGCAATATAAATTTATTGAAAAACGTTATTCGATTCATTAATTTTCTCACTCATTTTATGGTGACAAGCGGTCAATTTCCGGAGTAAATGTCAAACCATTCAGTGGAAACTTAAGTCATAATTTGCACTTAAGGTGGGCCTAAATGCAATAGATAGAATGATCGAAGATGGTGAAAACATTTTCTCTCTTCATCGAAATATAAAGTTGAAGTTCTATTGAACTTTTTCAATAAAGAAATTTGTAACCATCTCACTGACCTTTTAGCCGTTTTTCACGCTTTTTGTGTAGTTCAAGAAATTTATCGAATTTATCCGATTAATTTACGTTAAATTTTTATTATTAACCGATCAAAGATTAAAACATTTATCAAATATATCCGATTAATTTAAGTTAAAGTTTTAATATTAACCGATTAAAGAAAATTTTAAAAGCATAGCCTACTATTGCGTGAATCTTATTGATGCTACATGTATAATTGTATATACACAATCATATTAGTTGTGGTACCCTGCGTTGCCCGGGAAATTTCGATGTTAGCCTTCCACAGTCCACACTCCGCCCCAAAAGCCAGGGATGGGGCGAGGTGGTGACGTTGGGGTGTTCCTGGTGGCCACTTGTATAGTTGAAAATGCTTTGGGTGAATAGATGAGAAAACGTGCGTGAAACTCCGATTCAGTGTCCGCGCTGCAGTCGGGAGCGTTTCTGAGTAGTATTCTTGAAGAGGTGCTATAACAAGCACACACACACACATAATTTACGTAGGCCTACATGCATTCTACAGTATAGATAGTTATACATGTAGATAATGATGAGTAAGCTTATAATAGCCTATTACATGTACATAAGGGATTTACTTTATTCGTTTGCGTCATATTTCGTTAATCCTCTGTTCCAAATAACGGTCATTACAGTATACGGTTGACCATTAAGTCGCCAACATCGTTAAGTGCGAAATAACTTCTTGAGAAGAAGAAAAATCCAGACCGAATAATTATTTTTTGACCAACTATAGCTCCAATGCTTTGACGCTGTAGCCTACCTCTATGTTTCCAGAAAAAGACTCTTTCTATTCTAAAGAATCGCATTAATTCGTAAAATCCCTCATTTCGTAAGCTGCTTTCAAAGTTAATAATACATGTACTTCAAGGAAGAATTATCAAGGATTCCGCTGAAATTTCTCGCAAGTTGATCCTAATCTTTCGCAGAATACGGTCGATTAATCTCTGAAACTCTAGGAGATTAAAGACATCGAATATTGTGGTCTGTAATTTGCGCAGGCCTATAATAACCCACAGATAATCTATGGGCATGGGCGTAGACTTGAAAGAGGACAGTCTGGGTACCTGTCCCTCAATAATTGGGGTGGGGCATTCCCCCCAAAATTAAAGATGAGAATTTATTTAAGTATCAAAACTTTTCTTCTACACCATGTTGTGCTTAGATAGAGTAGGCCTACGCCTTACAATCATAGCGTACGTCCGTACTCTAAAGTTTGAGATACGTATAATTTATGGCCTCTGTGGATTCTAGAGTACCAGGTACGCTGTATACCTAGGTATTGGGGAATTCTTGAGCTCGCTTTGCCTATGCATGAAGCACGCTGAAGTGTGTTGTATCTGAAGTAAGCTTATACACCTTATAATATACGCCACACTGGCGCTGTATTGGGGATCTTTCCCTGCAGGGTGAGACTTGCCGAGAGGTTGGGGGCTTTCCACCCCCAGTCTTTCTTAGAGCCCCATAGTAAACTCTGTTTTTAAGACCCAAATTCCAAGTTTATCATAGGCCAACCCCCCAGTTATTTTTCCACAATTCTCACACTGGGTCTTTCCCCTTCGTACATGCAGGAGCTGCACCACCATAATGTGTCCAGTGCCGCTCCTCTCTACTCTCATCCTCAAAAGCTATACGTATGCTTAAGCTTATTACTCCACGCACGTGGACTGCTATCAAACAGCGCCTTTCCTTGTACAATTATTGTCGGCTTCAACTGACGTTAATATTTCAATGAAAGAAAATAATTGGTGACGATTGAATAAAATTATAAGCAGGAAAATCGTCAGCCAAGTTCAGAAATTCCTCTGCTGCTGTCTAAGTCACTGATATTGGTTCGTTCGTTCAATATAATCATTTCTTTCTTAGTACTAGGTTCTTGAATTATAAGCTGATGTTAGCCATGCAGCAGCTACAGTATCTGTTTGATCATTTTAGGCTGTATGTATGTATGTATGTGTATGTGTGTATGTATGTGTGTATGTGTGTATGTACGTATTTGTACGTATGTACGTATGTTGTGTATGTGCGTATGTAGTTATGTACGTACGTATGTACGTACATACGTACGCACGCACTCACAAACGTACTGTACGTATGTGTGTATGTATGTAGGTGCGCATGTAGGTGCGCATGTAGGTACGCATGTAGGTGTGCATGTAGGTGCGCATGCGTCTGTATGTCCGTCTAGCTGTCTGCATGTATGCATGTGATTGTTTGCTTGCTTGTCTATTTGTCTGTCTGTCAGACCTGCAGATTTGTTAACCAAAGATTCTTCTAAATGATGGCTTCAGTTCAATAATTCCAGTCTGTTCATCTGTTTCATAGGAAGAAGATTTCACTGTATATCTTCCTTTTTCCACTCGAGATGGATCGCTGTGCTGTCCTCATGCTGTCCGTCCTCGGTCTGGTCCTGCTGATCAGCTGGTCCCCCGTTGCCATCGGTTGGCCTGGTCTGTCGGCGCTATATGAATGCTGCTGTCCGGAGAATCCGAGATGTGACGAATGCTTCATCTGTCGTAACAGTCACTTCAGCTGCTACTGCGATCAGTGCTCTTGCTACCCTGATGGAGTGGGGCACGATGACAGAGGAGCCTCCGATAACCGTCAGTACCACATTTACTGCTCATCCATTCATTCGCTCGTTCAATCGTTCGTTCGTTCGTTCGTTTGTCCGTTTGTTCATTCATTCATTCGTTTGTTCATTCTTTCGCCTAGAATATATCAATTCCATTGAGTGATTGTACCGGCTCCATACTGTGTTCCTTTCACGCGTGCTTTCGCATGCTACATTTCCCATACATTTCTCGATACCCCGAGGATCCATTAGAAATGAAAGACCAGGTTTTTTTGTCGCCGACGCAATCGTGGAGACCTGCCTAAAACTAAGAGACCGAGTTGTCTTTGTAGGCTACCGTCGCGTGACCACCGTAATTTGTTGTTCAGCTTCATGCCAGTTAAAATAAGCCAACACGTCCAAAAACTATAACGATTGTGGACAAATTCAAGACAAACAAGACACACTGTCACGCATACAGGAACGAATACTGAGACACACACACACAGCAGGACAGACAGATGCAAGCAAACAGGACAACACTCGCAAACAGACGTTGTTGGCTGAGTGCATGGGCTACACTAGTGCTTGCAAGTTGCAACGCACGGCATTTTGTGCAACGCAGAATGCAAAGCAGTAACGACACTGTGCGTCGAACTGTCTCTCTTAATAATCAACTGTCAACAACGCCGAGTTAGCGCTGTCACTGGGACCAATCAAGTCCAACCAAATTGGAGCAAACATGTAATTATTCAAACGATGCAGCCAATCAGATCACTGCTCGTCCATAGCAACAAATTATAGATATCTCGTGCACCAGTTAAGGGAGTGATTACCAGATACCGTATGGACTTAATATGTTGTGGATATAGACATTACGAAGCATAATGTCGTAGCTGCTTTGAATCACGCATTGCATAAAATGTGATGTGTTGCCTGCAACTATTTTGCTGCCATCAATCATTGTTGTTTAATGTCAAAATCGCAGCAGGAACTCTAAACACACTATATCAACTGTGATGCAAGATGTGGGACTCAGGGACGTAACTAGCGTTGGGCTTAGGTGGGGGGGGGGGGGGGTTAAGCCCCACAAACGAAGCTGAACCCCCCCCCAAAAAAAAAAAGTCAAGCTCTTGTATGATTATGGCTAAATATGCTACCGCACTCGTCATGCTCAATGCTTAAGCCCCCCACCCCAAACGAAAAATTCTAGTTACGCTAATGATGGGACTCTGTTGTTCTGGGAGATTTCTACGTGTTTGCGAGAGATCGTCAGAGGTCCATTTGTCCACAGATGAATTTGCTCCTAAGCAACTCTATCATGGGAGCAAAGACTTCGACTTTTTAAAACAAAATGCATCATAATTATTAGACTATTATTGTAAATGTTCAATCAAGTTTATCCGCTTATTCCTAATAAGCCTTATTGGTGCTTGTTTACTTTTGCGATTGATGAGTAATGATGACGACCACGCAAATGGGCCAATTTTATCAATGAAACTGTCGGTAGCTCGGGCATTAATGGGCAACTATGTGTAATGCCCACAGTAAAGTAGGCCCTAATATTTATTGTCCCAACGTATCGATCTGGTATTTTCCGCACTGCCTCCTGTAAACAGGCATTCAGCTCATCGCTTAATTGATATAGCAAATAGATCGTTGGGCGATGTAACAAGGAAGATTGTTTATGATGTTTGCAAGTGGATCTATGTGTAATTGAGACGAATGCGTGAAAGCACTATCACACAGCAGACTTGACATGTAGGTCTATCTCGCATTTGACGACGTCTACTGTTTGCTTTATCTGACGTTCTTCTGTAGGTTTAGTTTTAAATTCAGATCTCAATAACTGACTTAATGGTTTTTTTATCCACAACTCCACAGTCAGTATAAGAAAGTCGTGGAAAAATAACGATGGGAGGGAGGAGGGTCAGACTCTGATCTACGTGGTTTCTGTTAGCTCAAAGAATGCTTGGGTATATAGCCTACCGTACACTATAGCATATATGTGCCATAACAATAAGCGGGGGGTTGAAACCCCTCAGCCATCAGATATTTCTCAGCCTGGCGACAGTGGTGATGATGATGCTGTTGCTGCTGTTGCTGATGAAGATGATGATGACGACGACGACGATGGTGGTGATGACGATGATGATAATGATGTTGCTGCTGGTGATGAAGATGAGTAGGATGCTATGTGATTTTATGGTAAGAAAAGATGAAAGTGAAGAGAGTTGATTGATGTCGGTGGTGGTGGTGGTGGTGGTGGTGGTAGTGTTGTTGCTGTTAACATTGGTGGTGGTGATGGTGTGGTGGTGGTGGTGGTAGTGTGATGGAGGTGGTGATAATACCACGTGGTCGGTGAGTCGATATGGTGCTCCTGCACACTGATTAGTAGGCCTAAGAGTGACCGATGATTTGCTTCTATTGCTGATAATGATGACAATGGTCACTGTTACTATGACGAACCGAAGATAACTTACACGAGTGACCAATCAACTGACTACGGTCAAGCACACAGAGACAGACAGACATGCAAATATACATACAGACAGACATGTATACAGACAGACAGACATGCATACAGACAGACAGACAGACAGACAGACATGCATACAGACATACATGCATACAGACAGACGGATATGCATACAGACAGACATGCATGCATCATGTATGCAGACAGACAGGCAGGTGGGGCAGGCCAGTAGGCAGACAGGCAGACAGATAGGCAGACAGGTGGGTAAGTAGGCAGATAGAAAGAAGACAGACAGAATTATTAATAGCGACAGCGAGAATTGTTAATAGCGACGGCAGTAGGTGTGAGAGTGGTGGAAGAAGAAGAGAAAGAGGGAAGGGAGACAAAAAGACAAAAGAGAGACAGAGAAGAAGACGAGGAAGAGGAGAAGAAGGAGGAGGGGTGGTGGAAAACAGACAGAGAGAATAACAAATATTGACGGCAGGAAGTAGAAGGAATAGGTGTTGGTGGTGGAGGCGGAGCAGGAGTAGACAGAGAAGGAGGAGGAGAAGGAGAAGGAGGAGGAGAGGGAGAAAGCGGCAGAATAGATGGGGGAAAGGGAGACAGAAAGACAACAGAGACAAAGAAGAAGACGACAAGAAGGATGTAGAAGACAGACACACAGAATAGCAAATAGCAATAGCAGAAAGTATAGAAGAAGGTAGGCAGAGGCGTAGCGACCGCCCTCCGTACCCTCCGACCGAAGGGGGCCCCCGGCAAGGAAGGGGCCCCTAAAAGTGCCAAAAATGAATGAAATGACTAAAAATAAATACAAAGTCATCAAATTTTTTGGACGGCGAACATGAAATTTTCCCGACATTTTGGCCGGATGACTAAAAAAGACCGTCAGAAATTTCCGACATTATGTTCGGAGGGGGCCACGTTCGTTGTTGCTACGGCCCTGAAGGTAGGTAGCAGAATGAGGAGAAGGAGGCAAAATTATGGCGCAGAAAGACAATACCTAGACAGATGAGACAATGAGAAGCATATTATTATAAAGACAGGTAGACGGACTGCATGAAGACAAAAGAATAGAAAGATAGGAAGTGATTTATGACAGCCGGACGGAAGGACGGACGGAAGACACTTAGGGAAAAGGAGACGAAACAGGAGAGGAAGGGAGGGGCACATGTTGACCCCCATAAAAGAAATTAACCCCTATCGGGTAATTGTGTTTGCGGGGTTCATAGAGTGTGTTCATCACTCAGCTTCTCCTCAGTGGATGTAACTATCGTCTGCTGAGCAGCAATTCACTCCGACCGCCCTCTAGTGACGTCCCCTGGTGACGTCTTCTAGTTACGTCATCCGGTGACGTCCTATAGTGACGTCTAGGCCCAGAAGTGCATGGCATATACGGATGGGACGTGTCACGTCACGCAATTGGAAGGCGGTAATCATAACCGTCTGGCTGACTTCCTTCCTTCCCATGATGCACTGCTCCACTTCTAAATTTTCCACTTCCTCTTCTTTCACTGTTTCCTTCTCAATCGACATTCTAATCGCTTACTAGTTTCTTTTCTTCTTCTTCTGATCTTATATTAATTGTATCTTCTCCAATTATTAGTTCTATTGTCTCTCTTCGCTCAGGTTATCTTGCATAGACCTATTCTCGGTATTCTTCTACGCAGCCTTCTTGTATGCATGAGCGTGTAAGTATATATATATATGTATGTATGTATGTATGTATGTATGTATGTATGTATGTATGTATGTATGTATGTATGTATGTATGTATGTATGTATGTATGTATGCATGCATGCATGCATGCATGTGTGTGTATATGTATGTATGTATGTATGTATGTATGTATGTAACTATGTTTGTATGTATGTATGTATGTATGTATGTATGTATGATTGTATGATTGCATGTATGTATGTATGTATGTATGTATGTACATGTATGTATGTATGTATGTATGTATGTATGTATGTATGTATGTATGTATGCATGCATGCATGCATGTATGTATGTGTATGCGTGCGTATGTATGTATGTATGTATGTATGTATGTATGTATGTATGTATGTATGTATGTATGTATGTATGTATGCATGTAAGACTTGCATAGGCCTACTAAACTTTATTGACGGACTAGTTTGCTGAGCGATTCAATAAATAAATGAATAAATGAAGGAATGCACGAACTAATATCAGTGATATGTCTGCTCATCTAAATTCACAAACATACAGATACACACGACACCTACACACACCTAAAAGTTACACTCGCACACACCTCCCCCACACACACACCCACACTCGTACACAGACACACACGGCTTCTCTTCCAGCGGATTAGCTGATAAATAAGCGATTCCAATTGAGCCGCTGAGCTGAAGCCATCGTGTACCGGTATTGCGATACATCCGTAATAGGCAGTGGGATAAAATGGGATCAAAAGAGTCAATCTCGTACATCGTCCATTACCCATCAATCTAAATATCTAGATTACCTCGTCCAGTTCGTTAAATTTTTGTACGATTAAAATAAAACATCGACGTGTGGTTGGACGATATTTATGAGTTTGATGTATTGGTAAATCTAAAAAACAGGGTTTTGTTTTTTGCGCAGAACTGATCAACATGTTGCTGCGAGGTGGGAAAAAGTGACGGATAGGACGAGAAGATAGCCAATCGCATCGGATGCAGTCATTCACCCGCAGTTGCACTTTTCCATCTACAATGATACAATCGGCATCCAGAGCCGTATGGCTCTGTCGGCATCTGAATTTCGAAAAAATATCTTTCGAACATAATTATGATTCTTACAATACTAGTAGTTTTGAGCCAGTTTAACTAGCCGTATTAAATGTATACATGGTTCTATTTATGATAATTTCTCATTTTAAATCATCATAATTATCATAGGAGATAGTGAGAGAGACTTATCTTGTGACGGCCTAATCGTGTTTTGCAAGTTATTTAAATGGCAATAGCTGAGCTCCAAGGAACCTTTACTTCTTGACTTTTAAATTTAGATTTCCAAATTTCTATAAAATTATATTTACACTGTTTACTGATGAAGATTAACATTGTTAAATCAACCTATTTGATTTGAATAAAGCTGGGTATTTTAATTCAGCATATGTTTAAGAAGGAAAATTTGAACAGTTTTTGACCACAAGACAGAATTTCTGTGTAATGTAGTCTGCAAACAACTTTCCCAACCACCTCAGCATAGAAATTAAAAGGCACTATATAAATGTCCTTTAATGACCGAATGCTTGAATATTGTGTACAGTAAGTCAAATTAGACTTTGGATATGAATAGTCACTAATCGTTACGAGTTGAAATATTCTCGTACCATTAATGATTAACCACTACAATTTTATCAGTAGGATTATTGTGACAATAATCCTACTGATAAAATCTCTCCGGCACTGATCTACTGTTCAGTGAATTCTAAACTCACAGAACTCCCTACTCATAATTAAGGCTCAGTCGATTAATAAACAGAGGATAAAATAGACTACCTGGCACCCACAAGTGAAATAAAATTGCCCATGCTTACATGTACTTCCTGCTTTTCAACTTTTTGAAAAAGTGGTCCATTTATTTCTAGGTATCACTGACACAATACTTTTTCTCAACATTCCACCCGGAAGAAAAGAAATTGCAGGGCTACAGATTATGCAGTATCACAACTGAAGATTCTGTTTTAATGCTTCAAAAGCATTCTACATGTACTTAATAAAAGTTGCTTTGAATTGTCAAATGTTACAAGAGTCTGTTGACAAGTGTTGTCTTGTTACTCATCATAAATGCAAATGCCTGTTTATGTCCCAAGAACTGGATCTCATCGTAAGGTTCCCAGATTTGACAAATAGTTTGTAGCAAAACCATTTCAATTTTTATTACAAACGCGATGAACAATAATGGAACAAAAATAAACATCAAAAAAAAGCACACTGACAATAATTAATTATTCAACCAACATAATTTGATTTCGCACACAGGAACGCATGAACACAAAAGAACAAAAAAATCTTAACTTCTTCGGAAATACCCCTGAAATCTCAACCACCCCCAAACTTGTAGCCTCTGCAAGAAAGTTTACGATCAGTTGAGTACTTAACCCTTTACCCGGTTGCCCCGAGAATGTCCGCAGAAAACACTGGCTTAACGGGAAAAATGAACGGGTAAAGGGTTAAAGCAACATTATGTTAACGACAAAAGTAATCTCAAACCAGAGATCAAATGAGTTGTCCTCATTGGTCCATTGAGCTAGCTTAATAAGCGGCAGACACGAGTATCAAAGTCAGCAACCTCACTTTCCGAGTCTCTGCAAATGAGGACGGACTGCCCAGTCCTCTCCTTCGTCCTACCTTCTGTCCATCAACAGCGTACTCATTAGAGCAGGGTTTGATCGAGGGTGCAGAAATCCTTAACCAAATTTGCTTCAGCTCAGGGATTTGAATACCAGACCTCTCAACCAACAGTCCAGCACGCTTTTGATTACACTATCACACACCACATTCCCTTTATTAACTGTGCCTTAAGTGAGAATACTTTATACCTGGGGTATACTACTGGTCCAAGTCAGTCCCAGTACAGGTACCAAATTCTAACAAATTCCCTGACAGCAAAAGTCTCGTTTCTCACTCAATATTTGTAATTGCTGTTTACGTGATTTGAAGATAAAAGTGTGGGGTGTACAGTTTAATCGGTACACACAGACAAAACCATGATCTGAGGCCAGCTGGCACCGAGAGTTACCCGCTAAACCTTAATAGAAAAATAGGGAGTCCCAAACTCTGAAAATAAAAATCCATACACTGCAAAACCGGTCACAAACAGCTGCCTTTACACGGATGTATAAAGAAATTCGCGATCTGATTGCATTGATCACGGTAATCAAATGGCTCGATATTTCAACAAAACCTAGGACAGCACAAAAAAGCATCCAGTACTTGTGTGGCTTTGAGAATCCAATGTCAGCACCTATTAAACTATCAGTCAATCCATTCTGAAAGCAAGCCATCACCAGTGTTCTGTATTTAAACAATGCTGCTTTGGTTCTCTAGCATAATTCCTGAAAACATTTCTAAGCATAGCAAGTTAAGGAATACAATAGCAATGATCTCTGGTTAATTATTTTCAATTATAGATTTTAAATCATTTATATATATAAACCTATAAATTCAAAACACAATAATTATTGTAAGGGACACATAAGCTACATCAGTTTTTCAACCACAATTAAAGTAAGTTTGATGTCTTTCAGGGGCACATCAAGGTCACCAATGCATAAGATTGAAGTTCTCACATTCACTCTGAGCATTAATAACAAAACAGAAGGAGCCAACATTTTTCTACTACACATTTCTACTGCACTGTCCCAATCAAGCTACCATTCTAACACAATATCAGACGTCAGTCAATCCATCTTTAATAGCTGAATTGCATGTGGTGGTGGTGCTGCACAATCTGCTTTGTCTGGAAATCTTCACCAGAGACAAATTAAAAGATAATCAAGAATGTCTGAAGACTCATGATCTTTAAACTCCCATAAAAAAATTTCCCCCAGAAATGAGGTCTCAGCCCCTAAAAAACTTGAAAAAAATACAAACGGTGGAATGCCAACTGGAGGTTTGTTTCATGAAAATTAACAATTATGCTGCAAAAACAAGATTCTCAGATGGAAAAGGCGTAAATTTAAATTTGACTTCAAAAGTTTTCCAGCTGCCCTGAAAACAAGTTACATAATACCAGCCACTTAACAAAACTATCTGGTATTATTCAACTAAAGTTAAACACACACACACACTGCATCCACAGTATATTATAAATACCAGTCAAATACCGGTTATTAATATACCTCTTTCAGTAAACCATTAATATACCTCTTTCAGTAAACCAGCATCTTTACAGCACCAAGGGAATCACATACATATATTTCAAACCAATCTTCAAACACTGCCACATAAAATCTCCAAAAGCTGGTTCTACTCTAATTTACGGAGTCACAAAAGCATCACATTTACAGCAAAGCAGGAAACAAAACATAACCTAGGCAAAATGTAGAAAAACTAATCCTTGTTCTGGTACAGGAGAAACTGTCATTTTACACTTGAGCCAATGAAAACAAGCTTTGGGATCACCCATCTCCATACAGGCATTCATAATAAATGCATTTATCTGCCCTGTCAATCCCTCCCAAACCGGTTTCAGACTCTGGCATTGGATAGGAAAAAAATAGTTCTAATGTTAATTTTTGCAGCGTCAGACTAAAATTTTCAACTCAAAATTCAAATTTTAGCAGTATGAACGAATGGAAATAATTTCTTGGTTAAAGTCTGGCAATTGAAAAGTAGCAAGAGTATTGGAATACAACGGCTTCTACAGATCTAACTATAACAGTGCAAGATGGAAAATAAATATCAGAACCAAATTTTGAAATCAACCTATTCATAGTTCTCTAAAAAAAATTCGTTCCAACAATTGTAGCCATGAAATGAAGCATCTTATACATGATCCATGCCAAGAAGTGTCTTCACATTCAATTTCTGTCTAGCAAATTGGCACGACACTGCACATTATAACTCCCGTCATGACTGTAAATAACTATTATTAAACTTGAGCTAGCACCTGACACAGGCTAAGAGCACGGTGAGGGACAAACCCTGACATGGCAATTGTACATCGTTCATCAGACATGGTACATTAGAGCTGTGCAAGACGCTAGACCTAATGAGATTGCAAAGTTACACCATCTGAAAAACCAAGGCTCGTACATACATCAGAACAAAAGTTGCACAAATTCATCAACTGTTGGCTTTCCTTCCTACCAAGCTGAAGACTTGCTGGTACTTGCTCTAAGATGCTCAGCTTATGGAAGTTACTTGTAAGCCATTAAACGACCACAAAATTAAGACAAAGAAAGTTGAACCATTGTCCTAATTTGGACAATCAACCATTCCCTAGGACGAGTCATATTGATGCAACATAACTAAACAAAGCTGTTGGCAGGCATTCAAACAACCTACAATTTGAAGATTTAGAATAAAACCAAAGACACCGGTTGTCCAAAACGGCTTTATAAAATTTAATCATGGCTAACTTTCTGACATTATTGTAATAATTCAGTCCAGTTGTACTGTACTACGAACATTAATCTGTTTTCATATCAATTGTTCAAAGACGATTGTTTAATATTTACTACAAGCAACATAGAAAATATGTCACCGTTCAAAGAAGATACGATTGCAATGTCGTGGAAATTCCATCTTGCAATGTCACTTTGTTTACATAAACTGTTGTTGGGGATTATCCACCACAAGCGAATTGTCAATTACACGTCCGTAAATGTTCTACTCTATAGTAACACAAAACTAATGTTCGACATGTTAATACCGTAACCAGTCAGATTATCTGTTTAAATTCTAAAATGTGTATGTTAAAATAAGCGCACAAATCTGTGTTTTCCTTCCTGGTCTTCTCCAAAAGAACCCTGAGAGAAAAACATAAAACAGTCTAGTAACAGCATTCATTACACTAGCCTGAGATCATAGTCAAGATATGCAGATTTCTCAAAAGCTATATCTTCTCTAATGGACCTGTGCATTGGGAGCACCTCTGAATGGTTCACCCTATTAGAGGTATTTTATAAATGATATAAAACAATGCAATTCAATAACCATGAATAGCTAACCAAAGAAAATATGTGAATAAACTAAAAGGGAATTTAATTTGTCTAAATTTTTAATATTAGCACTTAGCAACACACATTTGCAAACGACTGGTACAGTTGGCCCTTGAAGATACCAAATTAAAGAAATATATTATAATATAACATATTTGAAATCATGTTATGAAATCATCTCCATATTATGTTATGGAGATGATTTTATAACATGTATTAAATTACATGTTCAATAAATAGAAAATGTAAGCACAAGAATCAACACAGTAGTAATGATGACAAAACAGACATATGGTATGAGCTCGTACCTAGACCGCTGTTGAGTCTACTTGAGGAGGACGCTGAACAGTGACCAGGTTTTCCATCTTGAAGAAGCACCTTTGGAAGCAGACGCAGGCTGCTGGTCATCCTGAAATAGCACAATCGACTTCGTTCAATTAACCCTTTAATGCCGGAGGGTATAGGATTTCCCATACCATTCACTACCTTCTCGGCAGTAAAGGGTTAAAGGGTTAACGGTTAACCCTTCACTGTAGTTGCAAATAATCATAATTTTATGTACCGTATATACTCGCGTATAAGTCGAGAAATTTAAGACTATTTTAGAACGCCAAAAACCGTCTTCGACTTATACGCGAGGCGCAAAACCGACGGTCGATTTTGGACCGAATATTCGACACGAAAATGGAATTTTTTACATGGTTTTCGGAAAAAATTACATTTCAACGAATTACTGACTAAATACAGTTTAAAACGAAATATTCTTCTCTTATAACAATGTTATTATAATTATGACTGTACAATATAATTGTTTCATGCACCGAAAGCGATCTTTATTATCGCTTGTTGAAACCGCCAAAATAACAAGTCAAGATCGCGGCACTCATAGATCAAAGGACAACCGCACCGAGCGCAGTAAGAATGACAATGGCACTGAGCGCAGTAAGATTTTGTACGAAATGATATATATTCTTGGACGCACGCAGTACGCCATAAGGTAGCGCTGCCGCCAGAGTGCTTTTTCAGTTGGTGCTGACATACTTGCTAAATTTATAATAGAAATCGGAAGCAGTTGACGGAAGTCATCATCACACTTTTAATATTATGAACAATTCCAAACATAATTTTGCTAGAATTTGCGCGGTTTTAAAGTTTTTGAATCATTAAAAATGATATTGTTAAATGTCACTTGTTTTGATTTTATGCATTCGACTTATACGCGAGCCGTCGATTTTGGACGCTATTTTTTTCTAAAAACTACACTTCGACTTATACGCGGATCGACTTATACGCGAGTATATACGGTAGCATACTAAAATCATCATTGATAAACGTGGTCAGGGCAAAAGAAAACATTATGCCACAACTTAAAATATTTTTCGAATGAAAATTAAACTTAACCATAAAAATATACACACCAGAAAGTTATAGAAAAAATTAACCCAAACAATACAGGTCTAATTCATGACTCAAAAGCATCCTCAAAGTTTATATTCCAAAACTCACATACTGGACTAAAAAAGTTGGCTTTCACATAATAGTTAAGCCTGAGATGGTTTCTCACTGACATGGCCTGCAGGTGAAGAGCAACTTAGCATGAACTGTCTCAATGAAAATTGTTTCAGACGTTAACTTCTTCATTTACCAGCACTTGTAAACAAAAGACCAGCAATACGATCTACTCACTTCTTCCTCATCGCCTTGATCAACCCCCGAACGGACATATGTGGTGCTAGTACGAACTGTGTCACGTTTCATCTCCAGTGTTGCCATTTCCTGTTTTCACAAGCAATAACACTAATTAGTTTCTGCGATAAATAATTATGCTTTAACACATTGATCGCCTACACGCCATGTTAAATGACTGGCTGTACTAAGAGTTAACTCATAGTAGGCGGTCAACGTGTTAAGTTATCAATACTATTATTCAGCAGGCAAGCAGATCACAAACAGACAGGTCCATTGACTGACATGTACTCTAAGATGAGTTATCTGTACTTACATAATTCCTGCAAGGATACAATTTGTAACATGCTGCATCATGACAGCAAGTGTGAATGAATAAACAAATACACACACGCACAATTACCAGTTTACAAACTTTGAACGCTTCCAAGAAGGTGTGCTTAAAAACTACACTAAGCATGAGGAGTTCTTTTACAGTAGATGAAAAGACTAAATGCCATAAACACAGATACACACAGAAAGAAAGAAGCCTAAGAGACTAGACAGCCACAGAGTTTAGGAATAAATATTTAAATATGGCTGACTCTCATCTTATATTCACAGTTCACAAGGTTGTGATTTGTCAGATTAGCAAACGCAGTCGCAGGATTAATTACCTCGCCCTTCTGGTCAACCAGGGTAGTTTTCATCTCGTCTCCAGTGAACCACGCCTGGCCCTTCATGACGAGGTTATCTGGTGGAGAATGCTGCTGGGTGGTGTCTGAGCTCCACACCTACAAAGAAAAGGAACAAATTTTTGCAATCAAAATATACAAGCTGGGGTACCCGGCATTGCCTAGGAAATTTGGGTTTTTCTCCCCTCAATCCAACTCTCACTGACCCCTGGGGGTAGTTTCGCCACCCGGCGCATCTATCATTTCCCCAATTTAAATTTGGGTTCTTTTGCCCAAACTCGCTATGCCTCATCTTATCCCCACCCGAAGCCCTACTGTGCTCCAGCCACACTGCACCTACCCCTTTGGGGCGCCTGATGTTATCTATAATCAATTTAATTCATGAAAGCGTTGTCTATCTATAATCAATTTAATTCATGATTTCAAGCGTTGTCTAGTTGTCAAACAGTCAAAACTTCTACTTACTGTGACGTACTGCTGGGGTTTCAGGTGAAGGGTTCGATGGAATTTGTAGGATGTCTCATCGTCACCGCATACATGTCGCAGCTGCCAACCTCCAAGTGCCACCTCCTAACATTTTCGAATCGAATCAAACACACACCAATAAATAAACATACAACGGACACCAATACTATTTGCAATTATTAGCAGTTTTTAAAAACTCCATTATTATTCATCATAATCTGACAACTTGTGCGAGGGATATTAAACGACAATAATTAAATATACGATTTTCGGTTTTTCAAAAACAAATAATAAACAATCAATAGTACTTATTCATTATTCACTTTTACATCTTCACTAAATACATCATTTATAACTTGGTTTGCACACAATTTCTTTCAATTCGCTGTTAATTGTAAATATAATACAAAACATCAACTTGTATCATACTGTATTTGGAACTATCATGGCAGAGCAAGTATGCCAATTTAGCAGTCTGAACGATAATTTCTTTCATTAAACTGTTCAACAGACACTTAAGTTTAACACAACTCACTTTGTCAACTGATGTATTGAATATCTTTATGTATTTGGCTTCTGGGTTGATCTCGGTCACCTCCACAACATCCTTGGCAGACGTCGAAGTAACGAAACCTGCACTGGAAGCAGCCTGCTTGATGAGGCTCAAGCCAGACTGAGACGCTGTTCCAAAGGACGTCTCCTCTACACGCCGGCGCTTCCGGCTCGACTCTCCGCCGGCACTGCGGAATGGAGTGCGGCCAGGTGTACCTGTCTCTGATGTTATGTTAAGCCTAAGAGACACAAAACGTTACATAGCTCTGAGAAACCTTGCTCTGTGCAATACTTACCGAAATACGCACAGCCATCTCTGAAATGTTATTGGCAACGTAGATCCTGAATTCAAGTTCAGATTTGCAGCACAATCTCGAATGGTACATGATTTAGACGCCATAGCAAGCAAGCAATGCTCAGACAACTAGAGATCACCATTCGCAGTTGTACAGCAAGAATGTTCATTTCAAGTATATTCAAAATACAGGGAATTTTAATTAGACCAGTCAATGATTGCAATTTTTAAAGGATATTTAATTTTATACATAACCTTCACGTCTCATTACCTATAAAAGATTGTCATAACTTCATCTTGCATATTCTGTATAATCGACTAACATAATATTTTCTTCTTTTCAAACAAATTAACAATTAATTAACCCTTTACCCTTTCATTTTCCCCGTTAAGCCCGTGTTTTCAGCGGATATTCTCGGGGCAAACGGGTACAGGGTTAATAATTGAATCGTGACAGTCTCCATAAATGTCCTGAACAAATATAGTCTGTTTAAATTAGTTGCATAAACCTGTGTCAGCTTGGTACTTCCAATAAACTAACCGATTGATTTAACCCTTTAATGACGGAGGGTTTAGGACTTCTCATACCATTTACTACCATCTCGGCATTATTGGGTTAACAGAAAATAGCCAATAATTAACCCTTTACCCGTTCGCCCCAAGAATATCCGCAGAAAACACGGGCTTAACGGGAAAAATGAACGGGTAAAGGGTTAAAGGTTAGTCTTGTCTTGCCTGGATTCTTCGGACTCGAGCAGCTTTCGATAGGCTGCAATCTCCGTGTCCAGTTGGATCTTGACATCCATCAGATCCCTGTACTCCTGCAGCTGGTCCTCAAGGGATGCTCGGAGGCTACGCACCTGACCATTCAGAGCATCGACCTCCGTCTGGTGCGACTCCTGCTCGCGCTTCAGCTGGTTCTCAAGGTCACGGATGCGAGCTTCGTACTGGAGGGTCTAAAGAATGGAACAGACTTCCTGGAAATAACCCTACAAGCACCCTGCCTTACCTTTCTAAATAATTGCCTAGTCTCTGAAACAAGAATATCTCGGACAGATAAAGCTCTATTATTTCACAGCCTGAAATTTCTGTAATCCAATTGCATCATCTATAGACAATACTGCACTGACAGTTCAACCTTTGTGCATGCTTCAAAACATAAAGCTATGATCAAGCTTTACATATACATATATCTATTAAGATTGTATGATCTTGCGCATCAAGCCACTTATTAGTCATGTCCCCAAAATGTCTACACTTCTGCACAATCTCCACTTTACGCATTCAGCAGCCGATATATGCAGACGTGTATTTATGATACACGTGCTATATTAAGGAGATGTTTTAAAGCAATTTGGGATGCATCAAAAGTTTGGTCAGCATGCACGTAATAGAGCAGTTCTAAGTCTGGCGTATATGAAACTCTATAAGAAAAGATAACAGAAACAACTTTGATGATATCTGTAATTACGTTCAACATACCAGAGTATTGAGTCTTGACAATTCACTGGACAGTTCATCAACACGCTTCCTGTAGTTGCGCAGTTCACTCGCAGATCTCTCCGATGATCCTTCGTTCCTCGCAGCAAGATCACGAAGTTCCGCAATCTGAACAGTGAAATGTGGAACAAATAAATTTATAATCGCTCATGCAAAAGCAAACACAAATACAAAGAGCAACTGCACATACAGATGATGGTGAATTTTCAGCCTGAAGGTATGTCCATTGGTTTTTAAGACAACTGGGGATGAGATAAGTGAGTTGACTTCCTTACAAACAAATGGGAGAGGGTAAGCAACTTGTCCAAGGTCTCTACGCAGTGGCTTGAGGTAGAGTTGAGCCTGCGACCATTCGGCCAAAATGCACACAACATACCGCTACACCACCGCGTCCCCCAAATACAAAAAAAGTTTTAAAAAACTTGAATTCAGGTGCTTAGCAATCACTCACTATACCAGAATTTAACTTCCAGCATTTCTTACATAAAACTGAAAAAGCTGTCGTTCGATACGACTGAAAATCACCGACTAATCAATAAAGACAAATGCGATACCCTGACCAAAATCTGTAAGGCATTCTGTATTCCATGCTCAAGTGAAATGAATATCAAATTGATCATGTTACTGAATAATAATGAGATCGTCCATAATTAAGTATATATAGATCTTCAATTCACGTGCAAAGATGTGTCAAAATAAACAATATAGTCAAATGCTTCATGCATAAGTCAATGCACATAAAACCCACCTTCTTTTCGAAGACCATTTCAGTCTCCTCGCGCATAATTCGAATCTGCTCATCATTTTCTTCGCGCATGTGCTGCAGTGCTTCCCTCAGCTTGCTGTCGTACTCCTGCTGCAGTTTTCCGTCAGCTTCCTCAACGACAACGCGTGTGCGATGAACCGATTCATTCAGTTCCTGTTCAAACACATAGTGTTCATTCAATTACCATAAAAACCTTTAAAAAAATTCTCACTGCTACGAGACTAATCTCTTGTCTATTCATATTTGGCTGAATAGTGTTCAAATTTAGTAGATGTGTTACATAACATTGGCTCCTCATGGGAGGGAGGAGCGTGTTTAGAACATGGCCTGGGCTCGTCAAGGCAGTGGTGAAGTTTCCTATCTGTCCTTCAACTGATTTTAGATTTTAACGTAAAAAAATTAATTAAGAATCAATTCAACTATCAACATTCCAACTGTGGTGAAATTACAACCACTCTTTCTGGTTTGAAATGGATAGAATGCAATGGAATGTAACTGAGTAAAGTCCAACTCTGATCCATATCATAGCAGAAAGCTTTTCTTAATAATTTTACAAAATTTCATAGAGTTGTCATCGTAGTAACATTACCTGTTCGTGCACTTGGTTCTTGAAAGCCAGTTCCTCTCGTAAGCTCTGCATTCGGTTTTCAAGGTCAACGCGTGCAAGAGTCTCTTCCTCCAACTGCTTCTTGGCCGCTGCCAGGCTTTTGACCAGCAAGTCAAACTCCTTCTTCAGTTTCTACAAAAATCAGAACAGTACATTTGGTAAACTATCTGCACACAAACAAATCTTTTGTAAACCTAAAACACAGGCTGCACAATGCACATTAAAGTAACATATATATATATGAAAGAAAATTAATAATTTATTAAATAGAATCATTTGATGAGAACTGAAATTGAAAATACTTAAAACGAGCAAAGTTCTTCATACAATTAACAACACTTTTGCAATAATTTGTACGATCTACATGACTCAAGAAAAATTACAGACCGCTTACTAATATACTTAACTGTACTTAACAATACCTGCATTCATGTATACTTTCATTACATGCTAAAATCTTTTTATTTAATTTTACGCAAATTACCACCACACTTTACACAAGAACCAAATCTTGTGTGACTCGAACAAAGCTGAACTTCAAAGAGCTCTGTCAACGACTTCACATAAAATCAATAAACTGCAAAATTCTCTTAACCCTTTGAACCCTGAGCTCCTGTAACTCTATGGATAACGTCCCGCTAAAGCGGTCAACCGGGTTCAAAGGGTTAAAAGTGTTAAAAGTGCAGCAAATACTTAAATTCTCCACAAATACGAAATTGACAATTTAAGTACGACAGCTCCTTCTGTCTCTCTTCCACATTGCTTGAAGAAATTCTTGTTCAATTACGATGTTATTGTGTTAGGTAAGGAGTGCCAATGACAAGTCACTTTTTAAGCAGCGAAACATAAACTTGCACTTACAAAGTAATCATAATAAGAAGCACGCAGAAACGAAAATTGCATCCTAACACTCACATTGTACTCATCCTCCCAGTGACGGCGCTGATTAACAGCATCATTGAGTCGCGCCTGGAGATCATTCACTTGAGACTCGGCTGAAAGCAAGCGACTTTCAGCAGTCGTCAGGTCCTTCTCTTTCACTCGCAACCTGGCAAAACATTTCACTCAACTATTAGCATTTGGGATAAATATTAATAGTAAACTTAGCCACATACATACAGATTCAACTAATGCATTCTCAAATAGTATACACATAACATACAATTTCTTAGTACCAGGTTTTTCCTGGTTGCGAAATAAATAATTTTTTTATAATGGACATGACTTAAACTGATACCTACTTAATGCCAGCTAAGAATGAACGACAAGCCAAGTCATTGAACCACAAGACAGCAATCCATGAAATCGCATCTCAATATTTAAGAAGAGGATAATACCCACTATTGTATGGCTTCCCATGAAAGTACATATTACACAACTAGATTTATATTTGCTAATATTCCAATAACTCATGCTGTCATTCATCAAGTACAAAATTTTGTGAGGTGATTTGTAAAAAATCAGACAAGTTTATGATTGGAAATATAAAAACTGAGGGTTTGGTCAACTATGATTTAGCCAGTAAACATCATTGTACATGTAGTTAAAAACGATTCATCATGAATTACAATTGACTATATATTCAAGTCCAGCCGCAATTTTTTTTGAAAATTGTAGCTTAAGATTTTCATCCAATTGATAAAATTGATAGCGTGTAGCATTATGACCCAACAGCATTCTTTATTACAACTACATGCCACAAATTTCTGTAAATTTCATTCTAGTTCAGCTGCTATCAGAATAACTAATTACTGAAGGCTTGTCATTTGCAGCTTTATCTGAGTTCTGTGACAATGTGATCTTTGTGTTCAGTAATTCTGAGTCATCATAGGATTGGCCATGCATCCTTTGTCATTATTACACAAAGCAGGCGCACTGAGTCACCCACATAATTACATCTTAATTTTCAAACTTGACAACCGTGCTTAGCACTGCCAGCACACTGCGTGAATGTTTGAAGCAGAAATATCAAATCCTGTTGGCAAAGTGAACTTGTCAATGAATTACCAACCTAAGCAGTGCAATACTATGAAGGAAAAGTTGACATTAATATTTTGTGCTGCAGAACACACGTTTCTTTCACCTAGAAGTTGTTTATGCATTGTGAGATTATAATTATATGTGATGCTGGGATTCGAAACCTGTCACTTGTTGCTTCCTAGATATTGCACTAGAAGCTGAAATAAGTGATGGGGGGTCAAGAATGTAGAATATTCTTCAATTCGGCAGATGGCTATGAATTTGCTAAAATTTGTGAAGTAGTAAACTACTATTGATTATTTGATTAAGAAACTATTCCTTTATTAATTGCAAAATACTACATTAAGTTTCGGAGGACTTTGGCGACACGAATAAATTCAGATTTTTTATTCAATTTACCTCATTCTGGACCAATGAAAGAACCAAATGACTATAAATTCAGTTAGAAAAAATTTCATTTCGTAAAAAGAATTTAAAAGCTACCATCATATATATAAAATGACTGAATTAAAAAGGTCAGACAATGAAATAAGAATTTTTTAACCTGCATTCAAGTCTTCAGATTCACTATATGCTTCTACTCTTAACTTACATGCTTGTCCCTAAATTATTCCAGCCAATGAACACTACTCTAGCCTACCAACTCACTCTCTTTTATGGCAGTCAACCATTCTGTCACCTTTTGCATAAATTTATGATCCGTTTTTTATGGCAGCCAACCATTCCCTCACCTTTTGCATTTATGATCCATTTATTGCACAGTTAAATAAATATCGTGGGCTCATACATACCATAGTGGCATGTCAAGTGTTTAAATTAAGAAGAGATTAGCCCATTGACAAGTGCTTGATAAGTTGTGCTTAAGACTACAGAACTAAGCAAAACAAGCCTCTTCAATAGCACTCTATATGTCAAGCATTTGGACTTGCTTTCAGCCAGTTTCGGGCATTTGCTTTCTAGAACTGTGAATTTGTGAATAAAGTATTCTGTGTTTTTTCATCATTGACCATTAGAATTAGGGCATAGCCGGGGGCTGACCCGGTTAACCGGTAATGCCGGGTATTTGACACCCGGCAGATAACCGGAACCGGTGATGAAAGGTCTTCCGGGCCGGGTGGGTAATTATGAATTTAGCATACCACACATCAAAGGGCTTAACAGTTAACCTGCAAGATCTCTCAACTGGGCATTGCAGTACAATGAACAGACAATCACAGAACAGACAGCCTGCTGATGGTTGCTTTATATTAGACTATTCTATTTCAAACAGGGCCAGCAAGAGGAGGAGGAGGGGAGAATTTGCATCACCCTCTTCCATGCTGTCTTTCCTCCTCCTCCTCCTCTTTCTCTTCTACTACCCCTTCCTGAGCGGAACAGTGGTAGACTGTGAGGGAGAAGAGGAATAATATATACATTTAAATAGAAGAGTGGCACCCTCTTTCATGCTTTCTCCCCTCTCCTTCCTTCCCCCTCTTTCTTGTCTATTACCTTTTCCTCCTGCTGCTTGGCTGTTTGAAATATCTAACAGAGAGAGACAGGAGATGATGAAGGGGGAGGGGAGGAACTGTGGTAGAAGGTGAAGAAGTATAGGAAGGGGAAGAGTGTGTAGTTGAAGAGTGTATATATATATGTATGTATATATTATATTCATATATATATATATATATATACAATGTTATACATACAGGTGCTGCTCACTGACCATAGCTACCCCAGGATATAGGTTGGCTAGTGGTCATCCCTTATCTTTAAAGTCTGTTTGGTCTGTCACACTGTCATTCAAGTCAGAGAGACTAGGACTTGTTAGAAGGGATACCTTCCACCTGTTGATATGACTCTGCAGCCAAGCTTAACGGCCCCATCCATAATATAACCAAGTATACATCTCACAGATTAAGGAATGGTGCACTTTGAAATGTATCTACATGTAGTTGGACTGCATACACCACAGAAACAGGACTGTTTATCAGGGCTGCTGACCTCTGACCTCCTCTTGCCTGACTGGACAGATCAGCATGTCTTTACTATAGAATGATTCTATCCACAGAGCTCATGAACAGATATTACTGGCACCTCTCAATCAATAACCCCTGGCAGAACACAACTGTAGTAAAACTCTGACAGGGAAGAGTTTTACTCAATTTCACCAAAGGTAGCTAACAAACTGAGTGGTGTTCGTTTGACAGCATTCAAAGTGGAGACATACTATTCAGTTTAGAGATTAACGATTACTTTTAATACCCGACCCGGTACCCGGACCCGGCAGATTTTATTCAAACTACCCGGACCCGGTACCCGGTTGAAAAACGGCACCCGGCTATGCCCTAATTAGAATTTCATCGTCATCATTGTCATCACAATGACATCATCACCACAATGACATCATCATCATCATCATCATCATCATCATCATCACTGGCATCATCATTGGCATCGCCATCATCAACATTTAACATCATCATTAGCACCACCAATAATCATCCGTATAAATTATATGAAGGTGGCAATGTGTACGAATAAATTATCTCCATTGTCCTCAGTCATTTGTGAAGTCCATCGCCCCTAATTGTCAGCCCAAGTGATGCTACGTCTTTGTTTCTATCATATTATCCAATTTATTATTTCAACAACTCAAATTAATTTATGCTATTACATCAATTGTTCAGCATCTCGAATTCATGGCATCTGTTAAGGGCACAGGGTCTTTGTTGTGATTGCGTAAATATTCAAATGTTATTCAAGAGAAGCTACATGAAGAAAGTTCCTTGAACAGGAAGACATTCAGCTTGAAGAGCACATGGTATCAGGCAAGCATCACATGCAGTACTTAGTAAAATAATTATACCACACTACACTATTTTTCAAATTTATAAAGTGTCTCTCACAGTGCAAACTAATCAGAGGCACTCACAGTGCAAAGAAGACCTGGTAAAAAAAGGAAGTCTTAAGACAACAGACAATGTCTCCAGATAAGATCTAAGCATGAGTTATAGTAGGAAGGCAAAATTTCCACAGCAAAGGGCCAACAGCTCTAGGTAAAGGCACGATGCTGGGCTGTGGCAGTACTTATTGAGACTGTGGTACAAAAAGAGAAGACTTATGGAATTATGGTTTGCCAAAACAATTGGTTACCTCGTTTTTAAACAAAAATCAGTGTAGCTAACTCAGACCCTCAATCATAAGCATCAAAGGCTGAACAGTGAACAAGCAACTGAAATACAACAATTCTTTGAAATAATTCTTTGTGTAGCAAAAGATGCCACAACAAAAGTAATATACACATGTGCAAACTGTGCATGGTTCAAAATGGCTATAAGAGTTAACAATTCATCACTAACCATAAACTAGCATCCTGAGGAACTACTGGGGTCAGAGTAGGCGTCACGATGGTCCTTAAAGGGTCAGGTTACGTGTTCTGATGGAGGGTTAGGTAGGGTCAGCTAAGCATCATGATGATTGATTTAAATATATATATATATAGTCAGATTAGGTGTTATGTTCAGAATAGATGTATGATGTTATGTAGATTAGGTGTTTGTCGGTACAAGCCACATGTGGTTAGTGTCACCATTAGAAAACATGATAAAATGAAGTTCCAACCCAGAAGAAAATTCTTCATGCGTTACTTGGGGGAATATTATATTGCACAAGCACTAATGAAAAGCACTGAAAACATTATTATTTCCACATTCATTTGTGCATCAGACTTCCAACAAATTAAACATTAATCTACAGTGGGTAATCCCAAAGACTGCGTGACTGCATGCAAAATAAGATGCTTACCAACAACATGGCTGAAATAGAGCATTGTGACCTATCAGCCGCACCCATGATACAATGTACTCAGGAAGTAAGTAATCAACTTGAGATGTAAGTGAAATGCTCAGGTTTATAAAATTATAAATAAGTGAAAATATGCAGTAAATGAGAAAATAGAAGGTTCGAAAGTGAATAAAGCGGTGCTTCGTACAGTGATTAGGTGCTGTTGAAGTTTCCATCAGCAGAATTTATGAACATTTAAACTTCACCCTTTAAAAATTTTCATGGAATTTTTCCTTTTGTTGTACTTCAACAATATGTTCTATTTTACTTACTGAGAACACATGTTAATTTCTTGTTAATTACTTACTGAACGCACTGCATTATGGGATGATGCTCATAAAGCCGCAGCGCTCTATTTTTTAGCTAGTTGTTGGGTGGCCATACTACTTACATGAACAGGCACGCAGTCTTCGGGATTACCCTACAGTGTCAGAAGCGCATGCTTACTTGTCCCTCAAATCTTCAAGCTCTTTGCGCAGGTTTCCCACTTCGAACTGTAGTTTTGCTTTCTCTTTAGCGGTATCATCTAACAGTCTTCTGGCACTGGCAAGCTCACCCTCATAAAGACCTTTGATGCCGGTCACTTCTCTGGTAACCGTGTCCTCTTGGGTCTGGACCATACGCGTTAAACGGCTGTTTTCTGATTCCAGTGTCCTAACCCGTTCAATGTATGTCGCCAAGCGGTCGTTGAGGGAGGCCAACTCATTTTTCTCTTGCACGCGGGAGATCATTGTTGGTGATGGCGGCCGCACGTTACGTCCCGGAGATGACTGTGATGCCGACACGGGAGAAGCCGCCGCCGAGCCACTAGATTTGCTCGCAAACGTCGTGGTTGTGGTGGTCGTCTTCTTCGTTCTCGCCGACATTTTTCCGCTAAACTTTTAAAACAAATTAATAGGACAAATTTGCAACTTCTCGAACCGCACGATTTACAACGGCAAAAATGGCGACGCGCGTGCAAAGAATAAGGATCAAGCTCATAAAGATTGGAGTCTGGCATTCTGGGAAATTGGGGCATATTAGTCAGTGCCCAATGATGCACACATAGGCCTAATTTTTTACCGATTTAAAAAATAATAGTAATAATTTCTTTCTTGGTTTCACTCTGACAAACGCAGTATGATTACGATAAGCAATCTTAATTAACATCAATCTCAACTACTAACTGAAGAGAAAGCCTGCAAAACAACGACGCTAATAATGTGATGTGATGTAAATCACCGAGAATAAAAGCCATGTCAAGGAGACCAGAGTAGGCCTAAGCACCGGCGCTATATCAAATCGAGTCCACAATGGCCAGCGTTTTCGTTCCGGTGCCAGATAAAAATCCTGAAAGGCCAAGCCGATAGCAACCACAAAGTGAAATTAAGCAAAAAATAATTAGGCCTAGGGCCTAACATCGACCTTGACTACTAGAAGAGACAGCCTGCAATAGGTTCAAACGGCGCTACAAAAAGTCTACAAAGCGCGTTTATCCTAGGGGGTTTATATATTAAGAAATCCAACTTAGCTCCGTGGATCTCCATGCCAGTGTATCCCGTGCCAGTGAATTTACCAATGCGCCACATAAGAAAATATATTATGTTGGTCAATTGCGCAAGGGATTGTGGGCATTGTGGGCAAATGGCGGTTCTTTCATTGATCTCTCAATTTAAATTTCAAATGTGTTTGCTAGAATATTATTAGCCTAGCCATGGGCGTAGCCTAGTTGGAACTTTGACTGCTAGTATTGTAGCTTAATAGACCTGTATTCCTAAAGTCTGAAGAATTGCCTTGAACGCATTGGTATAACCTTGGTAGTCTTACAGGCTACTATAGGCTAGGCCTGTTGAGTATGTAGACTAGGTCTAAAGGAGCCTACAAGTAGGCCTAGTTAGAAGCGGCAGAACTTCATTTCTTAGCCGCGGCTTGTTATGGCGCGTGACAATAGGCCTAGCCTAATTCACCCTCCCCACGTCGTCTGTTCTTCCCACCGATTCAGCATACCAGTAGGATATTCCTAGCCTATAGGCCTATTCATTGTAGTTGAGTTGGCCGTCAGAGCACACTGGCCTGGGCCCTAGCATAGGCACTTCGCTTTTCTCGACAGCTTAGTGATTTTTTAATCATCATTCATTGTTGGAGAGCTTTCGTTGGCTAGAGCCGCGGTAATGCGTGAATCGCAGAGATGTGAACTATAGGCCTAAACACGTTTGCTCTTTATGTTACATCAGGGTAGCTATAGGGTCCTATATGTAGGTCTACCTGGTCTAGACTAGGGTGACCATACGTCCCGGTTTTCCGGGACATGTCCCGGTTTTTTGTGGTGTGTCCCGGTGTCCCGACGACTTAGGCAAAAAGGCAAAATTGTCCCGGTTTTTTACAAGAGGGAAAGTTGGGTATTGAAAATATCAGTTTTTAAGTAAATGATAGAACAAAGTGTAGTTTGTAGCCTATTTAAATGGAATAGCCTATTATAATTATTACATCTGTAGTAAGCTATTGAATTTAGTTAATAGATTTAAAGAATTATCCAGGTGTAACGAGAAAGTTTTCGTAATAGGGGGCCTACAATTTCATTGACGGTGCCAGATCTAAATCGACTTTGGCAGGTCGTGCCAGGGTCGTAATGGGAGTTTGACATGCTTATGACAGCACTGAAATACTGCAATCTGTTTCGAAAATTTAAAATGCTGTCATATTTTGCAATATGGAAAGTTTTAAAAATTCGGATGGGGAAGTTCACATTCCCCGTCAAAACCCTTTCCCTGCTTGGCGCTGAACGCCTCAGCGGTCGCCCGACGGACGCTGCTGTGCACTCCAGAAACCGTAAATTTTCCTCAGAACTAGATTATTCACAGTGCGCCACCGACTGAGAATGTTCTCAATTACAAAAGAGTAGGCTTCTGTAGGCCTACTAAGTGCACTGACGACTAGAGCCGGTTGTATATTTCTACACTAAAGTCTATGCTTGGCATTAAATTTAACTGAGCATAGGGCCTATAGGCTAGGCATTTGATCGTAGGTCTAGAGCCATGTAGTTAAGGAATTAGGCCTACAATTTATATTTTCCAAAAGTGTCCCGGTTTTTGATGGCCAGAAAATGGTCACCCTAGTCTAGACCTATTGTGGTTTGTGATATAGCCTAATACGTTTTATTTAGGGCTGTTGACTTAATCGCGTTAACGCGTGCGATTAACGCGTTAAAAAATTTGCGATTAAAAATTTTAACGCATTAATCGTGCGCGTTAATTAGATCTGATTAAAATGGAGCCAGAGGCAGAAAAACTCGTTTTAAACGGAATGCTCATACTTGAAGCTAGTGATACATTAAAAAAAAATTAAGTATTATCGTAGCAATTCTTTGCTCACTTATCGCCTGCATGCGAACCAAAACATGCGTTAAACGCTAGCGATGAGCCGTCGACATCGGCCGCACCGCATCGTCCACTAAGGTTGTTTCCTCTTTCCTCACCCCGTCAGACTACGTTGGTTGAACTCCATGAGATTGCAAGACCAATCATCCAGGTTTCACATGATAAATGTTTACTGAAGGATAACAGAGACAAGGTTTGGCAAGAACCTCTTGTGAAAGATTTTGACTAAATAATGAGGTGCAATAGTAGACCCGCTAATGTTAATTAATAAGAGCATCTCTTGAACCGACCAATGTCAATAAACTAATCTGTATATACAATTGGCTGAGCAAATAATTAATTTTGATAGTTAGAAAACGGTTGTCTAATTTCCATTTAGGCCTATTATAAGCCTATCATCTTAATTAAAGGTGGCTCAAATGAAAAAATTAACGGATTTTGAGCAGTTGACTGGTTTTAACAGTGTTTCAATTCTGTCTCTCATACAAATTGTTCAATAAACTAAACGCAGAAATTAAATAGGCCTAAGCCAAAGGTTGTTGAATATGTTTGCAATAGAAAGAATGCATTTAGTCGTTAAAATTATATGCTTCATGGGTCCTTAGAAAATAGTGAGATTATTATATTTGAAGGAAATGTATTGCGATTAATTTGCCGTTAATTGCGATTAAAAAAATTAATCGTGCGATTAATTTTGATTAAAATTTTTAATCGATCAACAGCCCTAGTTTTATTGTTATGCATTGCTGTGTGATATAGGCCTAAGTAAGTATGTAAGTATTTTCTTTATTAGGCCTACTCCACTTGTAAACGCCCAATGGGACATAGACCATCGAGGTAATAGGCCTAATAGGTAATAAAAACGTACAAATTAAAATCACAAATTAGGCCTAAATATAATATAATAGTTATTAATTAGCCTACTAAAATATTGACGTCAAACAGTATAGGCCTAATGCAGGGCCGTGTTTAAGGTTCTTGGAGTGTCGGTGCAAAGTGTTAGACAGGGGCAAAATGTCGTTCGGCAGTCTTACAAGATTAGTCATTTTATGCTATAACCTACAATGTCATGGTTTGTCGGCTGTGACGGGTCAGTAAGCAAGCAGGTAACGTCGGTGAACTTAGTGAAATTAATGTTTTCTTACACTTACTGATTTTACAAAAGGTTTTAGTAACACTGAGACTCGCAATTTAAGACATTTGACCATTGGCAACAAACTCTCGGCTCAGGGGCATTCGGTGCACCGCACCGAATGAACCTATGTTAAACACGGCCCTGGCCTAATGGAGATTTTATATTTGTTGGCCTATTCGCAGTCTATCAGACCAGTTTGAACGCGAAATTAATTCACGTTAGGCCTAGCTCTCAAAGATCGACTCAGCCTTTCATTCGCAAGGTGGAGTTAGTAAAATGAACAGTGGGATGTTATAGCGCATTTCTAGCTGTGTACAGTTGAATAATAAACTTATATAATTATTCTACTGATGTAATAACTGGCAGGCCTTATAATAATCCGTTCATTTTACGACTTGCTGTTATAATCACAGGCTTAGGGCCTACTGGCGGGGGGCATGCGGCGTGTGAGTTTTAATTAATCAAACACGAGTAGGGCCTATAATTTATTAGCCTATTATTATGCACCAGTTTCATGGTTTCTTACGAAATCACAGGCCTTTCATTATCGACGGGGCAAATATTTGCAGCTTACAGTTTTCAATCCTACGTTTGACGCATAGGCTAAAGCCGCTAAACAATTCAGAAAGAAGATACATGTAGACGTGTGCCTAAGTAATTAACTGACGATGCTCATTATTGGAGGGGGGTGTTCTATGCACAACAACGAAACAGGCCCTTAGGGATAGATGAGTCATTAGGGGCAAACAGCCGGAAATTGAAGGCTGCGGCCGGAGGAGGAGGAGGAGGAGGAGGAGGAGGAGGAGGAGGGGGAGCTTACCCTTTGTCCTGCAGAAGCCTCGCTCTGCCTGCGTGGGTCCTACGCAGGCAGGGCAATTAAACTACTCGAGATGCTAGCTCTTAGTCACCAGAGCCTTCTATTACTAGTTAGTCACGGATGATGGCTATTTAAATATTATCAGTTGTAGGTCTATTCGTCAGGAAAAGCCTAGTGTAGGAGATACGTCTGTTGTACCTACATGTAGGATTGGCTCATCAGTGTTTGACAGGATCCTTAAAACCTATTTTGTATCATCGTGGTTGGACTGGGAGGGCGTGTGATTGGGCTTCTTGAAGGGGCGCTATGTAAATTTATTAAACGAATGAGCGAATAAATGCATTACAAGTTACGTGGTTTAGTCTGAAAAAGAGAAGAATTGTCCTAAATGCGATCAACCCTCGAGTCGAGGAAGGCCAGACAACTTAGACGTCTACATGGGCGTCCGCAGGAATTTTTTTAGGGGGGCGCAAACTTTTGAATGGTTGTCACAGGGACTAAAAAAGGTGTCAAAAGCAACCGACCATTCCACCTTCGACGCTAGTTAACTGCCTCGGTGCTAGTACCCTCTCTATCAATTTTATTATAGACCTATAACTTATTGAGCATTTTACAAATATCTTCTTTTATTATAGGCCTATTGGAACAGAAACATTCGAGTGAAAAACCGCTATCAGTAATGAAAGATATAGCCTAGGGATATTACTATTTTATATTTTATTTTGTTCGAATATAAAAGAAGCTTCTGTTATTATTTATTTTGTAATATTGCATGGGCCTACTACAACCAGCTTCCGACTTGAATAAAGAGTTTATGCAAAGATTCCCTTCTTCTATTTCCCCTCCTTCAAAGTAGGCCTAGGCCTAATACGAGGAAACCTACCTTCCCAGTCGAAGGCGGAATCGGTTTCGTTTGTCGACAGCAAAACAACACACGTTAACCGGCTGTGTATAAGACTAGTAGACCTCCTTCAGCGCTCAGTTTTAACAAAGTGTACGCATCAAACCACGAAAGACAAACGCTTATCTGTTCTGTTCATATAGGTTTATCAAGTTTCTTCGACCCTCGATGCAGTCGACCCTCACAGTTGATACGAAATTTTCCTATTATTATTTCGTCTCCTCCATCCCTGTGATAAATTGCCCGACTGACTTACAAAGTGTTGTAGACGAATTTACAGTTTTAATGAACCTTGTGACAACTCAGATAAATTTTGGATTAGCATTCTTCTTTCATCTAGCGGGGTATGTTTAGACGGTGTGGCAGAACATGTGCCAGCTGGCATCTGAGGAGGTGATTAAGCCCTATTTGGAAACCATATCGCTCTAGCCAACTTCAGATAGTGTCAAAATATGTTTATGTAAGCTTATATTTATGCATATAAAAATTGCATATATGTATATACATGTATGTAAGATCCTCACTATAATAGGCGGTTCTTCAGCGGATCTGTTATCTCGCAATGATCGGCTAAAATGGAATATGATGCCAAATTACTTCGCTATTAGCGGACACGAGTGAATTCATTTCCCATATCGGGGTATAGACAATAATTATGAAGCTCTGTAGGCTATTACCAAGAGAGAATTCCATCTGTTGAATTTTCAAAAATAGGCTGCACCTAAGCAAAGCAGCATAGTCCTACTTGTGGAGCGTATAGTATTTTTCAGCCGATACACTATACTGCCTTATTAGTTAATCTTACGCTTCCTATGTTAATTTTAAATAGTTACCTATAGAGAAATAGTCTTTTTCGATAATCATGAAGTGTTGTAATAATGATAATAATCATGAAATAATCAACATTTCTCTGCATATACGCGCAGAATCCAGGGGGGCGCACATGCGCCCCCCTTGCGCCCCCCTGCGGACGCCCATGGACGTCTAAGGTTTATTCCGGAGGTTGTCGGCTACAGTGTAGGCTGTCTGCAAGTAGGCCTAGACTAGGAGGAATAATCTATAGGGACTCGTTACGCAAGACTTCTTAATAATTATAGTCTACCGTTTCTTGTCACTCTTAAACAGTCATGTCGCTTGTAGTAGCCTACTCTAACAATTGCCTGGTTTAAA
>OX243824.1:17598871-17636371 GCA_945859605.1 Lumbricus rubellus | reverse complement strand
TTTGTTAATCCAACTGTTTATACCGAACCCGAACCTCAGACACTGAACACCTTAAAACGTCGGCTTTGTAAGGCATGGACATCAATAGGCCCACCTCTGACAACTCTGAAAAATTTATTTGGCTCGACGACTAATCGACTTGAGACTGTAATAAAGAGTAAAGGAAACATTATTACATACTAATTGCTAATTTGTATTAATTAATTATGTGTGGATGAACAATGATGGTCGTACAATATTGTTTGCGGCTTAACTGGACGTTTATTTGGCACGAATTTGATGACGTCACGGATATTGGCGCTACAATTTTATTAAGTGAGCTAATGATCTAATTTTTTTATATCAACATTTTCATTTGAATAACCTATCCGCCAGTATAAAACTTTCCACAATATAATGTGTGTAACATATATTTGTCTGCATTCAAAATCGTTCACGACCTATCGAGACACCCTATATTTATCGGCCTATGTATACCTGACAAGTCAGCATCGATAGTTTAAAGAGGATCAATCTAAAACTGGGAAATGTAATGCCAAACTCCGGACATAAGCGTTACAACAAGTTCACTGCTGCCAATGTCTGGCTGCAGGTCACTTATCACAACCTACAAGGAGGAAGACTTAGTATGGTGACTCCAACGCGCAGATTCTGGCCATACTTTGCAACGACAATCATGAGCGAAATGTTCTTAGTATCTATCCAAGTGGAATAGCTAATAACTTTTCTTTTACATAGCACATGCCTTTACAAGCAAAACATGTACAATTATATAGGTCCCTATACATGTATAATTGTATAATTGTATATAATTAATTATGTATGACCTACAGCGTATGTATAATTGGGTTTATATATAGTCTACATAATTATATGTTTATTTATTTTGCCGCTTACCAGATAAGTGAGATAGGAGATACGTGGCAGGCTTTTATTGACGACGAACTTGAATGTGACAGTAGTCAAGACGAGTATGAAGGTTAGGGGAAGTCTCGACTCCGGCGCCTCCAGTTTTACCGTGAAGGTGGAAAACGCCAGACTACAGATGGAAAACTGCACAGGAACAAAACACAAGGTTAGATTTTAGAAGGCTTGCCGGAAAACTGCAAAATGAAAGAAACAAGCAAAAAGTAAGGTTTGTTAGCGGATAAGCAAAAGCTGGAAAATGTGTTTTTATCAAACTCCAGAGGTAAAATTGAAACCTAAGCTTTCTTCATCGCTGATTATGACAACGACGATGCTCAAGATCATGGCTGTAATAATAGTGATGACGATGATGATGATAATGATGATGATGATGGTGACAAAGATGATGGAAATGGTTGTGGTGAAGGTGGTGGTGATGAGGAGGAGTAGGAGGAGAAGGACGGAGAGTAGGAGAATGATGATGATGATGACAATGACGATGATGATGATGATGACAAATGATGATGATGACGATGACGACGACGACGATGACGATGACGACGACGACGACGACGATGATAAATGATGATGACGACTACACCATAATAAGTAAAGCACCATTATGACGATGATGTTATAGATGAAGAACTGAGGTCTTCGCCAGGCTTTCGCCGCAACGGAAATCGTCGGATACTTGAAGGTCATCTTGTTCGACTTCTTGATCGTGAACTTGGTCCACGTGTGGATGGCTGGTTCAAGGCGCCACTCCTGTTCACAGCTGAACGCGTCGGCGTTCACTCCACTCGGTTCAAAGACATCGTCCACCACTTCCAGTTCCTTTGCCAATCGCTCACTCGTGACCGTGACCGTTAGGTCCTACAATGCCACACTTCAATGATAATGGAAAGAATAATAAATTGCTGTATATTACTGTAGTCAGCAATTTCATTCATTCATTCATTAAATGCATTTGTATACCGCCTCTGCAAGTGACCGCGCTGAATACCAGCCTCAGCGTGGTCAAATAAAAACTGTGTTAACCCTTTAAAGAGCAGAAGCGCCCCGGCGGCCCCGCACACTTATAACAAATGTAAATAGGAAATAAGTTGAAGAAAATGACCACAAGAAGGAAACATTGTTGTAATAAAAATAGGCCTATCTTTAATTTTGTAAACAGTGGCAGTCTGATTGCCACTGCTCGTTCGTTGCAGACAACACGTGAGTTAAGCTTAATTCCCAGAGATCACTCCGCTCTGTTCCTTAAGAACCTAAAAACTGTTTTATTTAGCCGTGGTTGGGCCGGGAGCGCTTCTGAGTAGCCTACCCTGAAGAGGCGCTATATAAATTTCCGAAATAAATAAATAAATAAATACGTGAAGCGCCACCTGTGCGTCAAACGGGAACTTGTTGAGTTCCATGAATTCGAAGAATGTTCCGCTGCATCTCTTTGTCTCGCAGACAGTCGCCTTTCCGTTGGCGTCAAAGATGATGTGATAGTTGCTGTTGTACTTAAGATCGTTCACGCAGTTCGTTATCGATAGCCTTGGATTCCAGTACATCTCCCAGTCGATGTCTTCCGACTCCTAAGCATCGACATACACACACAGCCCATAAACATATACAATACATGCATAGATACGCACATGCATACATACGTGTCATAGCCTACACTTTAACTCCTGGACTTCCACTAAGGATTTTTTTAGGACAGCACAATCTTTTTTCTTTTCTCATTCTACTTAAAATGACCTTATTGTCACTTTTGACTGTACAAAAGTCCTTCTACAGCTTCATAAATGCATGCAGAATTGTAGACCTACAGTTTTACATAACGGCAAGCTAGAGCAGCCATTTTGGACTAACCGCTTTTAATAATATTCTTCTGTAGCCTACATAATAGGCTACATAAAAGACAAATGAAGCTGCCAATGTACTAACTGTTGAACAAAGTTCCAGGCAGTTCAATAAATAGATGTCATGCGACGTCGTTATGCTGTTGGAACCCACCCTCTCAAATCAAAGAGTTAAGAAAAGGCTACTCGTTGCTCTCACCAGTTTTCGTCCATCGAGCGCAGGTTCTCTCCACTTGGCCTTGAGCATTATCTCGGCAGAATATCGATCATGAATCGTATCGATCACACCGATCTTCATGAATATCACACGGACGGTAACCGTCACCTGCGAATATGAATTTATTGGACGTTATTGTTCATCAAATAAACCGCTTCAGTAATCTATTATAATTTATGAATAATTATGCACTAAAAGCAACAAATGCGTTAAGATAAACTGATAAAGGTAAAAAGCAAATCAAATCAAGCTTATTGCTCCCATAAAAGAAAAAATACAACAATTAGCTTACACAGTTTGACTTGCTAATATAGATAAGAAGGTTAGATATAAATACATGTGCAAACGAGTAGCAATTCCAGGGAAGCAACAGGAGCCCCAGAAGGGAAGATCCCACTAGTTAGGGGCCCTGGATAAAGCAGTGCATGGTAAAGGTAATGCATGGAAAGGTTGTGCAGGGAAACAATGGGTATAGGCCACCTCTGAAGGGTAGAAAATCCCGCTAAGTAGGGACCCTAAATGCAAGATAATCTAATCCGTTTTAGATGTTGGGAGATACCCAATAGTTGGTTGTTGGAAGAACAGTAACAACTTACAGACGTCATACAAAACAAGACTTAACGTCAACAAGTTTTTGCAAGACCATTATAACAAGTTTGCTATGACTGTGTGCCCGTATTGATTAATCGTGGAAATTTAAAGAATCTCTTTGTGTAATCGTAATCATAAGCTCTATAACTCAAAATTTCTAAAGCACCTTTTGAAGCAAAAAACTAAAAGCATCGGCTATTATTCAAAGCACTGAGTACCCTATGAGCTAAAATCTGCTCTTACGGTTTGCTCATTCTCTTTTTTACAATATACAATACAACTGAAATTAGATATTGCCCCAGGCTACTTACAACGCTCAGAAGTGCCCATGCCTCGACGGTGCAACTGCAGCTTTTGTTGTGTAAAGCAATGTTATTGTGAATGAAGGACTTGATCAAGGTCCCTACACAATAACCGCCTCGGACGGGGATCGAACCCGTATTCTCCGAGTTACAGGTCGACCGCTCTAACCAAACGGCCACCGTGCCTTTTTACTCCCTAACCCCCCTTCCACCCGACAGCTCTTACTCTGCATGGTAGTGCCAATCCAAAGCCTGGATAACGCAAAGGGCATGTGATCACATAACATGCACTGAAGCTGCTCTTAAAGCTTTATCAGTTCTTAAGCGACTCCATGTTTTTGGTCTATGCATGGGACAGCGTCGATTTTTTAACCGAATCCGTTCGTATAATATATAGGAAAGTAATTACGATGTTGACAGCACGGAGGCGTGTTCTATTAGACTACATCAAGCACATATTGACAGTATGTATCGATGTATACGTATTGATTTTTGCCATATACTGGACTCTGTAGGTTCCACGCTGGCTGAGTGTATCGATTTTTGCACGCATTAACACATTTACATAGCAAGATAAATGCTTCAGTCTACATTTAAGTTAGATTGCTCTGCATCATTTGTAAACAGTGACGCCTCTGATATCGACGGTTTTAGCTTGATGTAGGTCGCGGTGGTGTAGAGGTATGTTCGGTGCCATGGAACCGGGAGGTTACGGATTCGAATCCACCTCAAGCCGCCGCGTAGGGCCGCTGAGCAAGTCCTTCACTCACAATTGATCGTGCACTTCGGCGTGAAACTATGGTTCAGTGTCTGCACTGTAGTTTGAAGCGCCTCTGAGTAGGAATCTTGAAGAGGCGCTCTTCATACATACATACATACATACATACATACATACATACATACATACACACATACATACATACATACATACAAACATACATACATACATACATACATACATACATACATACATACATGCATGCATACATACATACATACATACATACATACATACATACATACATATATACATACATACATACATACATACATACATACATACATGCATACATACATACATACATACATACATACATACATACATACAAACATACATACATACATGTACACGCATGCATGCATGCATGCATGCATCCCCGTTAATGCTGATAATGACTACACGGCAGTAATTCAAAGCAAAACAAATTCAGAACAATGCGTTGCATCTGGCATCAGTGCACTGCGATGCACAATCTAATGCAATGGCTGGAGCAGTTTTAATATAACGAAATGTTTCGTGAATGACGAAGATCATTAGCGTCCTCCTCCTCCTTGAACCGGGCATGGGACTTGCGGTAAGATACGAAAACAGTTTATGAACGGCGACTTGATTTTATGTAGGGCCTATGTATATAATTTATTGTATGGTGCATATGTAAATTATATTAGACTTGTGGGCTATAGAAGAAGATCTCACATTGTAGTAGAATAGTCCTTTCTACACGCGTGTAAATCGTCTTTTAAAATGTTAATTATAGAGCGCCTCTGAGTAGTTTTATTTACTTGAAGGAGCGCTATATAAATGTCCGAATGAATAAATGAATAGACTCAGTTGGATTCAAATCTTGGGCGAGCGCCAACGCGAGTGATTTTGTGAGCGGTGGTGGCTCACACAATTATAGACTCTATAATGATGCGATGCCAATGGGATGGATGTCATAATATGCATAAACTCTTATGCATATTATGACGGCTACAGACAACTGCACCCAGATGCGGTTCAATCTTTGAGATCCATTTTAAAAAGGTGGACTGACGCAACAGATGCATTGTCGAGGTCATCTATCGATTCGTTCCCAAATGTACACAATGTCACAGGTGCCGAATCGAACTCCTGTCTCTCTTGACTATACACCCAGCATCGTCCAATCAAGCGTGACCACCCCCCCCCCACTCCCCCACTCCCCCAAGCGGGAGAGGCTGAGCGGACCGCAACCATTAAAATACTCTTTATGGCTACGCGCGTTGCTACGGGCAACGCGGCGACAGGTATTGTCGTATTCGACGAAACGTATCCGTTGTCATTATGGCGCCATTGTTCCCCGTTCCTTTGTTTATAGCAACGGCCGTCTCGGTTGAATGCATGTAAATAGCACCTGCAGAACGTCGAGCGCCGTTATTATCCAATATCAAGGCGCACCATGGAATTACAAGTGATGTCTGTTCTCAGCAGCCACTAGTTGGTCTCTGCAGTGCGTCACAGTCTTGTCTAGCAAAGGAAGAACGAGTACTCAGTCCGTGGTCGATAGGTAGACATTATTGCGTTCGATGGCCGCTTGTCAGGTACACTCCCATGCGATATGCCGTGGAGTAGACCTAGGCAGTGTCTATAGTCGTCACAACATCATGTTTCAAGAGCAATATAGAGCCACAATAGTATTTTCTGATTTTTTTTTATCAAGCATTGGTCGATGCCTTAGGCCTACCACTTAATGTTGTGCTGCAGAGTGCAGACCTACGCAAAAGCGTGGGCTAATATGTATAATTATAATATAATATTATATATCATATATATATATATAAATTATATATACATATGTACAGTTGTACACGCATTATAGGCCTATAGTCTTAACAATATAAGATAATTTACGTGTAGGCCTATGATACAGGCCTACATGAATAATATTGCATATAACCTATTATAGCCTTACTCTGCTCAATATGATATAGGCCTATTAGTGTGGATGAATAGACCTATATTATAGTCCTATACATCCAGCCTACTGAGGTCGATATCTCTTATAATATATATATACGGACTACATAAATGGGCAGACATAAATGTATATCCATATATAATACGTTTGTACAATGTATTTAATTCGTGCCAACACAATGAAAGGTCATAAAAAACACAACTTTATCGTACTGTTATTATATATTTATACATGAAGAAAGGCTTATAATTATATTCGCGATAATGCTATGCACTAAGACCATAAGCGACACCATAATAATACTGCGCTATACAAATACGGTATTGCTGCCTCATACTGCATGGAGCACACGAGTATGCACGCAGTAGGCCTAACGATCGCTACCTGTAGGCCTAAATGCCTATACATGTATGTGCACCGATCCGAAGCCGCGGTCTCAGGTCTAAATGTAGGCTGTATACGGTTCATTTGTTTTGTTGGACGTCATTGTTTTGGTCTTCGATCGAATGGCGAAACTCTGTCATTAAAGCGAGCGGATGGAAAGAAAGAGTTTTGTACGTCAGCGTCGATGCTCGATACACAAAATGCGCTATATAAAACATCTGATATTTGTGCACCACATAACGTATGCGTGCATGTTGTACTATATTTGAGACTATGACTCAAAACGTTGAACAGTTGTAAGATCTTTTAGTTAGGCCTATGGATGGAAGGATGGATAAATGGACTGATAGACAGACAGACAGACAGACAGACAGACAGACAGACAGACAGACAGACAGACAGACAGACAGACAGACAGACAGACAGATAGACAGACAGACAGACAGACAGACAGACAGGTAGGCAGACAGACAGACAGACATACAGTTAGACAGACAGATATACAGAAAGACAGACAAATAGACAGAAACACAGATAGACAGACAGACAGACAGACAGACAGACAGACAGACAGACAGATAGACAGATAGATAGATATAGAGAAACAGGATCTTCAGGAAGTCTGAAGGCACTATGAATTAAGCAGAGATTTTTCAGCAATAGAGTATGGCCTGATCAATGCCTAGAACAAACTGAATTACTACGAAGAAGTTTAGTCGGAGACACTCAACAAAGTCAAGCCAAGCTCGGGCTGATGGGACATAATGTAATCGTAATCTCGAGACTTCTACAGCGCCCACAAAAGCGAAGTCGCGGGAACCAGCTTATTCACAGGCGCAATGTATGTATGTATGTATGTATGTATGTATGTATGTATGTATGTATGTATGTATGTATGTATGTATGTATGTATGTATGTATGTATGTATGTATGTATGTATGTATGTATGTATGTATGTATGTATGTATGTATGTATGTATGTATGTATGTATGTATGTATGTATGTATGTATGTATGTATGTATGTATGTATGTATGTATGTATGTATGTATGTATGTATGTATGTATGTATGTATGTATGTATGTATGTATGTATGTATGTATGTATGTATGTATGTATGTATGTATGTATGTATGTATGTATGTATGTATGTATGTATGTATGTATGTATGTATGTATGTATGTATGTATGTATGTATGTATGTATGTATGTATGTATGTATGTGTGAGCACTCTTTATAGCGCCCCTCCAACCTTTCTACACAGAGGTGCTCCCGACAATACAGCGCGGACACTGAATCGGAGTTTCACGCCGAAGCGCATGAATGATAATTCCGAGTGAAGGACTTGCCAAGCAAGTGGGTCCCTACACGACAGTTTGAGGTGGATTCGAACTTTCGAAGCCACAATCTTCCGGCTCCAAGGCACCATGAAACACACCCTTACAATTATACAGCGCCGCTGTTGCATTATGTCAGGGCTGTTTTAAAGTAATTTTTAGAACTGCACAACTCCTTCTTTTCCTTCCCATCCTTCATGGTAAATTAGCCTACTTCCAATCGAATGACAATGGCCATTTCTTGCTAGTTTTAACTCTACAGAAGTGCTTCTACAACTGCACAAATCCATTTAAAACTGCAAATTTTGTGTACAGCTGCATGTTAAAAAGCCCTGCATTATGTTATAAACGCAGACAGAAAATGATGTAATCGTGCATTAAAAAATAATAGTACGGAGATTATAACTGCAGATATGGCCTGTACAACAGTGTACATACCTTATCTTCACGTGTGATTTCCTTCGGTCCATCAGCCGTGTTCAGCTTGCTTATTCTTCTCTTCAGACTTCCGTGCTGCTTCCAGTCGTGGTTCTGCTTCGGTGGTTCGTTCACCGTCTCCATGCTGGTGATGTGATCTCGCAGCAGACGTTCCAACGTTCCGACGGCAGAGTTCAGAGAACTTATTCCGATCAGCTCGCCCATGTTCCACTGCGTTCCGAGGAGGCTGTTAGAATGTAGGAGGCAGGGACTGTAGAAAAGCAATAAGAAAAAGTCTTGCATCAGGCGTGAGAATAATAATATTGTGGGTTTATTATCAGTCGACTTTACATTGTGTTAAATAATTCTTGCACTCCTGTAAGCAGCGCTAAAAGTGTAAAAAAAAGTGCCTGGACGCCCCTTACCTTTCGAAAAGAAGTGCCAGGACGCCCCTTAGGCCTACATTTGCAGGCGTGCTGGCCAAAGTATGTGGCAGGACGGCATAGGCTAGAGATTTGAAAATAAGTACCAAGACGCCGTCCATGGCCGTCCTGCCACACTTTAAGCCCTGCCTGTAAGATTAAGAATAGACACCACAAACAAGCTTTAAATGAAGGCATTATATTGTGGTACATGTATGTTAGGCTTACATTATGTTTAAGAGACACTGTTGGATTAATTGTTGATGAATCTATAGGGTGGAGCCTTATAGGTCTGCCAATAATATTTACGTTGCTGTACATGAATGTCTAAATTGCTTGCATTTATTATGGCGATCAATAAAAGTATTGATTGATTGACTGATTGATTGACTGATTGATTGACTGATTGATTGACAGATTGATTGGATCGTAGAGCGAGCTCTGAAATTGTCTAGAAGCGTTGCAATGACATAGTAGTTAAGTTAGTTAAGTTTGTTTTCACCTTTTTTGGTTTCCTACAGCATAGCTATTGCTGTCACTATAGTTTGTGTTTCCTAGACCTATTGTTCTGTAAGCTGTCATCTTAAATTTTCTTACTTCTACCTAGCAAAATAGGCCCCCTCCTAGCGGGACTTTGTCCCTTTGGTGGGCCTGTTGTTCCTAAACACTCTGTGACTTCCTCTGCTATGATTGCTTTTAGCTTGATATAGCCTATCTGCTGGCTGACTTATTTGAATTTCTTATTAAATTTCCGCACTGCATTACTGTGTAAGCCATGCATACATGTAATTTTACTATAATATTATGTGATCATAATATCGTGTATGTTGATGGATCAATAAAAAACTTGAACTTGATTTGAAGTTCCAGATGTTCACGCTGTATAAGAATAGTTACTGATTAAAGATGTAGAAAATTTGAGGTGAGTTGAAGCTGCAGTGTCGACCTTTTTCAGTGAAATTGTTTTGAATGGCAGCTGCGCTTAAATGTTGATCAAACGAGAGTAATTATTATTAGAATAATTCCAACCTGCACCATTAATGCTATCATCACCAATTAAACAACTAAAGCGCTGGGAGCAGAACACCAGCCTCATCGCGGTTGCTGCATCAAGTAAGAGGTGTGGCCAAAGATATTCCAAACGATATTTTATTTATATAGCGCCCCTTTGAGCCAGCTACTCAGAGGGGCTCCCGACTACAGCGCAGTCACTGTATCAGAGTTTTGCTATTGTTATGTAATTGCTGATGTGACATACGAATCTACAAGATGTATTTAAGCGATTTTCCAGATTTCTTAATTCTAAGTCTGTCTTTATTATACGACCCCCAGCCAGATCTGAATTCAACCAACACACGAATGCATCGCCAGCAGCGTTTCAGCAAGTTGTCAAAGATGCCTTCGAACGGGTTATTAAACTTATTATAATAGCGATAGAATATTTATTTGTACTATGCAATGAGAGGTCAGATTGGATATTAAGCAGTGATGGGAAGTATTTAAAATACTAGTATTTAAAATAGTATTTTAAATACAATCTAGGTATTTTGTACTTGTATTTTAAATACTTTTGTGATCAAGTATTTCTACTTTTACTTAAATTACTTTTTCGGTAGTATTTTGTACTTGAAATTGTGATGATGTTAAAATACTTTTTCAAAATACTTTTAAATCGCACCAGCTGCAATTAGCTATGCAATATTTATTCTCAACTGCCCTAGGCTTATTCATAACTCAAACAAAGGAGCCCTTGAACAGAAGGTTTAAGACAAACAATGGCCAGATAAACAGGCTGATAGTGGTTAGTCATTGTTACGGATGGCTGGGCACCGCTGACCACAAGGCGAGCGAAGTTAATTACAGGTGATTTTGATGTATGGTGTAGGAGAAGAGTTTACGGATCACATGTACAATAATTATTGTACACGTCTATTTTACACATTTATGAGGCATCAAATTGACACGCATATAATTATGTTTGAAATCAGTTTGATGTTTGACACCACAACGGATTTGCTGATAGAATAGCACATAGGCTAGATGTTGACTATCTAGATGTTTATGAATAGGGCAAATGAGGATGGTATGAGACGACGTTGAGACGTGTATATTGGCTGGTGGCAATTGGAACTTCTGTGACCGTGGAACAGGGCGCAGATTTTCATTACATCGATCTCCATTAATGGATCACAGACTACACACTTGACCAATTACATAATACAGGAAGACACCTATAGCACTTAGTTGACCTGTGCTGGTGTTGTGTATTATCATCACAAGGGCTAGGCCATTCCCTCCCATAACACAGACTTTGAACATTTAGGCCTACTTAGACTTGCTGATGGAAAGAATTGTGACAGGACGTCTCAACATAGCAGATTTTATAAGGTATGTACGTTGAACCTGTGTTCAGCAGTAGAAGAATATTTATTCATCCCATTGGGCCAGATTACTGAACAAAACCTTATATATTTTAGTGTTTTTAAGTTTTAGATTTGGATAAATTACACTGACCAATGACCATTCTTTCTGCATATATATGTATACGTAGTAGGCTACCGATATTTTTTATATGCCATTAAATTGCGTGTTTCTGTGGATCTTGATGTTAACGAGCTCTCACTAGAACTAGAACCCATCTCTATACTAAGTGTCTTGGACTCGGACTCAAACATCTTTGGACCCAGACCTAGAAAATGTTTGTGTTTGATCAAAATTCTATGTTAAGAATTGTTTGTCGCAATTTAATATGACTTCCTTATTTTTTTATGTAGTTTGGCAGTGAGTATTTTGTACTTAGTATTTTAAATACTTTTCAAGGCCAAGTATTTTATACTTGTATTTTAAATACTTTTGTAAAAAAGTATTTTTACTTGTATTTTAAATACTTTTGTGACCAAGTATTTTTACTTATACTCAAAATACCTTTTGAAAGTATTTTCCCCTTCACTGATATTAAGTGCAATTATAGTAAGTGCAACAGTACAAGGTGGGCCATAAAAACACCCCTTATATGTTTTTTCAATATTTTGGCCAGAACTAAGATTTTCGAAATTAAATTGTACAGGCTTAAAGACAATAATTCATATTTGTACATAATGACCAGATTTCAGCAAAATATTTTAAACAGAATAGAAGTTATATCACTTTTGTTTACGGTGTGACCCGCAAGAAATAGGCCTATACACTAGGTCTATATTCAATTCAATTCAATTATTTCATTGATCCCAAGAAACAAAGCAACTGAAATTCACAATAATAAAACACAATGCACGAATTTAAGATTTTTAGTGATCTGTTTTTAGTATACGAAGGCATATAATTATATAGCCTACGATGGCAAAATACTCTCCCGATGGGCCTAATTTCACAGATTAACTTGACAACTCAAGCAGTAGGCCTAGGCCTAAGTGATAAACTAGCAATATCATTAGGCCTAATCATTAGGCCTATACCATTAGGCCCAGCTATGACGCATCTGCAAAAGAGAAATCCTATGAACATTGTTTTCATGTTTCTCCACATTTCCATTAAGATTGAAAACAAAATCGATAATATTACAATAATCCAATATGAGCTGATAAATTTAAACCGAGGCAGTAATCACAGTATTCACATGTGCACAAATTCGATTAAATTCCCGGTTTTCATATTAAAATTCACAAATTCTTAAAGAAAAGTAATCGTTATTAGCTTACCAGTGGAAACATACCAAAAGTATGCGACGATATTTCCCGCGTCAATTCAGCCGAGCCAATCTCCTCTGTTACCGTATCTCAGTAAATTTTAATCAATACTTTTCAGTAGGCCAATGCTCAATAGAATACTGTTAATAATCAGCAATATAACGAATTAAAGTATATTATTATATCTGACGAATTATTTCTTGCAGTAGGCTACTTAAAACTCCGATGGAGTACAGAACCGAACCAATTTTAGTCTGAGATGTTCGTCATTGCACTCAAAAAGAAACGGTCGGTCATAGATCCGAAACGGAATCTGGAGCAAGCGTTCCGTCGCTGTGTGTCGCCTTTGCGCCGTCACGGACCAGTGAAAAACTCCGATATTTGTGTAGCATCGTCATGGTTGCCAGGTTACTGCTGCTGCTGCTGCTGCTGCTGCTGCCCTTGCTGCTGCTGTTGCTGGGTCCAGTGATTTGACGCATGGGCGTATCGGCGGCTGTGACACCGGCAAACTAATCTATAAAACCCACGACAGGCAGGTAGACAGACAGACAGACCGACCGACGGACCGACGGATAGACAGACAGACAGACAGATAGACAGATAGACAGACAGACAGACATACAAACAGACGTACTTGGCACTTGCGTACGAACGTACGTACGTACATACATACATAGTTACATACATACATAGTTACATACATACATGCATATATACATAGTAAACATACATACATACATACATACATACATACATACATACATACATACATACATACATACATACATACATGCATACAGACATACATACATACATACATACATACATACATACATGCATACATACATACATACATACATACATACATACATACATACATACATACATACATACATACATACATACATACATACATGCATACATACATACATAAATACATAAATACATGCCTACATACATACAAACATGCATAGAAGACATACAGACGGACGGATATAGACATACATGTATCGATAAACCTTGTTATCCAGGCAAACCGTCACTACAACCACAGACAAGCTGCCATAATAATTATGTGTAAGCTTACTGATGATACATTCTGTACATGTTCTACCTGCAGCCGGAGACAGTCACAGTCCAAATTGATGCAGAGCAATCTACACACAAAAGAACCATTAGGCAGGCCGATGAGCTCATAAAACGACATATACACACAGCAATAATAACCATAACCATCAATTTTATTGAACCAATGCATGCAACAGTATAATAAGACATCGAGAAACAAGTATAATTATAGTAGAAAAAACTAACAAGGGATCAATAGGACTGCATGCAGTCTTAAGGAACCTGGGTCCCGCGCTAGTGGGTCGTTAATTAAACCGCCGCTTGAAGCAATGAAATAAATGTTTGCAGATCTAGTTGGTAATAAGTTAATAACACACGTGTAATGTTAGTAAGACATAATTCTTAACTAGTTCACTAAGTTTAATTAGTTTGACGACAACTATAGAATCTGCCAATTCTGGGCAATCGGTTGAGACCAGTGTCTACTTTTAAAGAGCGATAAATGGTAGATAACTTAAGTATAAGGTGAGAGGTCTATTGTCCCAAGTGCGAGGGCCAGCGTATTTTACTGAAAACATACGACAATGTGCGTTAATAATACTTAGCAGTGCTTAACCCTCTAATGCCGGAAGGTATAGGATTTCCCATGTATACCATTTACTACCATCTCGGCATTAAAGGGTTGAAGTGTCACTGGACGGTCATAGACGGCGTCCACGAATGGGCGCCGACTCTGCGAGGCCCGTGAGTGCCCAGCACCACCAGAAATCGGCCAGCAAGATGTGCTTTTTGAGAGATTGTTTATCTGTAGCAGTTGGTATTGCTTGTCTATAAAAATCATTTCGTCTTTTGCATATTTTTTAATGATATGTTTATTGTAATGCTCAATTATAATGTTCCTCACTGCGCGAGAGTCACCTAGCTCCCGGTATCGCAAAAGCGGGATATTGCATTGTCTGCGTTAACACAATTTAATCAGCCTTGACTAAATAAATTAGTCAAAACTATTTGAAAGACTAGGCTATTTGAAAAAACTATTTTCCACATTGCTAATATAGGCTCACTGTATAGTGGATACTGTTGACAGAAAATTTAATGAGTCCTTAAGTGTTGTCTTTAAGCCAATTTCTTTGCTTCTTCGTAGCAAATTCTGCAACATCAAAATCTCTCGCTCCAATGATGCTCTTGTTTAACCCTTTAATGCCGAGATGGTAGTAAAATGATATGAGAAATCCTATACCTCCGGCATTAAAGGGTTAAGGAACATACACACATAGGCTACATGATTGTGATGTTTCAGATACGTTCATGTACGCCTATAGTTGAACAAGTCTGAGAAATCTCATATTGTTTTTTTATTTGGTCAATTAATTTACTTCAGGGCCTACTGGTGGATTTTATTACAACTATGCCTACTCCAATTGTTCATTTTCTGTACCTTCGTACGGTTTTGCCTGTTCTGATTCATGCTTTAATATTTAGTGTAGCTGTAGCTTAAGTTTATACATATAAAACAGAAATAAGAAGGGGCGACCGTGTTAGCGGAACGATATTGTTCCCTTTGGGTTTATCCTGTGACACGAATGCCATGAACTGTTGCAACCAATGAACTTGTTGGCCTACGTGTATTTCGGTGATCAATAAAGCTTATGAATGATTGAATGAATGAATGAATGAATGAACGAATGAATGAATAACTGAATAACTGAATGAATGAATGAATGACTGAATCAACGAATGAATTAAGTAAAAAGCAAGTAACGATTAAATGTAATTCTTCTTTTAAAGACATCATAAGAAACTGAAAACTAAATTATTGGTTGATGCTTATTAATTACATTGACACCATCCAGCAAAAACCATGTAAAGAAATATATAGGCCGGGCAATGATTAGGAAGTTATAACTATGACATTTTAACTAGACGGCGCTTAGTCTACTTAGAATAAAAGTCAGAATTATCATTTTTCTTAGCATTGTCTGCGTTAACACAATTTAATCAGCCTTGACTAAATAAATTAGTCAAAACTATTTGAAAGACTAGGCTATTTGAAAAAACTATTTTCCACATTGCTAATATAGGCTCACTGTATAGTGGATACTGTTGACAGAAAATTTAATGAGTCCTTAAGTGTTGTCTTTAAGCCAATTTCTTTGCTTCTTCGTAGCAAATTCTGCAACATCAAAATCTCTCGCTCCAATGATGCTCTTGTTTAACCCTTTAATGCCGAGATGGTAGTAAAATGATATGAGAAATCCTATACCTCCGGCATTAAAGGGTTAAGGAACATACACACATAGGCTACATGATTGTGATGTTTCAGATACGTTCATGTAGGCCTATAGTTGAACAAGTCTGAGAAATCTCATATTGTTTTTTTATTTGGTCAATTAATTTACTTCAGGGCCTACTGGTGGATTTTATTACAACTATGCCTACTCCAATTGTTCATTTTCTGTACCTTCGTACGGTTTTGCCTGTTCTGATTCATGCTTTAATATTTAGTGTAGCTGTAGCTTAAGTTTATACATATAAAACAGAAATAAGAAGGGGCGACCGTGTTAGCGGAACGATATTGTTCCCTTTGGGTTTATCCTGTGACACGAATGCCATGAACTGTTGCAACCAATGAACTTGTTGGCCTACGTGTATTTCGGTGATCAATAAAGCTTATGAATGATTGAATGAATGAATGAATGAATGAACGAATGAATGAATAACTGAATAACTGAATGAATGAATGAATGACTGAATCAACGAATGAATTAAGTAAAAAGCAAGTAACGATTAAATGTAATTCTTCTTTTAAAGACATCATAAGAAACTGAAAACTAAATTATTGGTTGATGCTTATTAATTACATTGACACCATCCAGCAAAAACCATGTAAAGAAATATATAGGCCGGGCAATGATTAGGAAGCTAACTATGACATTTTAACTAGACGGCGCTTAGTCTACTTAGAATAAAAGTCAGAATTATCATTTTTCTTAGCTAACTAATTAATTAATTATGATTCGAATCAGCTATCAAGATACTATATCTGATCATTTGAATATCCATCACTCAAGGCCGTAGCTAGGGGGTGTTTTGGGTGTTGGAACACCCCCCGAAATGGAAAATATGAAAAATGATATAATGCATTTACTAGCACTTGATGTAAACACCATGAAATAAAATCATGAAACACCCCTCAAATTAAAAATGTACAAAATATTAATAGAATGCATTCACTAGCACATAAAAAAACATGAAATTAGACGAAAAATGGTAAGAAAGCCGTTTCCAATGACTGAAAAAAGTTCTTCAGAAATTATCCGCCAACGAAACACCCCCCGAAATCAAATCCTGGCTACGGCCTTGCCATCACTATAACTGCACGGTAAAAGAGACCACGATGAAAAGTTCCCAATATTATAGGGCTCACAGTGTTCTAGAACCATCAGGGATGATTATTGTATTGGAATGAGATAAACGACCTTAGCGAGAGACCATAGAACCCACTGGGTGTCTGAAGGCGTTGTTTTAGAAGTTTATGAATCACCGTGCCACAAGCTGAGGAGACGTCGAACGGACATCTAGGAAGGAAGGAGTCCCCAACGCCCAAGATGGGGGAGAAATTGCAAAAAAAATAGAAAGCATTTTAACGAAAGATTATTTCAAGACCCGAGAAAGCTCGGTAAGCTCAAATCTATAATTATTTGGAAGCGAGGAAACTGCAGAACTAAGTCTTCGTAAGCAGGTGAGCGCATTATTGTCGCATTATTGTCGCATTAATGTCGCATTACGATCGCATTAAGCCTTCTATCGCATTACTGCTCTAATCAAAGTCTTTAGTTTATACTTCATGCGAGAATTACTAGTCTATCCGACGCATAGGCCTTTGTCCTTTTCCACAGGCGTAGTGAAATTCTCTCTGAGGACGCAAAGTAACTTATTTCAGTTAGGCCTACCACGCTTTAACTAACGTCACCACGACGTGTAGTTTATAATCTAATGCACTCGCGTCTTAATGTAGGCTAACATCTTCTGCAGTCTTATTGCTTTTAAATCAATGTTCTTACACAAACAAAATTCAAAACGAACATAACAATATCGCAAATTCTAATCGTAATCGTAATCTCCAAACTTCTAAAGCGCCACTCGAAAGCCAGGCGCGGGGCGCCAGCTTTTTCACGAATCACGAGCGCTGCGTTGAGTCAAAAGCGTTGTCCGTATGAGTAGTCCAAAGCCGGTTGAGGAGGTCCGGGTCCGGTTGATGAGGCCCGGGTCCGGTTGAGGAGGCCCGGGTCCGGTTGAGGAGGCCCGGGTCCGGTTGATAAGGCCCGGGTCCGGTTGAGGAGGCCCGGATCCGGTTGATGATGCCCGGGTCCGGTTGATGAGGCCCGGGTCCGGTTGAGGAGATCCGGGTCCAGTTCTATAGTTATTCTTTTCGTCTTGGCTTGCAGTACTCTCTTAAACGCTGGCCAACGTGGAGTCAGGTTAAAATTGATTCCTTTGCAACTAGTGTTAGCCCTACGTCCTATACTAGTCTATTACGCATCCAGATGCAGTTAACGGCTCGAATGACCTCTGCAAAGGTTTCTTCCAACGGCTGTCCATAGATCATCATGAGATTTGCTCCACACATCGTCCTGCACTCATCAATTGATCGTAATATTCATAGCATCCTGTCGTCGTTCATTTTAGCATTAATGAATATTCACAGCTACTTTAATTATCGTCTGTTGTGCGTACGTGTCGAAATGAAGATTTGCAACATAATTTGCGTCGTCAACTACGAATATTTAAAAAAGCCTAATCAGTAATCATGACTAAGCATAGTCTAATTATTTATTGAAGTCCTCTGCCTATCATGGCTTGCCGCAGTTGCGATAATTAATCCAGTCTAAATCGTTGAATGCCAAACGGTGACCACCGGTGTTGACCGGTGTTAGTCGTCCTCAGCTTTTCCTCCACCTCCGTCACTGCTCGTTTCTTCAACATTCGGCGCATCGTTGGATTTTGCCTACAAAGAAAAAAATTGTACAAGATAGCTCACTTGACAGTTAGGACTAAAACGCATCTTTCGCTCAGTGGCCGCATACTGCATTTCACTCAAACCACTCAAACCACTAGGCCTACTGTTGTCTTTTCGCTCCGTTGTTGTAAACCAAATTAAGCTTAGCGCATAATTATCACGAATAATTATAGGCTACACCTAGCGAGAAAGTCAGGCAGACAGAAAAATATGAGCGCCCACACGCAAGAGCAATTAAGAAGGGCAGTACTGTTGTCAACCTGTAGAAAACTGACATTTTGTTAAATGCTATTATTTGGTTTTAACAAATTTCTTCACACAAAAGCACTAATGATACTAATGATACTAATGATACTAACCATACTAATGATATTAATGATACTAATAATACTAATGATACTAATGATACTAATGATACTGATGATACTAATGAAACTAATGATACTAATGATACTAATGATACTAATGATACTAACTATACTAATGATACTAATGATACTAATGATATTAATGATACTAATGATACTATTGATACTAATGATACTAATGATACTAATGATACTAATGATACTAATGATACTAATGATACGCAAGTGAAGAAGAAATTCATATTTCGAGAAAACTTTATGAAAAAAATCATTCTTAATCTGCAGCTTTGAGAGAGAGAGAGAGAGAGACAGACAGACAGACAGACAGACAGACAGACAGACAGACAGACAGACAGACAGACAGACAGACAGACAGACAGACAGACAGACAGACAGACAGACAGACAGACAGACAGACAGACAGACAGACAGACAGACAGACAGACAGACAGAGACAGACAGAGACAGAGACAGAGAGACAGAGACAGAGAGACAGAGACAGAGAGACAGAGAGATATAGAAAGAGGGACAGAGACAGAGAGATCCAGGGAGACAGAGAGACAAACAGACAGACAGACAGACAGACAGACAGAGACAGACAGAGACAGAGACAGAGACAGACAGAGACAGAGAGACAGAGAGACGGAGACAGAAAGATAGAGAAAGAGGGACACAGACAGAGAGATCCAGGGAGACAGAGAAACAAACAGGAAGACAGACAGAGAGACAGAACGAAAGAGAAAATATGAGAACAAAGACAACACAATAGGCTTGATGATGACGTTTGAATAGGCTACCGATCGATGCTGCGATGATAAAATTGTCGGAGAGCTTCTGATGTTTTCTAATTTATTCGCTGTCTTTCTGATTATAATTACTGAAAATTAACCGAATTACTGCGAATAGACTATAGTGATGATTTAACTGTCACTGTTTTTACCATCTTTTATTAAGTAATAAAAATTAATAGTAGTAGCCTACTTAATGAATAGATGACCTAAAAGTTGGTTCTGTCTTCGCTTTTGCAGTCGACGTCAGAACAAACTAATCAACTTTAAGAACTGTGAGAACATCTAAGAACATCAAAGAACATCTAGCAACATCCAATTAATTAATTGAAAATAACATAGTGCAGGTCTGCTTGGAATAATTATTCTAGTCTGCTTTCGAACCTCAACAATATCTGAATACTCGTAAAACTAGGCCTATTCTCGTTCACGTAATTAGTACAAACTGGGCTTCCATGGTGGCTCTGGTTTTAAAAGGTGTGGTCCAAATATCGCTGTCATTTCTTAGAAAACTAAACTAAACAGATTGTGAAGGGCAATCTTGTCAACGAGTAGGCACTCCGGTCCGGGTTTAGGGGTCTTGTTCCCTGTCTTTATTCTCTTGCCCATGTGTCTATATTTGTCCGCCTGAATGTATCTCTAGGTATGCTTGCGGATATCTGTTTCATTGTCTATCTTCGTGCAATATCTTAATCAAGTCTGTTTCCCAATTCCATTAATGAAACATATGCAGCGCAACGATAATTATTTTTGCGTAGAATGCATAACCATGGCGTGATGCACATCAGTTCTAACGACAGTGTTGCTACGTAATACAGGGTTTTCTAACGTGCAGTTGTACACAAAACGTGCAGTTCTAAATGAATTTGTGCAGTTGTAGAAGCACTTCTGTACAGTTAAAACTAGCAAAAACGATCATTGTCCTCCAATTGGAAGAAATTTGCCAATGGCTATAATTATCCTCATTTTATCACCGCCCAGTGCCCAGGGGTACACCTAGCGTGGTTGTAAGACTCATTCCGGGTCCCCGCTACAACAGAGTGTTATTTACATGTAAGCCTTATTACAAAGATTGCATGCGTATAGGCCTACTGCTTTATTGCAATGGCAATTGTATGTAGCCTATATATGTGCACTTGTTATAGCGCCCCTTCAAGCTCTCTCTCTCTCTCTCTCTACTCAGAGGCGCTCCCGATGCAGAGCGGACACTGCATCCGAGTTTCACGCCGAAGCGCTGAGCAATTGTAAGTGAAGGACTTGCCCAAGGTCCTTACGCGGCGAGGTGGATTCGAACCTCGGAACTTCCGGCTCTAAGGCAACGACGCCACCACTAGACCACCGCGCCCCATAATTGTTCTTGATTCTTCATTGGTTGTTTCTCAAATAAATGATTTGATTTTATTTAATTCATAATAATTTGAGTGAAGAACTTACGGCGTGGATGATAAGTACTAGAAAGGTGAGATGGAAAAGTAAGTAGATGGAGCAGAACACGATCAGGGCAATCTTATCGACGAGTAGGCACTCCGGTCCGGGTTTGGCCGTCGAACTGGTTGAGGGGGCAGTAGGGCAGGCGGTCTTGTTGCTGTCCGTAGGGTCGCTCCCGATGGTGGAGATCTGGAGGAGGTCGTCCAGCGGTGTGGACTGGAAAGGAGGGGACGACGTCGTGGACGTGGAGGAGGCGGTGGGAGTGGATGAAGCCTTTGGAAGATTGGTGTATATGATGGAGCCGACGATGGCATGCCACACGCAGATGCTGATTAGAATTATCATCGAACCAAGGATATACTTGTCCTATAATAGACAAGAAGATTCGTACGAATATAGCATTCAGTTGTTTCATACTATGTCCATCTGCCCATCTGTCTGAGTAATTTATATAGCGCCCCTTCAAGATAACTATTCAGGAGTCATTCTGTCTAGATGTGAGGTTTCCGGTCAATAGCTGCGAAACTGTGGGCGTGCAATCTGGACAAACATAAAAATATATATTGTGGGGCGCGGTGGTGTAGCCTATATAGTGGGTATGTTCGTTACCTTGCAGACGCATGGTTTTAGGTTCGAATCCACCTCAAGTCGCCTCATATAGGGACCTTGGGCAAGTTCTTCACACGCAATCCTCAGCGCTTCGCCATGTACTTTGATTCAGTCCTATAGTTTAGAGCAACGCGCTGTAGTCGGGAGCGCTTCTGAGTAGAAATATTGAAAGAGCGCTATAACAAGTGCGCACTAAAAGAGTTTCGGAAAGATATTGTAGGCTAGTAATCTTTTTCTTAAATAATTAAGATAGCGCGAATTAAAAAGCAAATGAATCTCGTATACCATGTACGTGAGATATGAGATCTTGGGCAGACTTTTGTTGACGACGAATTTGAATGTGACCGTCGTGAGAACGAGAATGAAGGTCAACTGAAGTCTTGACTGTGGAACGTTTAGAGCAACGGAGAATGAAACGAAAGCCATGCTACAGATCGCCATCTAAGATAAGATACAATAAAAATAAGAATATTCTCTAAGAGAGCAATTGATATCCGCATTTTGGTGTAGGCCTACAAGCCGTACAGACATTGTACAATTATAAACATAGTTACGTCATCTAAGCTTGTATATCCAGTCAAAATTTATAGTCAAATGTTTCCAAAATAGCACACAAAATCCTAAATTCAAGCAATATAGTGTGGTTCTATAAACAACAGCTTTCAGTTACGACAAGAAAAAAAAACAGAGCAGAGAAAGCAGAGTAATAGGCTAGATGTACATTCCATGGATTTTTTAACGGATTTTTAGAACTGCACAACCTCATCTTTCCATTTTCATCCTTTATGGTAAATCACTCCCAATGGGATGACAACGACTTTTTCTAGCTGCACAAATCTCTTTACAAGTTACAACTACATATTGCGTATATTAATTTTTTCAGGAACTGCACCTTAAAGCCCAGATGCGCTTCTAAAGAGAGTATTGCTTTCAGTAACGAGATAACACAAAGCAGAGGAAGACAAAGAAATATATTTAATTACTGTCCACTTCTATGATCAAACAGTATCAATTTTTTCCAATCACGAGATAAAAGAATGCAAAGACAAACAGGGATATAATAATTATGCGTCTATAAGACTTGCTGCAGTGCGCCTGTACCAGGCAGTATAGTTCTTAGTGATAGAGTTGGCAGTCACAGACTGTGAAATCTGTTGTAGGTTAGTCTATGAAAAATACTCATTTAGGCCTACAATTTATATCGTGCCCAACATCAATAAGTTGAACTCCCTAATCAATCGATCACCATGTTTAAAAATTAATCTGCATCTCAAGGTTTACTACCTAATAAAAGATTGATTGCTGTTACAGTACTGAATTAGAATTTAGAATTTTAGCGTCCACAAAGTGCAGTTCTAAAATGGATTTGTGCATTTGTAGAAGCACTTCTGTGCAGTTAAAAAATAGTGAAAAAGGCCATGGCCATCCGTTTGGGAATAATTTACTATGGAGGATGGGAAGGGAAAGAAGGGATTGTGCATTTCTAAAAATTAATTAAAGGAATTAAGCTCTAAACAAAGTTAGCTTGCGTGCAAATTACGGATCCATGCAGCTTGCTACGAAACAAATTAATTAGGTAGCCTAATAATTTCCAGTGAAAGAACTTGCACGAGAGAAACACATTGTTAATTAACAATGACTCAGCAGGAAATATAGTCTCAATGTCTTTTCTTTGCATCATTGCATGTCTTGCATTCTGTACACGGCACGCTGGTTTGTGCAGATTGTGATTTGTGGCTATTTACGAGATTTTATGGCGAGCTAGCACGGTCGATCCGTACACGGGCACGTTACAGAGTGAGGCAACTCTGGAAATGGGCATTGGGCAGGGGTGATGAAAGACATCTAGAATATCTATCGCCTGGAAAAAAATGAAAAAAGCATAGATCGGGCCATACGACCCTGAGCAAACCCAAATATATTTTTGCAGGAAGGGGCAAAAAACAAAAAATAAATGTAGTAACACATTTAAAAAATAAAAGATGGAAAGCGCAAAGCTGGAGATCACGAACATGTTTTTTTCAAAGTGGCTCCTAAAATCTAAATGTCTCAGTTTCACTTTGTAGCCTATACCATTAGAATCATTAGCGCATTGGTGCGAAGAAATTTCGCAAAAATTAAAATGTAGGGTCCATCAGTTTAAAAATAACTAAATGTGTTCCAGAAGCAAGTTCCTCTTTTGCCCCAATGTAGGGCCTACCCATACATGCTGCTTGCATATAAATTCGTATGCATGCACATTAAACTAATATAGGGCCTACATGTACACAGTAATAGCCTACATTTGCCTGTAAAAAATTGGCTATTTTATGTCTGTCTCATGGGCGGAGTTTGGTTTCCATTCTTGGGAGGGCTAACTCCGAGTGTCGGCCTTATTGGGAGGGCTGACCCAGAAAAAGGATACCATTTTCATGATAAAAAAGTTGAATCTGGGCCTTCTAGCCCCTTATAAACTCCGCCCATGGTCTGTCTGCCCGACCCTGATTTTGACCTGGTTTTTTGACAGACAACACAAACGTCTTTAGGTGTAGCCTATTTTAGGTCCAATATAGTTGCGCAAGATAGAATGAATGCTTAAAGGTTTTCCTTTTGGTCTGAGAATCATCGGATGCTGGGAGACACGGATATATGCAGGTATTGAAACTTCACCTAAGGACTACAGGCGCAGACGGGGCCCTGGACAAAATGGATTCTGCCTATTGATCATAAATCATCCATGTCGCATTTACTTCCATCTATTCCTATTCATCTTTGAAATGCACGTTTGTCATTAATTCCCTTTTTTATTCCCACCATGTCATCCTCCTTCTCTTCCTTCATACCCTCCCTACTTACGCTTCTCCTTTTCCTCTCAATCCCTTAAGTGCTGTAATATGCCAAGCAAATTTCTGTCCAAGGTAACGGCCTCTGTTGTCATAGACCCTGTTCAAATCGGATTCATCCATCCCTCAACCCTATAATTCTACAACACACCACATCTCGTTCGTTCCCTCTTAAAACTCATTCTCTTTTCCCATGCTTTCTGCATCTGAAGCCACAGCATGCATGCGTGTCTGGTGAATATTATTGATTGCATCAGTGCAGCACTCATACCTGGAAAGCAATTACTCTCATTTGCACTGGCGTATATAGCAGACGATATTATTATTCGATCAATAGAATGAATCGGAGAATATAACTCAGGCTGCACTGAACAGCTCGCATGTATAATATTATACACAAACATACAAATGCACATGTAATTATGTAAGTCAGGTTATATAGGGCCTACACACTGCTTAATAACACGTAGGCTATATAATTAGGCTATAATATTATATAATAATGGTATATCGACGCACTGTATGTACTATATATAATTATATATATATACAATGTACATAGGCTACATTCTAGCGATGCGTTGTAGACTACATCAACTGTCTATCTATCACATTAAATTTTAGGTTCTCCAACGAATAAATTGATTGTAAACACGACTTTTAGTTAACCGACTGATGATTTGGGCTTGTTGCGGTGACAGCATAGTCAGAATCGGGTGCAGCTCATAGTTACCAGTTCCCCCTCCCCATTAAAGTCGGTCTAGTCTGAATAGAGCGCATGCAGCCCCTAGTCTCCCTAAGGACTTAAAAACAGTATCCTGAAGTCCGAAATGATAGCAGCACACAGTCCCCATTAAGAAGACGGCATAGCCAGAATAGAGCGCAGCACACAGTCACATTAAAGACGGCATAGTCCGCGCATAGTTCCCATTAAAGTAATTCCCATTATAGACCGCACTGCAGTCATGGTAAAGTAGTGTACGGCTATTCCCACAGCTTGCGTGATCAGAAGACTAATTGCCAGCTTCCCGTCAACAACGATGATAGCATCGCAACTCAAGCTGGCCAGAATTAATTCGCTAATTATTTATGCGCACCACGCGGACCTCATTACTCATTGCAACAGGTACAACTGCTAAACGGGAAAATCTCACGGGAATGCTTTTATGTCCACCTGGCTGAGATCATCATATTGTGATGTCATGTACATGCATGCGGCGCGGTGGTGTAGTGGTTGGCTCTAGGTGCCTTGCAGCCGGAGGTTTGTAGGTTTGAATCCACCTCAAGCCACCGCGTAGAGACCTTGAGGAAGTCCTTCACTCGCAATTGCTCAGCGCTTCGGCGTGAAACTCCAATGCAGTGTCCGCGCCGTTAGTGGAAGCGGCACTGAGTAGCGAGCTTGACGGGGCACTATAGCAAATGCAATAAATAAATAAATAAATAGTATGATAATCCATCTATGCCAATACCATAGGCCTACAATGTACATGCGTCAGACCGAGATTCGTGTATTGAACAGTCAACAGGTAAGTCTAGCTGAATATTAGGCCTATTGGGGTCATTTAATTGGTCACGTTTCTCCATTTTTCTCCCATGGCAGCACAGAGTGCCCGCAATGCTGGACAACAACTCACATCGATCAAATTCTCATTTAAAACTTATAACCGTTGTAGCAGTTGTCATAGTGATGCGAATATCGCCATCTATTAACAGAGTGTGTTAATCACCTACTTAAGTAAAAACCAGACGTCCTCTTGGCGACAAATGTAGGCCTACAGGTTGTTGAAAAAGCGCTGCAGAAATTGTCAATAATATAATGAGCTAAAAAATATCCTACATTATTAGTAGGTCTAAAGCGACCGCTATAATTATTGTCTGTACTCTGTAGTTAATAGGTAAGTACCGTAAGCAATGTAAAGTAATGCTAATGAAAATTTGAATTGCGCCTTCTATCGAGATTACGGTTACGATTGCCTTTCAAACCACAGACGGTCTTGACGATTTAGCCTACATAGCGCACATTCAATGCATTTACTCAGAGACTATTCCGTTCGACTCAGTCCCGACTGAGAAAGATCGTCTAAAATATTACAGTAGAACCGATCGGAGAAGACCCCGAGCAGCAGGGCCAGTGGCAGCCGCCCTCTGTCCATATGGATGGACCAACGACAGATCTATGTATGCATGTATGTATGTATGTATGAGCACTTGTTATAGCGCTCCTTCAAGGTTTTACTCAGAGGCGCTCCCAAATTATAGCGCGGACACTGAATCGGAGTTTCACGCCGAAGCGCATGAGCAATTGCGAGTGAAGAACTTGCTCAGGGTTCTCTTTCGGCGGCTTAAGATGGATTCGAACCCTCCACGGCACCGAACATAACCCTCCAACACCGCGCACCACGATCTGTAGTTGTAATTGTAATTCTAATCGAACATTTATATAGCGCAACTTCAAGAGAACTCCTCAGAGGTGCTCCCGACCTGACACCAGACCATAATCAAAGAGAATAGTTTTCAAACGTGTGTGTGTGTATTTTCTGTTTAACGTCACTGTGTGGTAACAAAGGCCATTAGCGACGCCCTCCTCCTTTATCCAGGCTTGGGACTGGCACTGGCAGAGTGCAACCAGTGGCGGAGTTCGTTTTCAAACGGTTGCGAATTTGGGTATGTTCGATGCCTTGGAGCCGGAAGGTTGCGGGTTCGAATCCATCTCAAACCACCGCACATACCCACTACACCACGGCGCCCCACGATGCATGTATCTTACCATGATGACGATTATGTTCCACATGAAGAACTGCGGCCTTCTCGATGCTTTGGCCGCCACACAGAAGCAAGGAAACGTGACACTCTTCTTGTTAACGGTCTTCGTCGTCGTCTTCGTCCACAGGTTGAGCTTCGGCTTCAGAAGCCACTCCTGCTCGGCACTGAAGGCTCTTGAGTTGATGCCACTGCTGTTGTCTGGATCCTCGACCAACTCCACGGCGCTTGTGTCGAGCTCGCTGACCACGGTCACCGTCAGATCCTGTTTCAATCCATAGATATAAAAAAACGATGGAAACGAAATAAAAAAAAAGGAAAAACGTCGGTTTTTTCGAAAAAATAAAAAAACGACAAAAACGGTAAAAAACGGAAACGGAAAATAATTTGACTTTGCTACATCTAAAACCGCATTTTAACCTTGAAAACCTTGATTAGGAACCTTCTACACGCAAGCTATCTCTTAAATATTGTGATGTTAAACGATTAAATAATGACTTTAGTTAGCTGAATCCTTGAGAGTTGGCGGAAAACATAAAGAATATCAGAAAAAGTTAAAACTAAAGAAAATAATAACAGAAAGTAAACGAATTAAATAAAGTTACAGAAAAAATAAAAAAAAACGATGGGAAAAATAAAAACCAAAAACCACGTTTTTTGGGAGAGAATAAAAAACGGGGAAAAGTTTTTTTACAGCTATGTTTCAAACACTCAGTTGAATTCGTATGTGTTTTTTATCGAAGGGTGTGGCATTTATTTATTTAATTATTTATTTGATTTTATTACCACCTACTTTTTTCAATCAAATCAGTTCATTCTGAGAAAAGAAAGCAACAAAAAACCAAGGCAAACAGCACAGAAAAATACGCTGAAAAAATTAATACTCATAGGACACCTTGAGTATGTATCTATTTGTTTTATTCAGCACTTACGGTATCTGCAATTTACCGTTGAATAGATTCGCGTTAGAATGCTGTTCGAGTAACACTATAAAACGAAAAATGCATTTTATAGCACAACAACCACCTTTCCCCCTCAACCAACTTGCCGCCTCGGCTCACCCTGCCTGACTATAAAAAGAGAACAGACTGATTGAGCTACATGTAAACAATGTTGTGGGTGTGGCGCTATATAAACTTCTAACCACGATTCAGGGCTTTTTTAACGTGCAGTTGTACACAAAATGTGCAGTTCTAAATGGATTTGTGCAGTCTGTTGTAGATGTACTTCTGTACAGTTAAAACTACCAAAAAATGGTCATTGTCCTCCAATTGGAAGTAATTTACCATGGAGGATGGGAAGGAAAAGAAGTGGTTGTGCAGTTATAAAAATTCCTTAAAAACAGCCGTGCCACGATTACAATAATTAATTACCTGGCTATCAAACGGGAACTGATTGAGTTCCATGTACTCGAAGAACTGTCCGTTGACTTTGCGTGTCTGGCAGACGGTGGCTCGTCCGTTCTGGTCGTAAGAGAGAGAGCTGGAGGCGCTCGTCTTTGCCTCTCCAATCACGTTTTCGATGGACAGCTTCGGATCCCAGAACTCAGACCAATCTACATCTTCTGAAGTCTATCCGCATAACATTTTACACAACCCCAAGCATGTACTTCACCAACTCCTACCTCCACTCCGACCCCCCTCCTCTCATCAATTAAGACCCAGAGCTCACAACCATGCACATCATCCCACCAAAGGACAACTCTCAATTTATTCCACGATCATTATATAAAAATATTTACTAGATTATTCTAAGACTATCGAACTGAAATTTAATTATTCATTGTCACTTTTGTTAACTTGTCTGCGTTATTGTCGGATTGTTTTTCTTAATAAAACGAATATACTAAAAAAAATCAATGAAATGCCGTTAAACAGCCTTATCGGTTAGGTGTACAAGTTTGCGAGAGACTGCCAGAGATGACATTCATACTCATAGATTGAGTATTCGAATATTATGAATATTAAGATTTTCAAATATTCACGAATATTAACGAATATTAAAACTGCCAATCTAATATTCATAATATTCAAAAAATTATTTATTCTTGTTCTTTCAAGAAATTCTTAATTCTTAATTCTTATTTTGTTATTTATGAAAATGTTTAACTTTTAGGCCTACTTAACGAATTGTACAAAATTGAGTTAGTCTACGCATATACCTATACCAGTAAGTGATAATAACTTTAATAGATTTTATTGTAAAAAACCTTCAAGGTCTCTGCTGAGTCTGGTCAATGTGGCTATGCGGCATTGATATCACATTCAATACTTAATGTAAGTCACTTTGTCTGACTTCTGCCCCCCACCCCGAACTGCCTCACCGATGGCAGTTGGCAAGACTAGTAGCAGCAATAGTAGGCTAAATTATAAATAAACTTTAACTGCCTATTATGCCTATAAGCTTAATAGTAACTGTATATTGATAAAGTAGTTTTATATCAGTGTAGCAGGATGATTAAATATAAATGCCAACGCAGAAAATAATAGTGCCAGATTACAAGCAAAATGTAGCCTATCCTGATCTCAGCATATTAAGCGCAATGCATATTTTAATTCAACCGTGTCCTGGATGCGAGTGAATGTCATAGAGACATACAGAAGCTTAAACTGCTTAATACCGAGTAACATTGCGGTTTCGATCGTTCACCTTAATTCTTTAACGAATATTTACGAATATTTACGAATATTAAAAAATCTTAATATTCACGAATATTTACGAATATTAAAACCTAAAGTCACGAATATTCAATCTATGTTCATACTTATCAGAGCATTAATAACAAGTGCATATACAAACAAACTTCATGATCCAGCGATTTAATGCGGTTGCATTCCGCGATGCCTTTCCAGCGCAGGAACTCAACGACGACTAGGTGCCGTTTCAGATGTTTTTATTCTGTTCTTAATTAATATTTATGTCCCTGAGGGTCCTAAACACCTCGGGGCGCAAAAAAACTTCTGTGCAGTTATAAATAGTTTTAAAAAGTTCCGATGGAGGATGGGAAGGAAATAATGGGTTGTGCTTTTCTATAATTTCCTTTAGAAAAAAACCTGCCAGTAACTGCGCTAAACGGTCCTACATCTAGTCGAGAGTATTTTCAGACTGGTCCGCCCCTCCCCATAATTATTTCCCATGAAGGGTACGACCTTCATTTATTCTATTAGAAAAGAAGTACTACCCATGCATGCATTCGATTTCATACCTTGTTCAATTCCTCAATAATTTCATGTTCTTATATCGGTCGCGTTTTCTTCCTATGCCTGTATAACTTGAATGAAACCTTCTTTTATAATTTTTAAGAGCAGATTACGACGTGACTTGTATTTTGTCTTTTATTTTTAGAGAACCGATTAAGATACTCGATATCTATGACGGCCCAATCGTAATCGTAATATTAGGCCAAATCATACATGTAAGATCCACACTTCTGTTCTGTAAGAGTCACTCGAAAGCCAAGCTCAGGACGCCACCTTATTGTCATGATCTCTGACAAACATTGCAAGACGTGTCTGCCTACACAGTAAGCCAGACGGATGAAATATCATTTTTCTCGCTCCTTCTTTTATTTTCCAAAATTCAAGCATTTTAGCTTCAATCACTAAGGGTTGCAGGTCCCGCCGTGGCCTATACTTTGTGAGCTCATAACATCTAAAATCAGAAGACGAGCAAAAATCGCATCCTGAGATCTGGTTACCAAGGAAACGTATTGTGTTCGGCCCTGCGCTATGATTGGTCCATGCCGGTTACCATGGTAGCGTATTGTGCTCAACGCTGCGCTATGATTGGCTACTAGCGGTTCGTTTTCGGCCTGAAAGTCATAAAAATGGAGCAATCCCTTGGGGGCACTCAGTCCCTCCTACGCTGGAAGAAGATCGGAAGAACAACAAGAGGATGGAAGACTACGAAGATCTCGAACTGGTAAGTTTGACTTATAACTTATGCTGGCCGAAGGGAAGCGGTCCTCGGACCGCCTCTCTTCGGCCAGTGTAAGAGTCAAACTTACAAGAGAACCGGGCCATAGCAGGCCTTAGATAGGAGTAATGATAGTTTATTATTATGTGTCAGGTTAATTAGAAGGACATTTGGTATTTATCTATATTTAGATTTGTCTATATTTAGATTTATCTATATTTAGATTTTTCTAGTTTAGATTTCTTATTACTATAGTCCTGAATACGGACCGATGTCTAAGCGGTTATGCTTAGACACTGGCCTGGCTTATTATAGTTTAGATTTAGGCGATTGTTGCCCTATAAGGCGTTCTCTTAGGGCAGGGTGTTGTTGTTCTTGATTGCGCAGGAAGAAGACCTGGGAGAGGAAGTCGAAGCGAGACGGAGGGCGAGGTCTCGCAGCGCTCGGCGGGGAGCGTCGGCAGCAGCGGCGGCCAAGGACGACGATGACGAGGGAGCGACTCCTTCGCGACGGAGACGGAGACGCCGCAGACGGGGAGGCCGCCGTCGCCGACGACGAAGCCGCGGAGGCCGCCGACGACGTCGCCGACGCCGCTACTAGACGACGCTGCTACGATCGGGAGGGCGTCTGCCTCCTCCTTCTACGCTGAAGACGGGAAATACTCGAGCGACAGCAACAGATGAACTGTCGTCTGCGAACTAATTTAAAATACCAGCTCGATGAAGTCTATTGTTCGATCAATAAAAGTTGAAAAGAAATAACTTGTCTTATTCCTCTAGCTAGGGTTAGGCCTTTAGGCCCATAGTGTAGGATTTATAATCATTGTAGGCTGCCCTGTCGGTTAGGTTCTTCGGTAGATTAGAGGCTTCAGCTTCGAGAGTTGTAGGCTATTAAGCTTCCCCAATCGAAAAAACTAGGCCTTACAGATTCTTAGTCTTAAGTGTTCACGAAAATATAGAGAAGCAGAAGAGAGAAGTCCCTTGAACTTTAGGCTAGTCTGGGAGGCGGCCATAGGTATGAAGTGTTAGCGACTTCATTTTCCCAGCCTCGGCATATAGCGGCGTGTGATGGCCTGTCTTATCTCTCGCCGTCTCATCTTCTCATCAAGAAAGTGTGCGGTCAGTGTACTCATTAAAACTGAGTAGAGTACCGGTAGGTGGGGGTGCAAGCCGAGCAGATATCTCTGCCTCTATATAAGCAATCACTTGGTCGTTACTTCATGAGGGTGGTCTGTTTTGAGAACAGGGTTTGTTCCTTTTATACCAGAAATAGTCGTTTCCTTTTCGTGTGCAATCTTTCTCTGCATCACCATTCTATGGTTTTCGCAGAAAAGGCTATGCTTTAACAATAGTGATACCGGTACACCAAATGCATCTTGAGTTAGTGAAAGCAGAATTCTGTTGACCAACCCAAACCACTGTGTCTTTCCGGAAACGGACATTTTCCGCTGGACATTTCCCATGGACAAATTACCCGGGTAATTAAATCCCCTCGGACGTTCCCCCGATTTTGATTAGGACATTTACACACCCCCCCCCCACGAACAATAATTCCGCTGCTCTGTAGGCCTACGTAGGCTATCGCACGTTATGTTTAAAACCGGATGCTCTGAAGTAGGCTATACGAACAAAAATTAATTATTAAAATTACTTAATAATCCTTAACAGCCTACCTGAAATCCATATGAATCGATGAATGCATAAAATAAACAATGACGTATGAATCGATAAAAGTATAAAATGAACAATGACGTAGCCTAGGCCTATGCTACTTTCGGAACCGATGCTTTCGATCAAATTATTAAATGAAGCGATTCGCACGTTATGTTCCAAAACGGATGCTTTGACGGCTTGCCCAGAGGGAAATGTCCTGTACCCATCTTTCCGACTAAGTAAGTAAGTAACTAACTTAACTAAGCGAGTAGAATTTATTTCTATCTGACAAGCGCACATGCATCACATTGAACTGTATCATGTGATTCATGTCTAATAAATATGTAGGCCTATTGTATACGACCTATAGGCCTGCATGCATGGCATCTTCTCAATATAGTGCACGCATCTCTCGTTACATCATGGCTTTTCTAACGTGCAGTTGTACACAAAATGTGCAGTTGTAGAAGCACCTTTGTACAGTTAGAACTAGCAAAAAGGTCATTGTCCTTCGATTGGAGGTAATCTAATTCACCATGGATGATGGGAAAGGAAAGGAGTTGTGCAGTTCTAAATATTTCTTAAAAACAGCCCAGTAACTAATTAGATAAAATTAGGAAGAACTATAACAGTAGCCTATATAAAAATTGCTGACCAACCTTTTTCTTTCCATCAAAAGCGGGTTCCCTCCACTTCGATTGAATCATCACTTCGGCCGAATATCGATCGTGTATCGTATCGATCACACCGATCTTCGTGAAAACGACGCGAACCATTACTTTTGTCTGTAAACAATAATTTTTGTTCACTGTACAATATAAGCAAGAACAGTGATTAACAGTGATTAAGAGCTTGACTTTCAATCGCAAGGTACATGTAGATGGTTCTTACTCGAAAGAGCGCTACATAAATTCCAATTGATTGATTGATTGACCAATTTATTGACTGAATGACTGATTGATTGATTGATTGACTGACTGACTCACTGATTGATTGACTAACTCACTGATTGATTGACTGATTGATTGTCTGATTGATTGTCTGATTGACTGATTGATAGACCGACTGATTGATTGATTGATTGACTGACTGATTGATTGACTGACTCATTGATTAACTGATTGACTGACTGATTGATTGACCGATTGATTGATTGATTGAGTGATTGATTGATTCAACAGATCGCTTTGTAGACGCACAACAATAAATGATCTTAAATTATAGGAGCTATAGAAAGTAAACTATAGAAAGTAACTCTCTTCAACGCTCGCCATATAAATCTATAATTACATTACCAAGGTCATTCTAAAGTATAAACTCTAAACGGTCCTTGTTACACTACACTACACTACATTACATTACATTACATTAGCCTACAGTACATTTACATTACGTTACATCGTGGATGCACGGCAGACTCGGTAGTTCAGCCGCTACAGTTCTGTTGCGTTGTTTTTATTTCCTTGCAGGAAGTCGGTGCTAGTCCTGATGACGCGTCCAACCCCCACCCCCAACACCCCCACCCACCATGCACTGTGTTAATAATTGATAACCCACAGCTTATTATCGCCTTCGATGAAAGAAGTGTCCGTGCCAAGTCAATTGAATCTATGGGTTACTTATTCTGCAAAGAAGAAACGACGCCCAGTAGCGGCGCTAGGGGGACTAGGGGGCTAAACCCCCTCCCAAAGGGCGATCAGTTTTTTCCCCTGTAAAAATCAAATATTTCCATGATTAGCCTCACCAAACAGGGCTGTCTTTTAGGAATTTTTAGAACTGCACAACTTCTTCTTTTCCTTCCCATCCTCCATGGTAAACTACTTCCAATCGGAGAACAATGACCATTTTTTGCTAGTTTCAACTGTACAGAAGTACTTCTACAACTGCACAAATGCATTTAGAACTGCAAATTTTGTGTAGAACTGCACGTTAAAAAAGCCCTGCTCCCAAATGATTAAAATGACTTTTTTTAAAAGGTCATAAGAAATTTTGTCGATGAAAATGGAAATTTTTTACCAGATTTCGACCGGATGACTAAAAAAGTCGTCAGAAATTTGGTAAATGAAAATGAAAAAATTTCCTCAGCCCCCCCCCCTCAAAAATCTAAATCCTGGCGCCGCCACTGAAGACGCCCAATCATATTCCTCTTAATATCCTGATGAAAATCGAAAGCTTCACATCTCGTTATCGTAATCTCAAAATTTCCAAAGCGCCACTCGAAAGTCAAGCGCCGGGGCACCAGCTTATTCACGAGCGCTGCGTTGAGTCAGAAGGGTTGTCCGAGAGAGTAGTCCGTGGTGGTCCGGGTCGAGTTACCATAGGATCAGAGGGGCGGAACAGCTATTAAGGCGGGTGTCGTCTGGGCCGGGATTTGGAGGGTGGAGGATTAGATGAGACAGGGTAAGAGTTTTTGAAAAGGAGTGTCTTATCAGCTTCGAGTGAAAAGCCCGGTGCTTTGTAATGTAGGCTACATGTAACATTAAGTAGCTGATTTTTTTCTAGCGCCTTCTGAACACCTGCGGCAGGTGCACCAAAAGGCTCGATGCAGGATAATAATAATTTATCGATGAGTTGGTCGACCATTGTATACGCGGCTGATTAATTATAATGATCCAGATGCCTTCCTTTGCGCTGCACGATAAAATTTGCCCGAAATCTTTTATTTATGCCAGCGTCTACAGTTTTTATTTAGGCCAATTGATTGATTATTTCTAATGAATTCCAGACAATCTCAAATCGAGAAACGATTCAGGTCCATTCTATGCAATCTATGAGACGTTTGACCTGTAATACAACGATAGGACTAATCGCATTCCAGTCTATTAAAGGCCTATAGCCTACCGCGTGGACTATGGAAAGGTTGTTCAAGCGCACTCTACTCGCTAGACCTACCACTGGGCCCTGGCTACCAGTACTATTTCTGAGTCCAGGGTAAACGAAGTATTTCAGGACGGTTCCACGACAACTCGTCTAACGACAACTCGTCTAACGACAACTCGTCTCCGGACAATTGGTCTAATGACAACTGGTCTACAGATGAATAGCATTGATGAAATAGAAGCTGGATTTATAAAATGTTTTTTTAGCTTAGATGGAAGCTGGATTTATGATTTTATTCATGTATTTCGACATGCATCCAGCTTCTACTTTAGATCTAAAAATACCTTCATCCAGCTTCTATTTCTCACCTGTTATTTTCGTCAACCCAGCTTCTATTTTAGATATAAAAATACCCTCATCCAGCTTCCATTACTTATGCGTTTTTTCATCAATCCAGCTTCTATTTCAGATCAAGAAATACTTTCATCCAGCTTTTATTTCTCATACGTTATTTTCGTCAAAACCAGCTTCTATTTCACCTGTAAAAGAGCCATAATCCATATTCCACTTCTCTTGCGTTTTTTCATCAATTCAACCTCCATTTCACGTGTAAAAACTTTCATCCAGCTTCCATTACTCAAGCGCTGGATAAGTTGTCAGTAGACCAGTTGTCGTAGACGAATTGTCCGGAGACCACTTGTCGTTAGACGAGTTGTCGGTAGACGAGTTGTCGTGACACCTTTCAGGACAAACCCCCCAAAAGCTGGAATAAAATATAATCTAAATTTATCATTTAAAAATTGAAAACAACCGCCATAGCTCTTACTTTGCCGTTGCGCTTTGGCTGTACCAGGACCGCAGTACCAGCCTTCGAGGATCCGTTGGATAGCTTTTCTGAGACTGGTTCCTTAGTTGGCGATTCTGCACTGGGCTCATCATTCGTATCCTCCACCAAGTTATCAAGGGTCATCAAGTGCGTCTTTAGGGCGTTGTCAAGGGAACGGATCGCTGACGTAAGAGATATCACGGACAGCGGTTCCATCATCATCGTTGCTATAGTTACAGTAGTTAATTGTTGTAAGTCGGATTAATTAAGTCTGTTTGGTCCTTTTGTTATTACTCTTCGAAGGTCGATCCGTTTTGGAAAAGTCTGTTGCAATCAAATCTGAAGGTATAGACCTAAAGAATAAAAAGACAGTACAGAAACGGTTTAGGGGATAGGCTACGTTAAGGCAGTCTTTTGCATCGAGTGTAACACCGGTTGGATGTTATCAGGTTACAAAATGGCTGTTTCAATTCGTAATGATGTTGTCCGGATGGAGTCAGGTCAGCAGAAAAGACACGAGAAGAAAAAGACTGGGGAGGGAGAGGGAAAGGGAGAGGGAGAGGGAGAAGAAAAGAGAGAGAGAGA
>OX243824.1:17506371-17596371 GCA_945859605.1 Lumbricus rubellus | reverse complement strand
GTACACTCTAGCATCGTCAGACGAAAGGTCATCCTCATCCTCATCATCCTCATCCTCCTCATCCTCATCATCCTCTTTAGCACGACCGAGTGCTAGAGCAACATGCAATCCAGCCATCAATCAAATGCTTCAGTAGACAGCCGCACCAGCAATGTCCAGCATCAGTACCACGCAATCACCATCATCTCAAGTCGCCTACATTGTATACTTGGAGTCGACATTCGGTCTTCGTTTGCAGATGAGTACATGCCCTGAGGCGATGCAGAATACGTAGATTCGCGTAACACACATGGTGCCTGCATGGATCTGTTTTATTTTTACATTGCAGCTGATTCTGGGTTGAGGCACATGGGGTGGGGTTTGGGTAGAAGGGCACTAACTTGTCACATCCCTCTGGAAAATTGACACGCATAGGCTAATGCATCTATTTATAGGCTATACTATGCTTAATGACTTTTACCAATTTTTATCAATGATAGTCTAATTATGGGCTACATTAGGGTTGTCCAGAAAAATAAAAAGTGTCAGAAAACACCCATACAAAAGTTTTTCCCATGATTTTGTTCATGTGTGGCCTACAGATATTTTTTACAGATTTTTAAAATGTCATCCTGATATCCCTCATGGCCCCTGAACTTAGGGACCGATTTTGGTCGAAATCGCACTGTATTTTCAATACGAACAACTGATAGCGAAGCAGATAGGACTCACAGTTGCACTATTAGACACCACACTGATATAATTTTCATTACTCTTGACTAATCAGCAATAAAACAAGTTGAAATGTACTATCTGAGCAATATGAGGGACCGTCCATAAATGACGTCACGTAATTTAGGATGATTTTGTATCTCGAGCAACTTGTTTGAAGGCAGGACCTATCAAAAATTGTAGATGGTCTCAGGCATGCAGTGGTGTTGTTAACAAACGAGTCCCTAATGCTTGCTATCAAGGGATTTTGCTCAAAAATACAAGTGGAACAATTTCTTCTGTGAGGTGCCACCAGTGAGAGAATTGTGGAAAAATAACGGGGTGGGTTGGCCTATGATCCATTTGGAATTGGTCTGTGAAAAACATACTGAGTTTGTAGGAAAGACTGAAGGGTCGAAACCCCCCAACCACTCTGGGGTTTCTTGCCCTGGGTACCATCGGTGGTTGCCAAGTTAATCAATTTCAGTATTGGCAACTGCCATTATCAACTTCACTAAAATCAATCATGTCATGGACAAAGCGGGGGATCATCACGCTGGAGCATCAGCAAACGACACCTGTAGCTGAGCATGGACTAGAGATTATGATCAGACTTCGCAACCATTATTACGACCGATCCTGGACAAAGATCCTTCATGGCCTTTGCAGGGTGTCAACGAGCACATGAAGCAATGATAAAACTTTTGACAAAAATACATTATGCAAGACAATACGAATAAATCTGGGTGCTGCTGGAGAGTCGACATCTTTAAGCATAGCATATAGTCTTTGTGTCAAGGTATTCACAACAGTCGCATTACTAACATTATGTGAAAAAATAGGGATGTGAACCATGATGCGACGCCTACAGCGGGTGCGCATTGGTACTTCATTGGGGACCGTCCATAAATGACGTCACGCACCTCGGGGAGGGAAGGGTCACACATCTGTGACTATTTGTGACAGTTTCTTACTAGATATCATAGGAATTTTGTGGCAACATGTAACGAGGAGGTTCGGGGTAAAAAATCATCCTAAATTACGTGACGTCATTTATGGACGGTCCCTCATATTGCTCAGATAGTACATTTCAACTTGTTTTATTGCTGATTAGTCAAGAGTAATGAAAATTATATCAGTGTGGTGTCTAATAGTGCAACTGTGAGTCCTATCTGCTTCGCTATCAGTTGTTCGTATTGAAAATACAGTGCGATTTCGACCAAAATCGGTCCCTAAGTTCAGGGGCCATGAGGGATATCAGGATGACATTTTAAAAATCTGTAAAAAATATCTGTAGGCCACACATGAACAAAATCATGGGGAAAACTTTTGTATGGGTGTTTTCTGACACTTTTTATTTTTCTGGACAACCCTAGGCTACATGTAGAGAAAGTGTGAAAGGTACCGAGAAACTTTACAGAAAAATTATGAGAAAGAAAATTAATGAGGCCTACAGTAGTTCACCCATCTCGATTTATATTAGGCTTAGGCCTATATGAACTAGTGATGATGATAACATAAGATGTTATGTCGAGCGGCGTCTCTTATATGATATTTGTTATATTTTTTACATTTTAAAGGTTCTAGGCCTATTTAAAAAACGCCGTGAAAAGTAGGCCCTATAGGCCCTAATTATAGCAGTTCTGTCCAACTTTTTTGACCCGGCGGGTCACCAAAGAACTTTTTGAATCCGAGGTGAACTCAAAAAGCAACAAATGCAAATTGTTCAAGCTGTATCAAAATGTACAGGGGGGTACTTAGGAATAATTATAACGGATGCATTGTCAAACAACACAACAACCTACTGACCTAGAGCCATTAGTTGGCCTGCGATTTGTTTTTCTTCATATTCGCAAAATCTGAAAAAATCACTAGCGTAGGCCTACCCCGTAGGCCTATAAATGTAGGCGGGCCACTTAAAATCAGTTCGCGGGCCGCATGCGGCCAGCAGGTTGGATAGCGCTGCTCTATATATGCCTATAGCCTACTCATGTTCACAATTTCTTATTTTGAATTTTTCAAGCTCTTGGTGAAAATTTAACCGTCATGTCCGTCACCATGGTCCATTGTGTTAACTTTGTCCTTCCTGCAAAAATACATGTGGCCGCCAATGGTTCGGGTCGTCTGGTAATAGGTTGCTTAATTACCTTGAAGCAGCTCTAAAATAGACTACACATAGCCTATAGCAAATTACATAGTAAATGCATTAGGATTACATGATCTGGTCACGGCATTTGGCTTTGGTTTCCTGTTATGTTAAATCACCAGGTGTTTTGCAGTGATTCTGTCATAGACTATAAGCTAGGCCTACACGTTGTGTGAACCTCTTTGTAGGCCATATGAAGGCATATGTCATCATGGGCGGAGTTTGGTTTCCGTTCTTGGAGGGGCTAATGCCTTCTTAGGAGGGCTAAGCCCGGAAAAAGATATAATTTACATGGTTTGCAGTTTAATCTGGGCCTTCTTGGGGGGCTTAGCTCCCCCGAGCCCCTGATAAACTCCGCCCATGCATGTCATGTTCATTCATTCATTTCAAGAATTTATAACGCGCCCCCTTCAAGAATCCACTCAGATGCGCTCCCAGCTAGTCCGCCCACGGTGAAACAAGCAAGTTTTAACGAGCCTGTAAAACACCGGCGAGTAAACTCTAGCTCTAACAGGCGCATCTACAACGGATGACTATGGACTTTGTAAGACCTTTGTTCTTACATGTTATGTTATGTTAAATATGTTATGGCAGCCCTTACCAAAACAGCGGTTTATGAAACATGATTGCTGCATGTGACCTATAGCCTAAGACTAGTGAATTAAGCACCCTAAACGGTAGGTCTACTAGAACAAGGCTATCTACATGCATGCCTAAATCCTACGTAGGCCTACATGTAGGGCAGAGAGGGGCAAAACGCCCTTCGAGGGAAACGCCCTCTTATATAGTTAGGCCTACATAACCTATAAGTAAGCCTACGCACGTAGGCTACAGAGGCCTAATGCGTACATAGGCTATAGTTACATAGCCTACATAATATACTGACAAACTTGGAAATACCATCTTTTAGCAAAATAAAATAAGGACCATTCCATCTTAATGATAACAAGATTATTGCTGCTGCGCATGATCTCAGATGGTGTGGCCAGAAGACTATAAAAATTACGGGGTTCCATTTAAGGGGTTCCAATAGACATGGTCGCAAAATACGCAGAATAACCTTTTGAAAATTCAGAAATTGCTCATTAATTTTCTGGTTGAAACCAGTGTTATTCAAGTTAACTAAAACTGAAACTGAATTTGAGTTAACTGAAAAGTTCCATTTGAGTTAATTGAAACTAAAACTAAAACTGAAAAGTTCTGAAAACTGAAACTAGAACTAAACTGAAAAGTTTATGACTTAAACTAAAACTAAACTTGAAAGTTGAAAACTGAATTAATTTATTTGTGTGGTGCGCAAACCAAATTGCGAAATGTCTGCAACAGTTAGCGGCGTACATGTATGAGCAAACATCCGGTCTAACCATTTCTCTATCTGCTTTCTTCTTAGCGATCAGCCTATTGTAAAAATAATGCGGAACCATAAAGATTGTCTGTGGCCAGTGACAAGATAGTGATGTGTATAATTAATTCGATTACAATGCGTGAGTTAAACAGCCTGACATTGATTAGTTATTGTTAATGTTACGGATGGCTGGGCACCGCTGACCACTGGGCAACCGAAGTTAGTTGCAGGTGTATTTGAAGCATGGTCCGTGTAGGGGAAGAGTATTTGAACTTGAGCCTGTATTTTAAAACATAGGTGGCCTACGGATCACATGTACGATTGTACATGAATCCAATGTCAACAAACATTGTCTGTGAACCAATAAGGCCCAGCATGAGGCTGTTACCTCATTATGCAAGAATGACCCGCATATAATTATGTTTGATGTTTGACATGACTGGCTGGTGGTGGTAGATCTAACTGAAACTTCACTGAACTTGGAACAGGGCACTGAGTTTTATTACATCTCCATTAATGGATCCGAGATCAGACACTTTCGGATTACAGCATACAGGCAGACTCGTTTGACACTTACTGGCCTGTGCTGGTGTATTGGAAGGGCAGATTATATCATCACAGAATATAGGCCATTCTCATACACATACTCCCAACACTTACTTTAAAAGTAGATGTGTGCTGATGGGCAGCAGTTGTGACAGTGATTATTCTCAACATTGCAATCTTTATAAGGTACTTAGCCTATGTTGAATCTGTGTTCACTGTTCAGCAGTTGAAGATTTTTATCCATCCCATTGTGCCAGCTTACTGCACATAACTTTATCTAGTTTAGTATTTTTAAATTTAAATTTGGGTAAGTTACATTTACAATTCTTTCTTCATAAAATTCAGTACCGATATTTTTCTATGCCATTAAATGAAGTGTTCTGATGTTACTTTAGAGCAATGAGTATTTTTAAACTAAACAGTGGAATGCTTCAAAATGCATCTTAATTGCACGAAAACATGAATTTAGCGAAATCTCTTGCTCTTGCTAATAAAAATGAATGTCATTAACAAAAAATATTCAATTCCTTCTGTTGAAGGTTTACAAAAAACTTAATTAAAACTGAAAAGTTCTGAAACTGAAACTAAAACTAAAACTGAAAAGTGTTGAAAACTTAAACTAAAACTACACTGAAAAGATAAAACAAAACTAAAACTAAAACTGAAACTGAAAAGTAAATTGAAACTTAAATAACACTGGTTGAAACCCGCAAAACCACCACCTAAATATTATGTGCTACACATAGGCCTACGCATGCCTATAGTTAAATAGGCCTATCTGCATGTACATGTAAGTAGGCTATTCCACGTGGATAGGCCTATATAGGCCTATTGATCCGAATGCAAGATGTGGTTGCATGTTTTGACACAATCTTTCGAACATGATAAGGTTATTGGCCGGAATTAAGTCTTCTATATATTGTGGCTTTACCTGCATTTCCCCAATTTAGTGGTGTTTACTTTCAAATGCTGATACATGTTTGCCGGGTCATTCAACACAACGCAACTAAAAAGCCAACTGATTTGGAGGGCATGCAAGCCATGCATGGCATTGCATGCACTACTTCATCGATCTAAACAACTTCCTATAGACTAGCAGCATTTTGTTTATGCGTTAGTATATTAATTAATTACTTTTCATCATAAGAAATCATGTTTGCCGTTATTTAATTTTGTTCGTTTAGGCCTATTCCTTCCGTTATTCAGTCAGTCAATAGGCCAATCCGTCATACATGTAGGCCCTAAGGTGCCAACGCCCTATAGTAAACGTTCACAATTATTTACTAATGCATGCAAAAGCTGCATCAAGCCAAATTAATGACTTAACAATTATGGTCATTACCATGCAATTAATAAAAAATATGCAAGTCTATTATAACGGGATACGATAGGCTACGCCTAATGCACGGTCGCAACACATGTGGGCACGCGTGTAGGCAATAACTGCGGGCGCCGCATTGGCTACAGTATAGTGCCTCTTATTATCAACAGCGTAAACTACGCACTAATTAGGCCTACTCGCTCGCTTAATTAGGCCTACTAGGCTACTCCTACTGTCCATTCTTTCGTTATCAATAGACTTGACTACTGCTGCTCTCTCTGTGCCTAATAGAGTGCAGATTGCAAAAACCATTATAGGCTTACAACTGATTTAGTTTAATGTGCAAAATATGAACATTTGGGGAAGTTGAAATCTACACCAAATTCCGGTTCAATTTGGGACCAATCCGGGACGCATAGATATGGTTCAGTGGCTGTCCCGGCGAATCCGAGATGTTTGGCAGCTCTTAGGGCGACGCTAATGACTCCTGATGTCAATGTCACTAAACCGAAACTACTTATTAATGCATAAATGTAAAAATGTAAATGTACTCGGATTTTATATAGTGACCATACATGGCCTCGACCCTGCCAATTTTTTCAACGTAGGGCCTTCTAGTCATGAATGGAATGAAGACATCACTGTCTCCGATAACCAGATTGACATTTCCCATTGCCACAATAATAATGTCAACTGCTGACATCGTTAAATGTCAGTTTCACATTTGACAATTAATTGCATCGTACTCAGACAGCAATGTTGACAAATTTCTGCCTGACCAGGCCGACCCCAACAGCATTGATTAGAACTTGGAACACATGAACGCCATCTGGCAATATTTCCATCAGGGTCAGTGTACCCCAATCCTCACCCTATTCTAGTTCTATGGAATAAGATCATGTCTGGCCTCTTTCCATCATGCTCTCACTTTTCCCCGGGGCTTCTGTGCTAAAATCTGAATAGTCTACACTGCAAGGGGCATTCCATAAATTTTTAGATACGATACAAATCCAAATTATCCATGCATTATTAACCAACGGGCACACACACAACACCAACGAAGCCCACAGGAAAACACTGCAACACGGGGGTTATTAACCTTTCCCATAAATACATGTAGGATATGGCTGTTACACATGGGCGGAGTTTGGTTTCCGTTCTTGGGGGGCCAATGCCTTCGTGGGGGCTAAGCCCGGAAAAAGATATCATTTTCATGGTAAAAAGCTGAATCTGAGCCCTCTTGGGGGGGGGGGACTTAGCCCTTCCGAGTCCCTGATTAACTCCGCCCATGCTGTTACAGGATTTGAAGTCTGGATATCTTCATTAACAGACATGCTATGCTGGCTATGTACTAGATAACTGTCAAGCATTGATAACAAATGCCATGAACGGAAACAGTTTGCATACAAATTTTAATCTGATACATGCAGTAGTATGTATTTCGGTTACATCGATAATGATAATTAGACACAATGCAAGTATGTACACCAAAACAATAATTGTCGTACAATGCATCCATGTAACAATACATGACATTTGCATAACGCATCTGTTCGTCTAAAAAACCTTTGATTGGCACTACATAGGTATAATTTTTATAGTCAAATGCATAGTGAAAGGAAATAGAAGGTATGGTTCGGATTTACAACTGGTCATCATTATCGTAAGTTACGGTAATGGAGATGGAACCAAAGATCAGTAACACCTTTAAGCAAACCAGCATCCACAAAATAAAAGGCAATATTTTGAACAGAACCAGAAAAGATGTATGCTACAGATTTCTCTGTGGGCTTGTCTATCTGTCTCCTTCTCTCACATTCCACACACACACACACATGGAAATTAATATAGAGCTGCCTCCTTCAAAGTAACTGCTCAGGAGTGCTCCTGATCCTGCACCGGCTGGAAAGAACCGTCTTGAGATTGAAAAACTCTTGAACCCTTTGCAAACGTAAAGACATGTCAAACAATCAATCAACCAACCAATCAATCGTTTATTTGATCCAGAGATATTTAAATTGACATTTCATACACATTATGGAATGGGCTTCCCCCTGGTAGTGTATCCTCATCTTTCTCTCGTCTAAAAACTTGCCTTTTTTCTCAAGGTTGAACACACTGGGCACTGAAAGGCTCTTGCTGCGAGAAGCGCTTTATAAATGGCCAGATACAATACAATATATCGCACAGCTTTCCAGGATGCAAAGGTTTACTGAAAAGGGATACGAGAGTCAGGTCCAATTTAATTAGGTGACCTATCTGTCTTACAAGCAATAAGATAGCATAAAAATATACATCTGGTTAAGAAGCATAGACAACTAACACTGATCAAACTAATGCTATTCCGATAAGTAAAGGCAAAGGCAGAATCTTGTGCAAATAAAACAGAGCCAATACAACTGTTAATAACTGAATACAACAAAAACTATCCTGTAGAAAGCATTGTCCCTTAGACCAGCTCCCAATTCTAACATAAAACCAGATTCAAACCTTATACTTGTTAGCTTACAGGCAATGAACTTAGAACAACTAGGCAATCCCCAAATACTAGGCAACAGAAATAAAGACTTCATTCTTAACTACAGAACTATCATGGGCACAACACATATGAAGCTTGCGAGCATCATGTATTCCACAAATAATTGCAAAATAGGACAAATTGAACCTGCATAGTTTGCCATCCAAAATGAAAAAAGCACTTGCATGGCGGCACATAAATTTCCCTGCTATTTACAAATTACCATAGCAATGTAACCCATACAATGTACACACCTACAATCACCCTGAAATAGGATCATCTATCTATCTATCAGATCGGAAAGAGCGTAGAAAATTTTTACCACGAAGATTAAGGTATACCGTATGATAGCCAGGATTTCCATTATAAAAGTTGTTCACTATAAAATGAATGCATTAACAACAAAGTTGCAACCATGCTACAAAAAGGAAGAATAATTATTGGCCTCTGTCCCTCATGAATATTTAAGTGTTCATTCTCAGCAATTTAGATGTAGCGATTAGAGATTTTCTTCATTGTTTCCTCACCATTTGTATGGGTGCCATTCATTTAAGGTCCATACAGACCACACTACCCAGATTCAAATTTCTTATATTATTATTATTATTATTAATAAACAAATTTGTAGCGCGCGTAAGGTCACATTGAAATGTGAATCTGAGGCGCAGACAGTAAGCCGCCTGAGGAAGATGCAGTTAGAGATCCATGTGGTTGAAAGTCAAGGAGAAGTAGTGAGTTTTGAGCCACTTTTGAAGGAAGGAAGTGAATTTGTGCTACGAAGAGAGAGAGAGAGAGAGAGAGCGCGGAAGCCAATTCTATTCTTCAGCTGCAAATGAATGGAATGCACGCGAGACCATGACTGTGATATAAGCCTTTGAGAGGTGAACCCGCATCCACACACATTTCAAAGGCAGGGGCGGATAAAGGGGAAGGGGACAATCCGGCCACGCCACCCCCCCCCCAATTTAGAAATGCCCATGTATCGTGGCTCCCATTCAGTTTGAACAAAAAAGGGCATCAGCTTTTTGAGGATGAAATATTGGTATCTTTTTTGGGACATTTCAATCACATGACTAAAAAAAGGTCATCAGATTTTTTAGGATGGGAAATTGGTATCCTTTTCTGATCTGTTTCTGCCCAGGATCAGCGAAAATTTTTTGAACCCAAGGTTACAAACTTTGGCCACCCTTGGAAAATTTCTGTATCCGCCCCGTTCAAAGGTGCATCAGAACTAACTTGCCCTTATGCTTTAACTGGGCCAGAGTTTAACTGCAGTAATAAGGGTACTTGTATTCGTTCAGTAACCCATTCAGTAACTTGCAGTAATTCATCTAACATCGTTCTCTGCTGCGTCAAGTTTACAAACCATTATGCTTGATTGCAGTCTGTTGGTTAAGCGTTTCCAAAATAAGTGAAGCACAACTACGTATAACAATTGCAGTAACATAGAAATTCGCAAATAAATGCCGAGAGTTTGGTTGTACAAGTAAACCAATTTCACATGTCTCTACAGATCCAGTAATAGTCTCGTAATAATAATAACAGATGTGAGATTAGTGCACGTTATAAAGAAAATGTTCTTGCGTGGGTCAATTGGAAATTTGGATCTTCCTTTCAAACGATCAGTCGAGCCTCTGGCAAGAAAGATTCCCAGTGCCTTATGATCTGCAAAAGAAAGCAAAAATCCATTCAGACGTGGTTTCTCCCATTAGAAATAGAAAACGCAAATAAAAGACAAAATCATTTAAAACATTCCTTCAAATTTCCTTTGTTTATATCGCTCTCTAATAAATTCAGACTGACAAGTACAGATTAAGTAAGAAATACGTGTACGAATACCAATCAAAAAGGAATGGTCAGGGCAAGCATGCGCTATCGGCTTTACTTGGTTTCTGTCTCATGCCAGTAACTGTAATAGTTGTTTTGTGTAAAACACAAAATCAATTCAAACCTGAAATATTATGCAAAAAATTACCCTCAGTATAAAGCAATTAACTACAATATAATATGCAAACGACCTTCAATAAAGAACACACTGAAATTAATTATTATGCAAATTACCTTAATCTACCTGCATTCGATATGCAAACCAGAAATATCATGCAAACTACCTGCGATGGTATGCAAATTACCCACACCTTGTCACCTTCAGTTCCTAGAACTCTAGTGACCATCATGACCAGTTTTACCTACAGTATATATGTAGTTGAGGCGCGGTGGTGTAGTGGAGGCATCATTGCCTTGGAGCCGGAAGGTACGAGGTTCGAATCCACCTCGCCGCGTAAGGACCTTGGGCAAGTCCTTCACTCACAATTGCTCAGCGCTTTGGCGTGGAACTCGGATGCAGTGTCCGCTCTGCATTCGGAAGCACCTCTGAGTAGAGAGAGATTGAAGGGGCGCTATAACAAGTGCACATACAAACAAAACAAACGAATTACTCAAACTATTATGCTAATTACCTGCTGCTCATGGTTGAGCAGAGATTCCAAGTAGGCTATGACTATTCGACGGAAGTCTTTGCATCTCTGCTGCTCAAATCTCTTCATCTCCTTATGAATATTTTTCGATATCTTTTCAAAGTCCTGCTGGCTCTTATCAACATGTTGCTCCCACTGAAACATTCAATGCGCATTAATAGTCGTACCGCAATCTAGCAAGTAATGGTCTCATAAAAGTGACTGCACGACAGAATTACAAGAGAGAATTATAGATGCTACGTTCTGCGTGCAAACACCGAACATGGCTAAACGACTTCGTGAGGCTATTGTAGGGCGCTATATAAATGTTATACTTGTACATACATAATTACATACATGTATACATAATTACATACATACATAAGCATTATTGAGGTTATTGTAGAAGATATACATTGAAGTTGATGTAACTTTACCTAGTTCACTATTCAATCAATTCAATCAATGAATCAATGAATGAATCAATCAATATTTATGGCCATTAGGGTGGTGAAAAAATTGATTTATTGAAATCTGAGGCATGGGCCGTGATAAATAGCAATTAAATAGCAGATATCAAGATAATTAATTATCGTGTCTTACCTCACTGATCTCGCGACTTGCATCCTGGATCTTGTCGAGCTTATGCGCCAACTCCATTCTCACCTTCACTTCTCGTTTCTTCGCCAGCGCCACTTCATTGTCTTTCCAAGTCTTATACAATTTGATTCGCTCGTGGAAAACATCCTACACGCACAAACAAATACTAGAGGCACCAGAGCATTATGCATCAACTTCTCTTTAGTATCAAGGGGGAGGATGGCATCCGCGTTCACAAAGCCTAGGTCAATCCGGGTGCGCCCTCCCTGTGAGTACCTTCGGGGAAACTAAAGATGCCACCAGCTGACCGAATTCATCCGAATCCCAGTCCATGCTCCGACAAGACCTGGAGCAGTAGCATACGCGAAGAAGTATCAAGTTCAGCAATCAAAAGATCTGGCTATGTCATAAAGATGTCTGGTGAATATATATACCTCAAGATATACTCTTTTAAAGTACTGCACCAGTATACCTGATACGTTTATGCCACAGCATACTGAATATATATAGTCGTCTCTCTAGTCTGGTGATGCCAAATGGGTACTGCACCAGTCTACCTAATTGACCTCTGTCAGCCAGTATCAGCACCAATGGCAACTGCTTCTAATGGCCTTTGTTACCACACAGTGACGTTAAACTGCAAAGTACTACTACAAACAACTCTAATAATGTTCACTCACCTTAACTGACTGCAACAGTCCGATGTAGTCCTTCACAAATTCGGCAAATATGAAGAAGTCGTCGTCTGCCTGGACCTCCTGCACCTTCTCCAGCTTCTCCTCCACTTCCGCCAGCTGCGACAGAGCGCGTGACAGGGACGAGTGCTCCTCTGAGCTGCCGAGCACTGCGACGCTCTTCGCCAGGATGTCTGAGTTCTGTGCCAGCTCTTCCAAGATAAAAAATAATTGTTTTATGGAAAACGTCCAATCATTGCTAAATAACAAAAATGATGGGCATTTTAATTTTTATTATTATTGACCTTTTATATAGCGCACCTTCAAGGTGAACTACTCAGAAGCGCTCCCAGCTCAACAATGGCTAAAAAAACAGTTCTTAAGTGAGAACAAAACATAGTGGTGTGACCTCTAGGTGGTCAGTGGCAATATTTTCCGGCATGTGGTAAGCCAGGGTGCGGAAAGTGCCCGAACAAAAGGAGAGAAAGGGTCTGCAAGGTAATTGAGTCTTTCTCGAGAAATTTATTTAACAAAAACAAATCTTAAAAGGATTTTAGCACACAAAACCTCTATGTATTGTCGAATGCTGTCATCACAGTAATTTGATCTAGCTTCATATACAGTGAAGAAATTACAGATTTCAGCTTTTATTCTCAAATGGTCAAGTCTTTAGGCAAGGTTATGTGGGCCTGAAACATCAATGGCGGGTCAGAAATGGCCTGTGGGTCAAACGTTTAGGCTCAGGTATTTATGCCTATTGAATTTCTTACATTTCTATAACACAGACGAGCATTTCAGTGAAGTTCCTAAGAAAGTTATGTGTAAATGTCTCTATGAACAAATAGCATTCCAAGTAAAAATACATGAAGATTTAAATAGATTCTGTAGATCCAAAATTCTTGCTAAGCACACATGGGTCTTTTCCCTTAACTCGTAAAATGCAACTGTACCATCGCTAACAGATTGCAAGTACGGTATACCTCTTCGGCCGGTCACTAGAAACTCCAGATTTGCATGAAGTTTTCTCAGCTGTACGTCAAACATCTCAATCTGCATTGACTTCTCTTCAAACCACTGTAAATTAAAAATCAATGGCACAATGAGTACACTGTCCGGCAATTGATTGTTTATGTGAGAAAAATTGTACAAACAATGTGCAAAGACTTCAATGTACTCAACTGCTCATGTTATGCAGAGATTATATCTGGTACTTTACACAATAATCATCTTTTAATTAATTTCAAACTGATACAATGCAGTATGATTACAATTCATAGTATAAAAGGATGATAACAAGTTATTACAGGACTAAAATTTAACTGATTACAATTCATAGTATAAAAGGATGATTACAAGTTATTGCAGGAGATGAGTTTAACTGTCGACAATCACGCAAGGTGTCCACATGTCCTACAGCTTAGCGTACAATTTATGCCATCTGTCAAAGAGAAAATTTAGTGGAATTTTTGGGAGTGCAGCGGGAAGCGATCCCGCATCCATGCGTTCTTCATGCCAGAGTGTTTGAAATTACCCTAAACCTTTCACATCACACAGCGGTAAGAAGTGAGCCACAGTTATCACTGGAGAACAGTGCATTAGTCAGTGATTTTCTTTAAGACTTCAGCGCACAATCCCTAACTTTGCACATCATTCTAAACAACTAAATTTACATTCCACTCTATAAGAAGCTTAAATAAAAGCTACTAATTAACCTGGTCAGTTTCGTCCATCCCAATTTGAATGGGATATCCTATGCCCTCGGTCGGTAAAGGGTTAAGACTTCTGCACAAAACCCCCAACTTTGCACATGTATTCTAAATTACTAAAATTACAGTCCACTCAAAAAGAAGCCTCCAGACTTTCACCTAGCAGCTCTATAATTAACCTGGTCAGTTTCGTCCATCTTGTACGTTATTTTTCCGATGCTATCGCCAACGCGAGAGAAGAGTCGGAGAACACCGGCACCGGACAGAGCGGAAGTGCTCGTCGCTTTCGGAAGATCTCCGTCCAACTCGAGAAAGTCGACGAAACTCGGTTCAGTCTGGAGAACAGGATGCTGAGCGATCCGGTTGAGAAACCTGACGACATGAATATGAAATGAGACAAATGGAGTCTACAGTGATAAGATGATTGATTGTCTTAACCTAGCAAGTGTGGCGCGGTGGTGTAGTGGTGGCATCGTTGCCTTGGAGCTGGAAGGTTCGAGGTTTGAATCCACCTCGCCGTGTAAGGACCTTGGGAAAGTCCTTCACCCACAATTGCTCAGCGCTTCGGCGTGAAACTCCGATGCAGTGTCCGCTCTGCATTCGGGAGCGCCTCTGAGTAGAGAGAGCTATGCTATGTGCATGATAATAATGCTGCTGTAGAATGCAAAAGACAGTTTAAGAAGTGCATAATGCTCAAGTCCCAATTACTACAGAGGAGCCCAATGTCAGGGATGAAAATCAGACATTAAACTAAAGAAACAGGAAACGATCAGCATACGATAATCAACAGATCATAAGAAAATAGCTGCTAGAAGAACAGTTTTCTACACAAAGAATAACAAGAGTCAAATTTAAACAATTGTCTTAAATTGTAAACAGACAACTGTGCCGCAATAAAACAACATAATATGTAACGCACCTTTCAAGTGCTGCTCGTCGCTGCTCAACAAATTCCGACGGACCCGAGTCCTCCTTGGACGCTTTGATTTTAGCCATGCCTGTTTAAACAATCAACATGTTCATTCGTTAATTTCAATTATTACGGAAATTTATGTAGCGTCCCTTCACGAGGTCTACTCAGAGGCACTTCCAGCCCAACCACGGCTAAAGAGGAAGATCTTGAGCAACAGGCAGAAAGCAGGCAATATTCCAAGTTAGTACCTATGCACAGCATAAGTTTGTATGTGCACTTGTTATAGCGCCTCTTCAAGCTCTCTCTATTCTACTCAGAGGTGTTCCCGATGCAGAGCGGACACTGCATCGGAGTTTCACGCCGAAGCGCTGAGCAATTGTGAGTGAAGGACTTGCCCAAGGTCCTTACGCGGCGAGATGGATTCGAACCTCGAACCTTCCGGCTCCAAGGCAACGACGCCACCACTACACCACCGCGCCCCACAAAGTGGGAGGACACTACAAGTGGAGGGACCAACAACCAAGAAGGCTCAACGCTGTCTGACCAAGGGGCGGGTCATAATACAAGCAGTGCATTAAAAATGTCTTAATGACTTATTTCCTACAGGGATTATTATTTGAAGGAATGCTAACTAAGAAGGTTAACATTTCATATCTAATTATGCGCATAAATCTACATGGTAATTAGCAGTAATCTAATCAACTCAAATGACTCACCTATGATGCTCTTCTCTGGAGGAGGAGGAATAATAACTCCCATGTGCAGATGTTTTTCGGCCAATTTGTCTCGTAAACCGAGGAAATCGCTGAACCGACGAAAGACTTCCATTTCCGTATGTCTAAAGTCTGGAATGGATGTCTACAAAAGACCAAAATATTCACGATAAAAGTAATAAGAAACCAAAATTACTCCTATTCTTATAAATTTGTTACTGCTTAATAGGTCCTAGTTAATGCTGATCATAAATCCCAGAAAACAAAACTATGACCATGAGAACTCAATAGAAATAAAATCTCATTTATAAATCATCTGCAATTTAAATCAAGATGCATGATAACAAAACCTCAACCGAGCGCACTTTTGACCAGAGACAATACGAATTTTATAACATGCACGCTATTTAAAAACATCTACCAGCACAGACCGTAAGATTATGTATCTAAAATTGCTAAAACTCTTCCAAGTATACAACCTGTCTTGTTTTGACAACATGACAAGACTGAATAAACGAATATAATAATAGACTTAACTTCGATAATTTTAAACACTTGAGCTTCACAGCTAAAAGGTTCGAATTCAAGTTTGGTCAATGTGTGCATAATTTAAACTCTGAATTTTTTGTACAGTACTCACTTTTGTGACCACTTTGTATACCACGTAGGCATTCATTCCATCGCCAATCTTCTTAGTACCAGTAATTGTTATATCAATATTGTACCTTGTCTCTTCCTCTTGTGGCTACAACAAACAGATCGGCATAAGCATCTAAATATGAACATATTAGCATGGACTCACCTGCACCTTCAATTCACACATCATGCTTTTAACGTAAAGTGAGTCACGTTGCCAAGTTGCTAGCTTAACATGCTGTATAATGTTTAATGTTTGCAGCATAGTGGTAAATATTACCTTGCTCTGGACAGCAACATTCTTTAAAGTTACAAGTGATCGGAATCTAGAAAGGGCGCTATAACAAGTGCTCACACACACACACACGCATACACACACGATGTGCATGCGTGTGTGCACATCTAAAGAGACCTCTATGAACAGATCCATAATGTCTGCAAAGAAAATTCTTTAAAAATTAAATAAAAATTCTTTAAAAAATTAAAGTTAAAAATTCTTTAAAAATTTAATTTTAAAATAAAAATAAATTAAATTTAAAATTCAAAAAAATAAAATAATAATTTTTTAAAGAAAAATTCAATCCAATTCCTCACCTCACTATTCGGTTGCTCCTTCCTGCCCTTCGCATGGAACCCAAACGGCGCTTTGTTTACAGATGCATACATCGTACTCGACTCCGTAATGTTTACTCGCGGCGCGTCATCGCTCGACTTCGTTGCAGGAGTTTTCGTCTCCTTGGTAACGTCCTTTGGCAACCAGTTCGATTCCGTAGGACTGTCCGGTACGACATCGGTGGTCGTGCCGTTCTGATTTTGTGCAGAAAAAGACGGCTCTGGTTGACTCTTCTCCGGCTCTGAGGGCCGTGATTTAATTTCATTCGGTATATCAAGCTCCTTTTCAAGCACAGGGCTCGATGATAGAATGTCCTCGGTTATATCTAGACGCAGAGGAAACATATTGCATATCATGCACCAAAAAAGCATTTGAAATCCAATTCACAATGTAATTCTTAGCCATTGTGCTGACAGCATAGTAGACATTAAGTAAGCAATACAGAAATAACTTGCTATCCCAACACAATACTATTAATTGCTTCAGTTGCAAAATTTACACAGAAACTTATCGGGAGTTTAAATTATTGCACTAGAAATTCCTTAAAACATGGTCTCTTCAGACCAAATGAAGGGTCATAACAATGCTTATGTTACAATGATGTCATTTGCTAAGGCAAACTAAAAGAAATAATTTTATCTGCAATCCATGTCCTGAATTATGCTAAATCAGAATTCATGTGAAAATGACACCTGTAAGGATGCTATATGTGTGTCGAAAAAAAATATAAATGCATGGGCGATACCTGTACTGTATATGGCTTCCTAATTTAGACATAAAACATAAAATCTTCTAACCTTAAACAATAACATACTTATTGTGGTATTATTTCTTAAATTGTAATCGATTACAACAATTAAACCTTGCCTTCAAACTTGCTCTCATCTTGTTTCTCATCTTTAAGTATCTCGTGTGATGTGTCTGACGCTGCCTCCTGCAAATTCAAATTATACAATCATAGCAACAAAACAAAAGTTGGTAAACATGCATTTCAGAATCAGAAATTATTCAAATGGTGAATCATTTTTATACTTTTCACTTAGGCAAGAATTCATTTGATCAATACTGCATTTAGGCAACAATTATTTTTTAACAATATAAATTTTATTTAATTAAAATTTATCGTTCATAAAGCCAGCGTCTATTTCAGCGAGATTGTTAAATTCATACATCCCACTTCTGATTTATTTATTTATTTCTGAAATTTATATACTTCTATTTAGGTAAAAATAATTTTCATCAATCCGACGTATATTTTAAAAAATTACTTTCGTCAATCCAACTTGTATTCGATCAACGCTGCAATGGCGAATACTATAATTTACAACGCTAAAGTACATGTTTGCCCTAAATTTAAAACAGCAGTTACCTAAATTTAAAACAGAGCCGTTAGTTCTCTGTCATTGGCCCAACAACCTGGAATGGGCTTCCCTTGACTATGCGACACCTCCAAAACTGTTATCAATTTCACAAACTGCTGAAGACTGGTTTTCCGCTTGACCCCGGCCGGGAGCGCCTCTGAGTAGGTATCTTGAAGGGGCGTTACATACATTCTGACTGATTGATGACATAATGGCCTCGTTAGTGTTGTTGACAACCAGTTTAGTATCTAAAAATCGTTAGGTCGTGAGAAAATCGATTTGGTGGATCCGGCCGATATTTGTTTCGGGATTCGGATTTCGGGCTGCACCCAATGCAAATCGCATTGATAGATTACATCAAACGGTTGCACTGTGACTAGATGAACTGGAAAATTTTGGTCCATGATGTCAGGCTTGATTCAGGTGATGACTTAACTTCCTTCTTAACCTTGAGAGTTTATACTTATTAATGTAGCGCCGCTATTGAATGGCAATGCGAGCCAGAGCCCATCACAATCACATGATGGGTTTGTTAGTTTGGCAAAAAGTACGGCTCAGGAAGCGATCCTATACTGCTGAAGCAGAGCAACAAAGTAAAGTCTAGAAGACACATATTACATCATAAAATACAAGTTCCACTTAATGCTAGGAATACAATCAAACCTTCTTATCGGTCGCAAATATATCATCGTCGTTTTCGAGTTCTTTAGGATCCAAATCTTCTTCGAAAAGAGGAGGTGGTTCCCTAACGTCGGCCATCTTTCCAAGTTCACGTGATGAAAACATTGCGCACCAAAGACTTCAAGTCAAGAGATTCCGATTTAGAAAGAGAGGCAACCTACCGACAAACTTATGAAATTAGGCCTAAGGGGCAAAAATTAAATTAAATTTATTAAACATAGGCCTACATGAATCAATATTCACTTCGTACTACTGCGACAGTTGCATGAAGCTAGTAGATTAGTAGGCCTAGATAGGCTACTTAATAGGCCAACTCCTATAAATTCCTTCCTGATAAAGTTCTCGGGAACGCTAATGTAATGTAATGTAAATCTTCGAGAATTTCTAATAATTAAATAGGCCTAGACCTAGGTGCATAAAATTATGAGCAGTGGGAACGCTGAAAAGAGTTTTATTGGAACGCACGTGTTTTCACGGTGAGTAATTACAAGCAAAGAATTTCGGCACCACTTTAAACCCTGGGTCCGATGCGGTAAACCTATAGGCTAATTGTGCGTAGCCTCTATTATTTTAGGGACCTTGTGAAAGTCCCTCATTCAAAATAGGCTAATTTTAATATTGCTCTGCGCTAGGCCGACAGGCTAATATTTCATTGCATCTGTTTTCTCTCTTGGTTTCACGCACTGGGAGCGCCTCTGATTAGTGTGCATTGCGGGATGCGTTAGGCCTAGGCCTATATATAGCCTAGCTATATGAATTTAGGCTATAGATAGGCCTAGCCTACAATTTTATGCAATAGTCTCATCTTTATAGGTATACATGTAGGTCTATTGCGTAGAAGGTTATAGCTAGGCCTATAACGTAGCTGAATGAACGGCACTGAAAATGTCATTTTCATTTCAGTAGGCCTATAATTATCTTCTCTTGACATAATTAGGCTTATAAGCAGGCTACACAATAGACTACACATGTGCGATTGTGCGACGTATCACTTGTTTTCCCCCATTAGGCCTAAACGAATTACAGGCCTATTAAATAAATTTTAGATTCTAAATTAAGACTATAGGATATACGGTTCAAAGAATGCAATGGAATCAAAGACATATGGATTAGCCCAGTGGTTCCCAACCTTTTTGACTGTAGGGCCACTTTTTCTAAGTTGGAGGACACGAGGGCCACTTTTCTTAGTTAAAGGACATTATGGGGCCACAATGCTAAAATTTAATTAACTAAAAGCATATAAAAATTGTTATAATTGATTCAAAGTGGAATGTTTGATGTCTATAGACTTCAAAATAAAGTAATTTGTAATAGAAATTAATTATAAGTTCTATATTGTCCAAATTGTCAATGTTTTCATATATTTTTGTTAATTCTTTGAGAGATGAGGGCCATTTTTGAGGCCTGGCGGGCCATTTTTTTAGGCCTCGCGGGCCACTTTTGGCCCGCGGGCCACGGGTTGGGAACCGCTGGATTAGCCTATAGGCCTATGTAGCACTAGCACCGCAAGAAATCAAAATGACGGACAAAATGGCGGCTAGAATCTTAAAATAATGGCTATAAATGAAGTTATGTAGCCTATGCAATAGAAACTTGATTTCAGAGTCTAAAAGTGAAGTAAGGTCAAGAACGAAACAGTCAACTTGTTGTGGCTTGATGAATTATTCATCGCAGTCGGAAGAATGATGTCTCGTGCCTTAGAGAAGCAATCCTTGGACCCTATAGTCTTAATTTAGAATCTAACACCGTGTTCCTATTTCCTATCACATAAAATACTTTACTTTTAGCCTATTCATTTGAAGCAATTGGCAGCCATTTTGTCCGCCATCTTGTTTTCCCATGGAACCGCTAAAAATCCAGCTTGCTAACCGCGATTTTCGTTTTCAGGGGAGTCGATCGCGAATTAGTCTAGAAGCACCAGTTAGCAAATTGTTACATGATTTGCTTCTAACAGTGTAATTTTCAGATTCCAAGCCTGGTCTACAACGGCCGCCGCCGGGCGCCACCATCACCACCACCACCACCACCACCACCACCACCACCACCACCACCACCACCACCACCACCACCACCACCACCACCATATTCATCATCGTCGTCGTCATCATCGTCACCATCATTATAATTATCATCATCGCTTCCGGTTTTATGAATTTGGCTTCCATTGTGTGTCGTATCGCAGCCTTGGTCATTGAATACGCAGCCTAGATGCCTAGAGTATAGATGCGTTTGACCTCGGTTGTCATCCGGGTTACCCGCGGCTGATGGCGAGTTCCCTTGACGATATAATTTCATTTTGGGTAGGCCTATTCGTGTGACAAGCCGAACACAGAATCGCAGCTTTGCATATTATAACATTTTTTATTGATGTTTTCGCATCAGTTATTAATAGATCATTCTGAATAAAATTATGTTGACTCACCAACAAATACATGCAATTTATTATGTTTGCACAGTTCGTCATGCAGACTGGAAAAAGCTCACTGGAAAATTGCGCGTCGATGTAATAATATTTGAAGTCATGCATGTTGCATTTGAATCCTACATTTTCAACTGTGTCTGGGCTGGGAGCGCCTCTGAGTAGGCCTATAATAGTCTGCCTATAGTTTTAATAGCCGCCGAACTTCAATGCACTTCTGAGGGCATTATCAAATTTACAGTTGTAGGCTATTGTATAGCCTATGTCTCTAGAAGAGGCTCTGTATAAATTATCGGAATGCATGAACGCATGAAATCTGTTCCCCCACTGCACTTTTTGCTAAATAGGCAGTGTAAGCCTACCACAGTAAAAAAAAATAATGATCGGGAGTAATGCCAGAACTGTTAATTGTGGTTCAATAATAGACTACCATTACGCATGACGACACCTTTATTTAATTAATCCACCGGCATATAGGCCTATCCACTGGTATTTAGGTCTGTTGACTGGATGTGTCCCTCTCTATGGAATGGACTTCTCCACTATAATAGGCTAATAGTCTTCGGTAGCTGCTGTCATTCATTTGCCTCTCACGTCAATCCTGCCTTTTCTCTCCGGGTCTCTCACACTGCATTGTGCTTCTGAAAGGCTCATGTTTTGTGAAGCACTCAGCACTCAGTGCTCAGCAGCTACAGTTTGCAGTCAAATACAATGCAGCAACATATAATACAATGCAATACCACGTACTACAATGCAATACAACACAATAACCGGTCGGTATGTACAAATGCGCACATTATTTTACAGTCGCAAAGTGAATGTTTCGGATGGTGTGTTGGTGTGGTTGGCCAGAGGACTTCAAAGCACGCCTATAATAATTTAATTAATCCGACTGCAGCCTATAGCACAATATTGACTGATCCACACGTGTATCACATGCAATACATGCAACACAAGTGAAGTAAGGTCAAGAACTGACATGAAACAGTCAACTTGTTGTGGCTTGATGAATTATTCATCGCATTCGGCAGAATCATGTCTCGTGCCTTAGAGAAGCAATTAGTTAGTTAGTTAGTTAATTAATTAGTAGCCTAACAGTTTTAAATGCTACAATAAATAAACAAACAAATAAATAAATTAATTAATTAATAAATAAACAAATAAATTTATTTATTTATTTATTTATTTATTTATTTATTTATTTATTTATTTATTAGTAGCCTAACAGTTTAAACGTTAAACCCTGAGGGATCATGAGTAGCCTAGTTCTACCTTGGTGCAAAAAATTATAACGATTGAATGAAGCCTCACATTCCAAGTTGGCGCTCATTTCCTGCATGCACTCTGAATCTTGAGCCTTGCAAATTTTTTTTGGATGGGGGGGGGGGCTATGCCTTCAGTATAGGCCGGTACCAGATTCCTCTGTTCGGTGGCAGAAGAAGTGCTTGTGAACGTGTCCAGGTCGTAGATTCGCCACGTGGAGTTCGTTGAGCAGATTTGAACCAGCAACTGCTGGATGGCAAAGACAGCTCTGGTGATGAGTAGAAATTGAAACTCAATCAATCAATCAATCAGTCCCTCAATCGATCAATCAATCAATCAGTCAGTCTCTCAATCAATCAACCAGCCAGTCAATCAATCAATCAACCAACCAATCAATCAATCGATCGATCTTGTGAATTTACTGCAGGCTGTTTTGCCACTCCACGCAGAATGTCCAGGCACGTCGTTCCTTTAATTTCTCTGCATAGTATGAACTTTCTGTCCTATAGAAAACGGTCATAGACCTACCTACATGTACTTCTATCGGCCTGCAGCTGCGCGCTTCTCCTGTTGCTGTATAGGCCTGCCGCCTCCTACGTTTGTTACCTCTTTCCAAACAGACGTTAGAACTTTCTTCCGATAAACTTTCTCTTCGCAGAATCAGTTTTAACCTTCATACAGTTCTCGACAAAAAGGTTATCATTCTTTCTCGAACTTCTTTCCTTCCTACAGTCCTTAAAAGTGTTTCACTCCTATCAAACAAGTCTCGCCAATGGAATTTGCATTACACAACAATTCCATTAATTAGCAACTATCGATCGATGCCTTGATAAATGATCATTAACCGATTGCGTTACATAAGTTATCAGATAATTATCGAATAGCTGACATCTATACCAATTAAGAGAATGGGATACAGAGGAGGATGGAGGGATGGACATCATCAGCATTAGCCGATGCGGCAGCAGATGTCAACAGCGGCAGCAGCTGTAGCATCCTGATGCGACCGACCGATCGACCAGCATCCGGCGGGAATTGGGAAAATGACAGTTTCATCCCCATCCCACTGTCCAGCTTCCGAACGAGAACATTCAGGAGTGATTTATGCGTTTGCGGTCGGTGGGTCGGTCGAGGCGAAAATGGTTATTATTATACAAGTGTTTGCAATCGCATGATGTTTTATTTATTTATATTTATACATGCATTATCATGCATAGACTTATAGAGAATAGATTGGTGTATTATTATATGTCTCGAGTGATTTCGATGAAATGGAACACGAAGATGATTGCTCAGAGCCGCTCTGTCCTCGCTGGTGAATGCGCTCACGGATGAGAGGTTTAAAAAGCGGTCGTCAACTGCTGTTTGGTTCCATGATGCATTTCGGCTGAGTTCGAGGTGAGCACAGTTTTCGTACCGAAATATTATTGCACTTTCACGTGCTTTGTATTTGTATTATCATGTATGATGTATGCAATATGTATGTAGATCTATGCATGTATGAGCACTTGTTATAGTGCCCCTTCAAGCTCTGTAGGTCTACTCAGAGGCGCTCCCACACTGAATTGGAGTTTCATGCCGAAGCGCATGAGCAATTGCGAGTGTAGGACTTGCTCAGGGTCCTCACACAGCGGCTTGAGGTGGATTCGAACCCGCAACCTAAATTTCTATTTCAAGGCTCCCAACATACCTCAGATACCTCTACACCACCGCGTCTTCATTTTATAAATTAAATAACATTCTTGCTAATATATATGTAACCTAAGCATGGAGAGTATTGGCCGGATTACAGGTAGGCTACGGCTAGTTTTTCTGCAACATTTTATTGGTACCTTGCACATCGAAAGCTATTACTAATCAATATTATTTACTTATTCTATATATTTATTTAGTAGCATCACTTATATAGCGCCCTTTTAAAACTATATTTGCTCAGAGGCGCTCCCGATCCAACCTCGGCTAAATAGCACAGTCTTTTTCACAAGCCTCAAGGCTAGAGAAGGACATGGCGGAGTGACCCATAGTAACTGGATTGATATTGACCAGTAAGGTTGATTATTGATTACAGAGTTTTATTTCTCTATGTAGGCCTAAGCTTGCAATAATTATAATTATAGGTGGTTGCTAAATATATTGGTTCAGCCTCTTGCCTGCTACATCACTCAGAATAACGGCTTTTGCAGGATTAGCAAATATCATTTCGTTCGTTTGTTCAATAAGGTTCATGGCTTAAAAAATATTATTACGAGCATGACAATTTATTTAGCCATTGACCAATGGTGCGTGTTGAGTGATACTCAAAGGTCCTACGTTAAGGGCCACAGAAAATACATAATGCATACACGCACGCAAACATGCATAAATAAATACTAGACGCATAATAATAATAATTATTATAAGTATACAGAGATATAAGTGGGTAAATACGTATGCCAGTGCACACAATGTAAACAAATAATTATTAAAATAATGCATACATACAAGCATACGTACATTGTACAATGTACATGCACACACACATAAATAGATATACTACATGTAGATGCACATACATGTAGGCCTACATGCACATTATATACGAATGCATTTTGCAAACTTGTCTTATGCGCTTTGTATCTGCCTACTCTCGATCCCTACATGTATGTAACTCCTTCGACTTGACGCAGCGCTCGCGAATAAGTTGGTTCCCTGCGTTTAGCCTTAGGACAGCGCTTTAGAATACTGGAGTTTACAATTACGGTTACTATTACGACACCGGCTGTTGCATGACTATCATGTACAGTATACCATAGGAAGAAGAGGATAAGGATAAGGAGGAGGGAAGAGGAGGAAGAATAGAAGGAGGAAAAGGAGGAGCAGGAGGAAGAGGTGGAAGAGGAGGAAGAAGAAGAAGAGAAGGGGGAAGAGGAAGAGAAAAAGAAGGAGGAAGAGTAGGAGGAGGAGGAGGAAGAGGAATTGGTGGGAAGTAGGAAGAGGAGGAATTGGTGGGGAGGAGGAAGAGGAGGAGGAAGAGGAAGAGGTGGAGAGTAGGAGGAGGAGGACGACGACGACGACGAAAGAGTGACAAAAACGATGATGATGATGGTGCTGAAGTGACCTGAGGAGACGTTATAACCTAGCTACTATGACCATATTGTGGAATTCGGGAGCAAATCTGAGTAGTTTCCTTGAAGAGGTGCACGCTTATATAAATTTCCGAATGGGTCAATGAATAAATGGCAGGACAGCGACTGCTCAACACCTATTTCCATTGTAGTCCATTCTTTGTGGAATGACCTCCCTCCCACTATCCGTAACAAGATCTTATTTGGGGTGTCAGCTGCAGCCCTTCGCTGCTTGAAGTCTTTCTTATAATTATATCCTCGCGAAAGTCACGCTGAGAGCTCTTCTGAGCAGCTAGTCTGCAAGAGGCGCTTTATTATAAATGCTAATATACATGTACAATACAGTACAGTACAATTCAATACAATACAATACAATACAGTGCAATGCAGCGCAATGCTATGCAATGCAATACAATACAATACAATAACACAAAACAATTTCGTTTACAGGCATACTACCTTCGACGGCTAAACGTTGTTCCAATATTAGTGCCACCGGCTTCTCAAAAGACGAACATGAATCAGATCTGTGAACAGTTACTGATCAAAAAGACCCCAATCCACAACCTGTCCATGCTGGTGAAGGGGTATGGGTTGGTCAAAAATCCCTTACGGCCCAAGCGATCTCTGGTCCTTGACGACTACGACCCTGACCACGACAACTACACCGATCCCCTTCTGATCGACGATGTGGACTACGAAGCCCCAACATCGACCATCAGTGCCCCTGTGGCCATACAGAAGGACGAGGACGCCGACTTCACAAACACGGAATTAATGGGAAAGTTTACGAACACGTCGGATATGATCCGGACGTATCTGAACGAAAACTACGAGGCGTTCCGTCTTTCGTCCGAAATCAACGTCATGACGACGGTGGCTGCGCTCGGACTGTTTCTCAACTTCCTGTCCCTGCTGGCAATCGTCCTTGACCGTAGGACAGCGCTGACGTCGAGGAGAGTACACGGCTGCTACATCGTGTCCCAGCAGGTCTTTCTGGTCTTCATCGTCTGCTTTCTCCATCTCAAGAAGGCAGTCTTCTACGCGAGGTACGCGGACCTCGCTGCGATGAACTACTTTACCGTCTGTCTCGGACTTCTCCAGTTCCTCCAGCCGTGGATGCTGTGCGCGGTGGCCGGGTACGTCAGGGCCTGCCTGGAGAACCTCTTCGACATCGGGAAGGCTCCGAAATTCCCCGTGACCTTCGTTGCAGTCTGTCTCATCGCAGCCGGATCGCTTTTCTCCATGTACACCCCACCGGTCAGGATTCAGCTCTACCACACCGCGCCCGGCTACATTCTCTGCGAGGACCCACCAGTCCCTCCAATCGAGAGGCTCTGGAACTTGGACAAAATCGGCGATAAATCGAAGGAGCTGGTGAATCTTCTGGTGTACAACCTCTCGTACATACTCGCCATTTACATGGTGCCGTCGGTCCTGATCGCCTACCGTAGCAAAGGCATCGTGGACTTACTGCACGCCTTGCAGGAACAACCCAAAGTGCTGGCAAACCGCCAGGAGCTAGCCAGCACGTCATTGGTCGTTTCGGTCACGTGCAACCTCCATCTTGCTTGCGTCACGATCAAGGTAGTCGTCTACGTATTCTACCTCGTCGAGCTGTTCTTTAACTTCGTGGGAGATGCCTACGTCTTCCTCCAGTACCTGAGCGTCTTTGCCAACCTTCTGATCATCGCTGGAACTGGATGTCACGCGTTCGTTTTGATGCGTTACAACCAGACTGTCCAGCACTTCCTGTTACGCGTCATCTACCACACGAAACTGAATATCCAATGGCTGCGAGATAGTCTGCCGGAATGGAAGAAGACTGATCCGATGGAGTCAGATCCAGGCGAGGCCGATGCATCAAGTCATGCGTAACTTATGAAGTCACGTGCAAGCTTACGAAGTCATGCGTGACTTGTAAAGTCATGCATCGCTTACAAAGTCATGCTTAAGTTACGAACGGTCATGCATAAACTTGTAAAGTCATGCGTAACTTAACTCAATGAAGTCATGAGCAGGCCTATCGGTGTGAACTTTGCGACTTTTAAAGCTGCTTCAGTCTCTTCTGCTTTTACGATCCAAGCTTAACTGAAATACAAGCTAAAGTCAAGCAACAGAATCGCAGACACATTAAGCTTTGCATGTAGACTCAACGATTTCGTTTGCTTATGAAAATTATGTTCCTCAGTCGCCATTGGTGCTATCGTCCACAACGAAAGATCGCTGACTTTGAAGAGAGGAGAGGAATGCATACAGAAATTAAAAATTAAATTTTTTCTTAATTAATGTTCTTAATTAATATTTAATTCCTTGATGGTTCATATGTAGGCTACCCCATGGCATTGTGGGGCGCAGTGGTGTAGTGGTGGCGTCGTTGCCTTGGAGCCAGAAGGTTCGAGGTTCGAATCCACCTCGCCGGGTAAGGACCTTGGGAAAGTTCTTCACTCACAATTGCTCAGCGCTTCGGAGTGAAACTCTGATGCAGTGTCCGCTCTGCATTCGGGAGCGCCTCTGAGTTGAGAGAGCTTGAAGGGGCGCTATAACAAGTGCACATGCAAATTTGAGAAAAATTAAGAAATTTTAATAATAAGGTCATGATAGTCGTGCCAGGTGCTATTGGCAGTTCATAATACTTTTCATTTTTCCTGCGTCAAGTTACAATAACAATATTAATTATTATAAATCCAGCCTACGGTCGTTTGAATTGCGCTCCATAAGTTACCATTTGTTTTGAACTACTAAGCCTGTAACTCGAGAATATCGATTCTGTTATCATCTGCAACCGAGCAAGTTTATTAAGCGAGTCTTGTGTGAAACAGTGTGATTATCAATTGAATGTTTGAAGCATCAGTTTAATCAGCTGTTTTATTAGTTCCCGTTAAAAGCTGGTTTGGTCTTTTCTATCTGAAAATGAAGATCGTCCACAGATGCGCGTGGGCAAATAAATTACTGACAGATTTCATTCAAGTGGTAGACCTACTGTAACAGACAGGACAAAGCAACATCAGGAGACGTGATTTCGACTTTGTGTTCTTCAAACTCTACTGTCATCAGAACTGAGAGTGAATACGGAGTAGGTGAACATTAACAGATCTAACCACGAATGTAAAAGATTTCTTAATACTCTTGTGATCTTTAATTCTATTGCTTTATGTTTTTGAATAGCTTTCACTGTTTTGTTTTTTGGGAGTTTAAAATATTGCAGGAAAATGCACAAAGCTAAGGTAACTGAAGTAGCCTAACAGGTAGGCTACGCTGCTATTGCAATCTGTTGGTATACAGTATACACTATAATCCTTAGACGCATACTTCTTTTGCCCGAAAATTCTGACGACCTTTTTTTAGTCGTACGGTCGAAATTGCCAGAAAATTCCCGTTACTTCTTTTGCCCGAAAATTCTGACGACCTTTTTTTCAGTCGTCCGGTCGAAATCTTCCGAAAATTCAGATAGGCCCCTAGATTTTTTCTCATGGTCTGCTTGCCCGAAATTTGGGGAGATTTGCCCCTCTGGACCTCCGTCTCCTACGCCTATGGGCATTGATTTATTCGAAGCAAAAGTAGACAAGCGAGCGGACTATATAGTGTGCACATGTGTGGACGCGATTAAACGTCCTTGTTAAGAACAGGTAGGCCTACGTATTAGGTCTAAAGATCTTGTGAACAAAATAATAGCGTGCAGATTCTATTATGATACCGATATGGTGCCGTGGCGCGTCAGTCTCTATACAGCGACTCGTTTGTTTAATGCATTCCTTTGTCTAGTCGTGACTATTGGCCCCAATTGTCTGAATTCTTCCACACGTCGATTCCACAGAATGTCGAGACAACGGTATTTCTGCACCAGTTGTTGTGCTCAGCATAGACTATAGTATAGACTATTGTGGGGCGCGGTGGTGTAGTGGTGGCGTCGTTGCCTTGGAGCCGGAAGGTTCGAGGTTCGAATCCACCTCGACGCGTAAGGACCTTGGGCAAGTCCTTCACTCACGATTGCTCAGCGCTTCGGCGTGAAACTCCGATGCAGTGTCCGCTCTGCATTCGGGAGCGCCTCTGAGTACAGTGAGCTTGAAGGGGCGCTATAACAAGTGCACATACATACAAACAAAACAAACATACACGCATATAGAGAGCGATATTTGCAGTCCAGTTATAAAATTCATTTGTGTTTGTCGGTCAACGCGTTTTGACGGCGTGCTCTATTGACGTTTAATTTCGGTGTTCCTTGGCCGTTCGCTCGCAACTGATAGGCCACAAACCACATTTAATACGCTGGGAGAAGTGCAAACAAAATTTGGAGTGTTTGGCCTAAGCAATTCTCGCGCAAGTTCAATCATGCATGCACCGCAGACGAATAGGAAAATTGCAGTGAGCAGAGAAATAAAAAATCAGCGCATGGTAGGTAGACAGCATACATGTATGATGTAGCCTAACTGTTTTAATATGTCTACTATGGGTGTGTGCAGAAAGTATTATGGGTATACAAAACAAGGGATATAGAAGGGAAAGGAGGCATGAGCTACTGCTTAAAGGCTATTTGCATATATTAAAGTAGGCTATAGAGATAAAAAAAAAAGATAACAGACCTAAGCCCGGAGGCCCTTAAGTTAATTCCTTCATAATCCCCTACAAGCTGAGTAAATAAAACGACGATGTGAGGTTAGGCAACTAAGCCACGCCAGTTGATTCGTACGCAGCACATTACTTAAACATTTACCGACCATAGTGTAGTAAATGGCCTAGGAAATCCTATACCCTCGGGCGGTAAAGGGCTAACTATATTAAGCTTTAACCGACTTCCCTGTACTTTGATAGGCTGTAAAGAAAAAATTTGTAGGCATACACGGACGTGCGTAGCAACCTGACAGAGCAAAACAGGGCGCTGTCTTGCAACACGCTTTCGACCAACCTATACAGTCGAGGGACCCAAGCATCAGACCTGCCCCAACCCACAGAATCGATCGCACTAGAGGCCTATATACGTCAGTGGAAGGTCCCCAAGAAACGCTGCATGAGCCAGTCGGACATTCCTTTCTAAGACGATTCACTACAGGTGAGATAATTTAGCGTAACTATTAGGTTTGCTATGGTGCTGTAGCCTAAAGAAATTACGTGCGTAGGGAGGTGAGGGTCACCGGATTTATACGATTTCCATACAGGTGCGTACGGCCTTGGAGTGGTCTCGACAAAAAATATACGCACGCAAAGTAAATTTCTATAGGCTAATTGCAACTTTGTACTATCAGAATTTATATTGCAGGCTGTCTGTTCAGTTGGTTTAGTTCAGATTTGTGTATTCTGTTAACATATTAAGTTCTTATCTATTGCTTAAAACTGCATAATTGTATACACAAATAACCGGTTGCGGTCTTTCAACCGGATTGTTGATTAAACGAAAATCATTACATAGTCGTACGAAGGCATTTGATTAGGGCCTACATTAAAAATTTAAAATTGAATTTTGTTCAGCTCTAATCAGTAAGCCATTGGGTCTAGCAAACAGGCCTATGATGTTTAAAAATTAACAGTAGTAGCCTACGGTAAAATAAATGTTTCATAGATGATTCTGACTAAACAATTTCGGTGGGCATAGCTTTTTTAACGTGCAATTGTACACAAAATGCGCAGTTCTAAATGAATTTGTGTAGTTGAAGAAGCACTTCTGTACAGTTAAAACTAGCAAAAAATGATCATTGTCCTCCGATTGGAAGTAATTTACCATGGAGGATGGGAAGAAAAAGAAGGAGTTGTGCAGTTCTAAAATTCCTTAAAACAGCCCTGCTGTGGGGTTCTAAAGAAACATAGTTGTAGGCCTATGTAGGCCTACGCATTGTGGTGCTTCCACGAAATTCAAGAATTGCAACACGGGAGGTGGTCGAAAATACGATTTACTGCGCATCGGGTATCGGAGTATGTCGTTTAGGGATGTATCCGCCCCTGAACCTATAGGCTATTGCTGCAGGTAGCCAACAGTCTATCGGCAAATAATTTTCAGCAGCAGTGTTCTACGTGTAGGCCCTACAAACAGACTATGGACCCTATAGGCCTATAATTGTATGCGCCTTGCATTTAGAATCAGTAACATAATTAATTATAGTCTTGTTCCGGGTTAGTGAGGGTGGGTTATTCTATAACATCCTGCACGTACCTCATGGCAGGGGTTATTTTAAGGAAATTTCTCAACTGCACATAATTATCAGAATAGCATCCTACATCGGGTAAATTGGTCATTACTGAGACAGTAATGAAGAAAAGCGAATTCAAGCATTTGAGAACAAGTGTATCAGAAAGCTGCTGAGAATTCCATGGTCTAAAATGATGACCAATGAACAGGTGTATGTGTCAGCAGGAGCCAGGGAGGACTATTGGCCCACACCAAAATTCGAAAACTTCGATATTTTGGTCATATCATGAGACAGCAAAACGGTAGCATCGAAAGCAGCATCATGACGGGTTTTGTGGAGGAGAACCGAGGACGAGGAATGCCGAGGATATCTTGGATCGACAACGTCCTGAACTGAACAGGACTTGTGGGCTCTGACTTAATGAGCGCGACAAGGAACAGGAGACTCTGGGCATTAAAGGTCCATTTATGTAGCCAACCGTCGCGATGCGACGATGGCGACATGACATGACATGACATGACTGAGACAGTGAGACTAACAGGGCTTTTTAACGTGCAGTTCTACACAAAATGTGCAGTTCTAAATGGACTTCTGCAGTTTTTTTTAACCTAACAAACATAGATCAATTAACATTAATTTAAGCAAAATATTTATTTATTTTGCATATATAAACTGAACTTATACATTAAACCTTTGTAAAATTAGTTGTATGTAACATGCTGCGTTCTGCCAGCCTGAAATGTTGATTAAACGAAAATTGAATGATTGAGTTGTAAAAGCATTTTTTTGCAGTTAAAAATTATTTTGAAAGTTCATTGTCTTCCGATTTGGAATAATATGCTATTTTAAAAAGACATTTAGAGAAGCCTATAGTCGGCCTGTTTGCAAGTTTTGAGATTGAAGTTTGCAGCTATAAACTTTGAAACCAGCTTAGCCAAAATCAATAGGGCCTACTTTATTTTGCAACAATGCTTACAGTAGAAAAACTGAGTGGAGGAGTTTGATGGGTCCATCTTAGTTTCGTTCGCAAATTGTCGCCAAGACCGTATACCTAGGGGTAGTTTTGGGTGTTTGAACACCCCCCCCCCCAAATGGAAAACGTAAAAAATAATATAATGCATTTACTAGCACATGATGTAAAAACTATTAAATAAAACCATGAAAACATCATCCAAAATGGAAAATGTAAAAAAATACTAGAATATTATTCACTTGCACATAATGAAAAAAGCATGAAATTAGGCGAAAGATACTAAGAAAGCCGTTTCCGATGGTATTCTGAAATTTTGACAACTAAAAAAGGTCTCTTAGGAAATTTTGACAACTAAAAAAGGTGTCTTAAGAAATTTTGACACCTGAAAAAGGTGTCTTTAAACATTTTTACGACTAAACAAAGGTGTCTTCAAAAATTTTGACACCTAAAAAGTGTCTTCCGATATTTTGACGACTAAAATAAGGTGTCTTCAGAAATTTTGACGATTAAACAAAGGTGTCTACAAAAACTTTGACAACTAAGAATGGTGTTTTCAGAAATTTTCACGACTAAGAAAGGTGTCTACAGAAATTTTGACACCTTAAAAAGGTGTCTTCAGAAACTCCGTCACCTAAAAAAGTGTCTTTAGAAATGTTGACGACTAAACGAAAGTGTCTTCAGAAATTTTGACAACTAAAAAAGGTGTCTTCAAAAATTTTGACAACTAAAAAAAGATGTCTTCAGAAATTTTGACACCCAAAAATAACGCATTCCGATATTTTGACGACTAAAATAAGGTATCTTCAGAAATTTTGACGACTAAACAAAAGTGTCTAAAAATATTTTGACAACTAAAAAAGGTGTTAACAGAAATTTTACGTTTCTTCAGAAATTTTTACAACTAAAAAAGGTGTCTTCAGAAATTTAGACAACTAAAAAAAATGTCTTCAGAAATTTTGACACCTAAAAAAAACGCATTCCGATATTTTGACGACTAAAATAAGGTGTCTTCAGAAATTCTGACGACTAAACAAAGGTGTATTTAGAAATTTTGACGATTAAGCAAAGGTGTTTTCAGAACTTTTGACGACTAAAAAAAGTCGTCAGAAATTCTCCAAATCAAGGCTACGGCCTTGGAGGCTGGGGAAGTTGTGCAGTTCTAAAAATTCCTTTAGAAAAGCCATGCCGCCAAGGCTTGTTTTGAGTGGAATAGCTGAATTGGGGGAATTTTGATACGGTGCAAGATTGTTTGCGATCCTTCATGTTTATATGCTTTCACGTCTATTGTTTAAAATGATTGAAGTTGTAAACACAAAAGCAGAGAAGCCCTGCGCTCCGCCTGACTTTTGTTTTTAACTCATTATTTTGTTACAAACTGGGAATCTTGCATTTGATTTCGTTTCGCTAAGCGTTATTTGCTAAGAGGTGACTCACTGCAGAAAGAAATAATTGAAGAAAGATTGGGGGGAAAGAGGTGCAGAGGAAGGCCTAGACAAAAACTGCTAGACGGGATGATGGAAGAGGGATACAGAGAACTGAAGGACATGGCACAACAGCGGGAAACGTGGAGACATTGGACGTTTGGACCTAGCTGCCGCTTGGCAGAGAACGTAAAGAAGAAGAAGCGTTATTTGGCTTGCATCAGACAGCTTGTTTGAATACCGTATGTCATATCTTTATCTTTAGACTTGTTTTGTTGTATTTTATGCCAATAGAGTTGTCAGTAGAAATTTAAAGTTAAATTCGCGGCAAAAATGTCTTATAATCTTGATTTTTTACAATTAGTTTAATTAAAATATATTAGCTAGGCCTACTTAGGCCTACATTGTTTATGCGATTGTGTGTAAAAAAGTAACTGCACAAAACCTGATTTTCAACTGCACAAATTCGTTTTCCAACTACACACTTTGTGTCCAGCTGCACGTTAAAATAACCCCTGCCTCATGGAATGTTAAAATTTGATATAATCTGCAGCTTGGCCTGCGTACAGTGCGTAGTGCGTAGCATTCATTATACAACGGTTCATATTTTTACCTGTCTACCAGTCTACCCTCTCAACCTTTGACGCTTGAACCGGAACCGAAATGAGCTGGGACAGTGCAGGTCTCCACAAAGCCTAATAATTATTATACATGTAGGTCTACCTCTCGAATGTCTTCTGACAGAGAACTAATGTGATCATCACTATAGATTTTATTTGAGCTACAGTTGTTATGGTTCGTGGTTTTCGCTTTATTTATGGTTGAAGTAGTATTATCACTTCGTTATTGGATCTTTTTCAATTAGGCCTATGCCTACTACTTAATAGTACTTGTTTCCAAAGGTCAAGGCAGGGCTGTACCCAAAAATTTTGAGGTGAGCACATGCTGCCGGTATCGCGTGAGAGAGTCTCCCCCAAAGTCTCCGCCAATGCAGGAAGACCAAGAGAGATGATGCTGTTTTTTCCCTTTAACAGCATCATCTCTCTTGGTCTTCCTGCATTGGCGGAGTTTATCAGGGATCAGGGGGGCTAAGCCTCCCCACAAGAAGGCCCAGATTCAACTTTTTCTACCATGAAAAATGGAATCCTTTTTCGGGGTCAGCCCCCAGAAGGCCCAGACTAGGGTTAGCCCCCCCCCAAGAACTGAAACCAAACTCCGTCCATGTCTTCCTAGTAGTTTATTCCTCTGCATTCTTCCATCGAAGATAGTAAGCTTAGCTTGCTATCTTCAAAAGTGAATGATGCAAAGCCAGTTCATCTGTCTTCTCCGTATTGTATCAATCAGCGATCTTCCTCTTCTGAATTTTTAGAACTGCACGACTTCTTCTTTCCTTTCCGATCCTCCATGGTAAATTACTTCCAATCGGAGTAAAATGACCTTTTTGCTAGTTTTAACTGTACATAACTGTACATAATACTGTGCTTCTACAACTACACAAATCCATTTGGAACTGGCACATTTTGTGTACAACTGTACGTTAGAAAAATCTTTGGTAAGGCCTACCCTCAACACCCGGTTCGCCACTGCGTGATTTATTTCGTCCTTCGAAATGCTACCGCATGATTGATTAATTATCTTCATGCTATGGTGGTCGCGACGTCAATACGATTTAGGCGAGCGTCCGGCCTTTTATGAGTAGTAATTTATGCAGAGACTATAATAATTATAAGAAGGCACTGAACCTTGGAACAAACAAGTACGCGTCTCCATGGCACTGCGGTTTCCAATGGTCATCAGTGCAGACCGCAGCGTGTCGGTGTATCGATTACAGTCATCTAAGCTTATAGCATGCACAATCTTCTCGAACAGGTATAGGCCTATAGCAGGTTTTGACGGGAAGAGACTTGTCAGCAAGCAGCCTTTCACGCGTCGGTCGAATATTTCACTGACTTTTTGTGACACGGCTGCAGCTGTTTAAATTGATCGTTCGCTTGCGTTGTTCAGGCTTCGATTCTCCTGCCCCAGGCTCGTCCTCTTAACACGCAACGGACCTACCATTCCATTCCAAATAACATAGATGTTTCTAATCACAAACACGGAATTTAAAAAACCGGAATAAAATGTCTTATTTCAACAAATTATATAACAAAACACAAAATTGGAAAACGAAGAATAATTGGACTATGTCATATTGTACTACAGTTTAAAATTTAAAAACCTTATCTGCGCAGTTTAATTATCTTTAATCACCAGCAAATAACACAACTTTGTTAGTAAACACTAAGTAAAACGGGAAAATAGTTACCTGCAATATTGGAACCCTTGAAGATCAGAAGATTAATTTAAGCCTAGGCCTAATTGTTACTAGGCCTAGTAATAAATGTTCACTATGGGACTGTACAATGTGCATGGTCACATTGTTTAACTTTAGGCATATTCTGGAGATTGGTGCCATACATATAGACTTTGACAAGCTTGGAGCAGTGCCCATGCTTTTTATTCGTTCTGTGATAATATTATGCCAGTTGATCGATAAGCTCGTGTAGGCTAATAAGCAAATAAGATTGTATATAATCAAAAAAGTGTCACCATCCTTAGGACGCCTTTGTGCTGCGCTATCGATGTCTTTACCGATGGAATAGGCCTAACCGAGTTGCTAAGCGCAGCAGAGTGAAAACACCTAAGGCCAGGAATGATCGAGACATACATATGTAGGTAACAGAACTCCTAATATGAGATGACGCTCAGCACGCAAGCCAGTCACGCATATGACAACGGCCTTGCGCTACCATCTATTATCTTACTTTATCTCGCCTAAGTGTGCCTTGCCCTTCAGCATCATATAATTACCTTCCTTTACCACGACAGGGTTGGACGCGGTGGTGCAGCGGTAAGTTCGGTGCCTTGACCGAAGGGTCGTAGGTTCGACTCAACCTCAAACCAATGCGCAGCGACTTTGGACAAGTTGCTCACCCACAATTGTCTGTGAGGAGGGCAACGGGAAACCACCTCACCCAACTCATCCACAGGAGCGTTAAAGCCAACGAATCTGCCTTTGGGCAGAGAACTCATCATCATCATACCATGATAATATTTAGAGCGATTCTAATTCGATGCATATGATATTCTTCCAGTGATCGCCGATTGAACGTCAATAAAGCCTCAAAATGCAGATGAACTCAAAGCTGGGTTTGTTCATAATGGTGGCGTGCTTCTTGCTCGTTATTCTCTACCTCAAGGTTGGCTCCAATTCAGACACGACAAAGATGACGGAGACGAGAACCGCAAACGATAAACCACCCAAATCCTCTGCTCCACTAAATCCTCGAGTGGCAAAGCTTCGGGCGATGCTCGACTTCATTCCAAAGACGCCCGGCTTCAGCTGCGAGGAGCTTTTCACGGGAACACCCGCCGACACGTACAACATGACGCCAATGTATCACAAGCTGCAGAACGACTACTGGGATAAAGCGACGCGGAACGGTCGCCTACCAGCGGAGGAATACCGAGCCTTGCACTACGCCGTTGGTCAGAAGTTCGTCAAGAATGTCTGCGAGACGGGGTTCAACGCCGGTTGTAGTAGCTTCTACCACCTGACTGCTAGCGATCGGACCATGGTCCACTCGTTCGAACTCGGTGCAGAGCTGTATCGGGAACACGTGGCGAAGTGGTTGACGAGCGTTTTTGGTGATCGGTTCTCGATCCACCTCGGAGACTCCACGAAGACTGTACCGGAGTATGCCCGACTGAATCCCGACTTCCGTTGCGACTTCATGTACGTCGACGGAGGTCACGTGTATCCGGTGGCCAGAGCGGACATAATCAACTTCTCGAACATGGCCAACTTAGAGAACAACTTCATCGCGTTCGACGACTACCCGCCTGGTTGGGAAAACTTTGGACAGGCCTGGGAGGAGAGCGTGGCCGACGGAACGGTCCAGGAGCTAATGCGCTGCGCCTACAAGACCTTCCAGTCACCGCCAAGGGGCTTTGTCATCGGGGTCGTTGTCAAACACCCTAACGGATCCAACAGATAGTTCTCGAACGATATGCAGTAACTGTTATGCTTTCAAACTGTGGAAACAAAGGCATGGAAGTTTGGGATGGAGTCTTCATCGTATCTCAATTCTATGCATACATTGAAAGGATAATATATAGGTTTTAAAAAGCCACTATATATTTTTATGAATACAATACATGTATGTTCAAGGTATGTAAATGTATGTAATATGTAGTATATGCATGCATATTATATGAATGAGTATACATTTGCATATGCATGCATCAGGTGTGCGTCATCTATGTATGCATGTATGCAAGCATTATTTAATCGTTGTTGCAAGTAAATACGTAGACCTATAAAAAATGTTATTATATGCATGTACTTGGAACCATATATCGTCGTAATTCATGCGTGCATTTGTATGTTCTGTCTGCATACGCACGCCGTACATAATGTACTTGTATGTATGCATATTAAGTTCAATTTGATTTTGTGCACGTAACGCGTCAAGATAAAGGTTGAAGTTCTTGGACTAAGACCATTATTAAGGATTCGGATTAGAGAAGCACAAGTGCACATTGTACGGATTAGAGAGGCACAAGTGCACATTGTACGGATTAGAGAAGCACAAGTGCACATTGTACGGATTAGAGAGGCACAAGTGCATATTGTACGGATTAGAGAGGCACAAGTGCACATTGTACGGATTAGAGAAGCACAAGTGCACATTGTACGGATTAGAGAGGCACAAGTGCACATTGTACGGATTAGAGAAGCACAAGTGCACATTGTACGGATTAGAGAGGCACAAGTGCACATTGTACGGATTAGAGAAGCACAAGTGCACATTGTACGGATTAGAGAGGCACAAGTGCATATTGTACGGATTAGAGAGGCACAAGTGCACATTGTACGGATTAGAGAAGCACAAGTGCACATTGTACGGATTAGAGAGGCACAAGTGCACATTGTACGGATTAGAGAAGCACAAGTGCACATTGTACGGATTAGAGAGGGGTACAAGTGCACATTGTACGGATTAGAGAAGCACAAGTGCACATTGTACGGATTAGAGAAGCACAAGTGCACATTGTACGGATTAGAGAGGCACAAGCGCACATTGTATACGAGCGATTAGTATTTTAAGAGAGATTTCGTTAATTATTAGTAACCTTGACGCTGTTATCGGTTTGTCGTTAGAGTTAAAGCACCTCTGTGAGATTATTTTAAAGGTGGTATGCAAATGTCCATAACCTCTACGGACAATAAACATACATGTACATTGGGGTGTTTTTCGGTACTTTTTCATTCATATTATAGATGGCAGAACAATATTTTTATAGTTTACTAGCTGAACCCGGCCACGCCTTGCTGTGGCTGAAAAAAGCCTACCCCTCCCGCTCCCCCTCCCGCTCCCGCTCCCCCTCCCCCTCCCCTCCCCCTCCCCCTTCCCCTTTCCCTCCCCCTCCCCCTCCCCCTCCCCCTCCCTCTACTCCTCCCCTCCCCTCCCCCTCCCCCTCCCCATCTCCTCCCCCTCTTCCTCCCCCTCCCCCTCCCCCTCCCCCTCCCCCCCCCCCTCCCCCCCCCCCCCCCCCCCCCCCCCCCCCTCCCCCCCCCCCCCCCCCCCCCCCCCCCCCCCCCCCTCCCCCCCCCCCCCCCCCCCCCCCCCCCCCTCCCCCTCCCCCTCCCCCTCCCCCTCCCCCTCCCCCTCCCCCTCCCCCTCCCCCTCCCCCTCCCCCTCCCCCTCCCCCTCCCCCTCCCCCTCCCCCTCCCCCTCCCCCTCCCCCTCCCCCTCCCCCTCCCCCTCCCCCTCCCCCTCCCCCTCCCCCTCCCCCTCCCCCTCCCCCTCCCCCTCCCCCTTCTCCTTTCCCCCTCCCCCTCCCCCTCCCCCTCCCTTTGCGATGGCGACGCGGATCACGCCATAAAACGCTTGAGCAAGAAGGCCGTAATGAAATGCGAATGCCGTAATGAAATGCGCTAAAGAAATTTACGGAACAAACATGCCCGAATCGGTATGCAAGGCTTATTGACGGCGTAGGCTATGTGTTGAAAACGGCGGAATTTGCAAAGTTGTTTTTTTAGCTTAAAAGATTGCGTTTTTTCCAAAAAAGCATTCTGCAAACCCGACCGTGTTGGAACTAAACGTTTTGGTGAAGTTTCGAAAGCAATCAATGAAGAAAGTTCGGAGATCTTGCGTCAGGTGCCAAACGCGGTTTTATATATATAGATGAACGTCAAAGCGTTTATAGATGTAGGCCTATATAAACCTAACTAGCATTGTTTGAAATAATCCAAAGTCAAGCAACCGAAGCAACTGCAGAACCGTGCTGTAGAAAGTAAAATTTCAAAAGGATGAAAATTATTTAAACATTTATAATTGAAACATACGTGATTCTAAACAGACAATGTTCAGTCACGCTTTTATATGGTGTGTTCAATACACTATAGACAATTCTTCAATAATGAAGCTTTAAATTGAACGTTGGGCTTTATACTTTTTTTATTCGGGACGAAGGGAATTTCATAGTCATGGACCTGAGCACGTAGGTTAATTGAGAACTGTCTTGTCCTCGGAATCCTGAAAGACCTTCAGAAACTATACAAGCGTCATTGGCGTAGAGACTGTTCTTTAACTGTTTTACTCATAAACTCAACAATTCAAACACTGTTCGGTGCAGGAAGATGAAATAAATCTTCATGTGCTGTGAGTCTGTGACCACTATAATAATTGATTCTCAATGGTAGGCCAAATGATATTCCAACGTGTTCTATAATTATGTGAACTATACATGGGCGGCGTTTGGTTTCCGTTCTTGGGGGGGCAATGCCTTCTTGGGGGGGGGAGTTAAACCCGGAAAAAGTTCTTCCTGGGGGAGCTTAGCCTCCCCTAGTCCCTGTTAAACTCCTCCCATTGGACTATATTATCCTAATTCTTGTATTAAGTTCAATGTACTTGCCATGTATCTCATTTTAACATTGCAGTAGTCTACAACAGTAGTATTGCAAACAGTGCAAGATGTCTCTGTTCCCATTCAATCAAATCGTGGATATAATAATCTTCGTTTAATTGAAACAAATCAGGGTGACACACCGCACCCAGTTACATGTCAATGCATTTTAAAAATAAACAACAAAAGTATTGAGAGGTGGATTTACCAATGCACTAACAGCCTTCCACAGCAGGAATCTTTCAGAATAAGTATTTCACCTAATTGAACATATTGATGAAGATTGTTGATAAATCTGGACATTGTTTCATATGTAGCCTAAGATTGTGCAATGACATCAATTTGTGCTCAAGTAGGCCTAAGCAATTTGTGCTCAAGTAGGCCTAAGTATAGGCCATAAGCTTATACGTAAATGGAACAGATGAATGCTGAGCATTGCTGACGGATACTATGCATTAGAGAAACTGTTTTTCGGTTGCCCATATAACTTGTATTAACATAAATGTGGAAATGTACATAGATATAGGCCTAGGCATACGGCTATTTCAGGTATAGCCTAGTCAGGAGCCATTGCCCTTGCTGTATAGCGAAAACATGGTCAAACGACAATTCAGTGGGCCTATTTATTCTGAGATTTAATTTTATCCTTGTTTTTTGCCAACTAGTAGGCCTACTCCTACTTCTGACTTGTTGTGTTCTAAGGCAGAATGAATGAAAGTGGACGCAAAAAGTGTGGTGAGTTGTGACTCATGAACAGGAGGGAGTAAATCATGGAGGACATGCCCATGTGTGATATCCTTGGTCCGGAAAGAAACGTGCGTACGCAGTTACTTTTTTTTATTTATGTAGATTATTACTTCGATGTATTATGATGATTAGATGTTCTATGTCCCATTGTGCGCTTGCAAGTGGAATAATAAAGAAATGCTTGCTTACTTACTTACTTACTTATTTACTTTTAAAGAAAAAAATATATGAGGTCGTTGGAAAAAACTTACTTATTTACTCACTTACTAACGTCAGCCATAAACCTGACCTCTTCATAGGCCAATGACAATCAGTGACTCAAATCGACACCGCTTTTCTCATCCAATGAGCGTCAGTGTTACAAACTACGTCGCGATTTCAAACTAATAAAAATTATTATTCATAATCTACACATCGCTACACCCAGTGTTGCCACTCCTAGCTTTTTCCACCTAGATCTAGGTTTTTCCGGTGTGATCTAGGTTTCTACGTTTTTTTGGTCAGAATCTAGCCTTTTTTTGTCACGGCGGTTTTCGGATTTTTTACACATAAAAATAGACTTTTAAAGGTGAAAATGCACAAAAGACATGAAAAAGTCGACAATTTTGTTAATATGGACCAAAAATTGTTAATTTTGGAGCGAAAAACTTTAAAAAGGTCTTAAAAAATTTTATCGGGAAGGAAAAAGATATCAAATTTTAAGCGTCGGACGACTAAAAAATTTCAAGCCGGAAAATGGAAAAATTCATGCATTTCCCAGAGAAATTCTCAATCTAGCCTTTTCTAGCCTTTTTTTCGACCGGATCTGACCTTTTTCAAAATTCAGAGTGGCATCCCTGGCTACACCACACTACGCGTGAGTAGCCTATGTTAAACTAGGTAAAACCTCATAATATTTTCTGTAATAATTATAAGTTATGTGGTAAAACCGATTTTTAGCGACGGATTTTATTCGCCAAATGTTGCATGGGTTTCAGCGATGGTCGAATAAGCTTACAAGCCGGCTTCGAAAAAAATATTGCTGTCAAATAGAAGTAGGATTGACTAAAATAATTTTTGCAGAAATCGAAGTTGGGTAAACGTGTAGTTTAGCGTAATTAATTATTTTCACGCTTTTAACGACACAAAAAGCGCTGTAAATTATTCCTAATGACTTGCAATGGTCTAACTCATCTAACAGCACACTTAAAATTTCGTAAGAATACGAATATTGACAGAAAATATGTTTTTAAAATGTCACATTTCCCATGCGAAATCGCCGTTCGAATCGCCATTGAACCAACCATCTGACCGGAAGTTGTGGTACGCGCCCAAACCATAGACGTATATGCGATTATAATTAACGTGTACATCAAGACTTTCGGTCCTAAGTTCAAAATGAGAAATGGAAGCTGGATGAAGGTATTTCTAGATGTGAAATAGAAGCAGGATTGATGAAAAACGCTAAAGTAATCGAAGCTGGATGAGGGTATTTTTTATATCTGACAGAGAAGCTGGATTGACGAAAATAACGGGCGAGAAATAGAAGCTGGGGTAATAAAAATAATCAAGCTGAAATTGGAGCTGGATTGATGAAAAATAGTTACTATTGAAACAGAAGTTGGATTCATAAAACAACTGACGCAATTTTAAAAGCTTGACTTTTACTTACTTACTTATTAATTTTTGCTTGCCGCACGCCACTTCCGGAAAGGGTCGCAATTGAACAACAACTTGGATCGGCGGTTTGTTACGACAAAATATTACAACTTTTCGATCGAAATCCTTCTTTTTAAGATATTCGGAGTATAATCATACATCACTTTGGCAATAGCACGTTGACAGAAATATTTTAAGACGCTTTTTGTGACATTATAAGCGTGAAAATAATTAATTACGCTAAACTACACGTTTACCCGAAGGTGGATTTACGAACAATAATAATTATTTTCAATGAAATAGAAGTGAAATTGATGAGAAATAATTGTTGCCTAAAATAGAAGTGGGGCTGACGAAAGGATTTCGGGCCTAAACAGAAGCTGGATCAATTGATGAAAAGAATTCTTGGCAAACTAGAAGTTGGAATGATGGCAGAATAATATTAATAATAATGCAGCAACGAGCGAATAACTTCCGACGCGAAGAGCCAGTTTCACCCTAAGGCTATCTCTGATTGCATTTAGAGCGATTATTGTGATTTCACTGATTTGATTTGTATCTTTGTTACAAATTATTTGCTTTGATGTATTTTTGTTATGTTTTATGTATAACCAATCGTTATTTAATATACAGTTCCCGCGGATAAATATCCATAGGCTAATTATTAGCCTATTGTATATGGTAATTAGAAGGACCAGAAAGTGCCAAGCCTAATGTTTTATGTGAGGACGGATAGGGGCCTACATTCTAAACTTGTGACAGGTAGGTAGAGTTGCGTGAATATTGAACAGTTTATTAACAGGATTAGAATGTGGCAAAGATATGGCGCAGGTACTTAATTAACTAGGCTGGGGGAGGAATCTGGCTAGCAGTGCTTGATGGAGGAGTCCCTGAGGAGCTTGTCAATTTCAGACAAAGTGACTTCACCAAAAGGAATAAAACCAGGGAAACTCAAATGGCTGGAATTCATGCCAGGCGATCGATCCATAGTGGTTTGGCGAATAACTTCAGTTTTATTTGCAAAATAAGCTCATTGAGTAACAGTGTGGGCATTCAAGAGGGGATTGCGGAGATAAGTGATTTGTAGAGAGTCCAGTTTCATTGCCATTAACACTAACTTCCCTAAGGCTGATGTAGCAACGTGAATTTCTGGATCGGTTCCCACAACAGACTGCATAGATAATAAATGCACAGACAATGTGAGCGACTTTGTTTTAAGTACGCCCATTAGTGCTGTAAATAATGATAAGTGGAAAAGTATGCAACGTATTAAGTTTTTTATTTGATTCAGAAATCACTGCAGGGATAACATAGTAATCTGCCTTGATGATTTTTTTACAATATTCAATTTTCAATTGCCTGAGTGAGTTGGATTGCATGTTTAACATAATATGTCATTGTTCACTTTTGGTAATCTTGAATGCAAGAACGATAGGTCAACTACAGGCTTTACAGGGCCCATGCGGGACTATTTGCACACGTGCCCATGAAAGCTAGCTACGCCATTGTACAGTGTTTTGGCCGCTGATTTGCTGTGTTAAATAACTCAATTTGGGACGTGTTAACACGTCCCTCGCGGCCAACGTGTTAGTCTAGTCCCTCTGTTGGGGGGGGGGGGGTTAGGTCTCCCGGGGTGGCGGGTGTTAAGTTGTTAACTGGCCGATTATGGCGGACTGTAAACGGTGGGCCAGTCCACGACGGCCATTGCCAGATTCCGACGACACCCTTCGGCCGCAGAATTGTCTAACGACCTTTTTTGGTGCATCGGTCATCGATGCTGCACTGTCGAATATTTTTGGGGGGGGGGGGTTACATGTACGTGTGGCATTTTGGGGGATGGTACATGTAAAAACACTTCTGGAATTTTCTGGGGAAAATGTCATTCCTGGGGTAACTCGTGACCATCGAGATTACTGATTCAGACGGTCGTGGGTAACTCCGTCACTCACAGAGACGTCTAGAATCTAGATGAAACACTGGCCACTGCAGAGACCTTACATTACCTTCTCTTCCGTTGCTTTTTCTCACATTAGATTTCATTGTACTACGTCATCCTAATCATTATCCATACCATGATAAAATCTATAGTGTGTTTTTTGTAATTTGATAGATATAATCATTTGATTCTTCCAGTGATTGCCGATTGAACGTCAATAAAGCCTCATAATGCAGATGAACTCAAAGTTGCTGGGTATGTTCCTAATGGTAGCGTGCTTCTTGCTCGTTATTCACTACTTCAATGGAGGCTCCGATCCGGGCACGACAAAGATGACGGAGACAAGAACTGAAGAAGTGAAACCGCCGAACCGCCCTGCTGCTCCACCACCAAATCCTCCAGTGGCAAAGCTTCGGGCGATGCTCGACTTCATTCCAAAGACACCCGGGTTCAGTTGCGAGGAGCTTTTCACGGGGACTCCCGCCGACACGTACAACATGACGCCGATGTTCCGCAAGCTGCAGAAGGAGTACTCGGAAAAATTGATGTCGACGGGACGCTTTCCAATGGAGGAATACCGAGCCTTGCACTACGCCGTAGGTCAGAAGTTCGTCAAGAACGTTTGCGAAACAGGGTTCAACTCCGGCTGTAGTAGCTTCTACCACCTGACTGCTAGCGATCAGACCATGGTCCACTCGTTCGAACTTGGCGGAGAGTTGTATAATGAGCAAGTGGCGAAGTGGTTGACGAGCGTTTTCGGTGATCGGTTCTCCATCCACCTCGGCGACTCCACGAAGACTGTACCGGAGTATGCCCGGCTGAATCCCGACTTCCGTTGCGACTTCCTGTACGTCGACGGAGGTAACGTGTATCCGGTGGCCAGAGCGGACATAATCAACTTCTCGAATATGGCCAACTTAGAGAACAACTTCATCGCGTTCGACGACTACCCGCCTGTATGGGAAAACTTTGGACAGGCCTGGGAGGAGAGCCTGGCCGACGGAACGGTCCAGGAACTGATGCGCTGCGCCTACAAGACCTCCCAGGCACCGCTAAGAGGCATTGTCATCGGGGTCGTTGTCAAACATCCTAACGGTTCCGACAGATAGTTCTCGAACGATGCTTTCGAACTGTGGAAACAAAGGCATGGAAGTTCGGGATGGATTCTTCATCATATCTCAATTCTATGCATACCTTAAAAGGATAATATACATGTATAGGCTATAAAAAGCCACTATACAGGGTGGGCAAGCACAAATGAACCAACTTTGCATGCTTATAGCTCCGCCAGTTTTTGGAATTTATTTGTACTTTCTGCGTCATATTAAAGGTATCTCACTCTAGTATTTCCTCTGAGAAGGTCGAATCGATACCAGTTCAAGTTTTAATTATATGTTCGGAACTGCGCTAGCTACCATATTTCGTTGTCATTTTTGATGTAAAATGGCGGCGTTTCGCAGGGATATTCACAAATCGTTTTTTTGCTAACAGTCGCACATACACAATCATTTTAGGTGTTTGTAGGAATCTCTACCATGAATATCTTTTCATCGCTAAACCATGTCCTTTAAATTTTATCAACAGCCTTGCGCGATACCACGCGCTGCTTTGTAAAGCCAAGAAACAGCTGGTAGCGCTCCAGCCGTTTCTTTGCGTCAGTGTTGGAGAGCTGTTGGACTTCACGTCGACGAATAACTTTAGATCAGTTCTTTCCAATACGTTACACGGTGTCTCTAGGACTACCTGTTTAGCAAAGAATTTCCCGGGGAGTTTGGTCTGCCCGGGTCAATGTCTTGACTGCAAATTTATTCGGACACACGAGCAATAATAGCGGATGTGCGCGCCGTGCGCACCGATTCCCATGATTTACGAGTGTAGGCCTATAGAAAGTTCTGTTTTATCAATTTTCTGTAGCAGATGATTGAAGGCATTTTTTTATTCCATCCTCTGTTCGAAAACTTGTTAATCATTTCAAACCAATTAAATCCCTTGTCAGTTCGCAAAATTAGGATCAAAACGCGATCATCGTCTGACAACGTCGCCATATTACGTCAAAAATGACAACGAAATATGGTAGGTAGCGCTGTTCCGGGCATATAATTAAAACTTGAACTGGTATCGATTCGACCTTTTCAGAGGAAATACTAGAGTGAGATACCTTTAATCTGACGCATAAAGTACAAATAAATTCCACAAATTGGCGGAGTTATAAGCATGCAAAGTTGGTTCATTTATGCTGGCCCACCCTGTATATAACTATATATGAATACAATACATGCATGTTCATAGTATGTAAAATGTATGTAATATGTAGTATGCATGCATATTATATGAATGTGTCTACATTTGCATATGCATGCATCAGGTGCGCGTCATCTATGTATGCATGTATGCAAGCATTATTTAATCACTGTGGCAAGTAGATAAGTAGACCTATAATAAATTTTATTATATGCATGTACTTGGAACTATATAGCCTATCGTCGTAATTCATGCGTGCATTTGTATGTTCTGTCTGCATACGCACGCCGTACATAATGTACTTGTAAGTATACATATTATGTTCAATTTTCTTTTGTGCACGTAACGCGTCAAGATAAAGGTTGAACTTCTTGGACTAAGACCATTATTAAGGATTCGGATTTGAGAAGCACAAGCGCACATTGTACGGATTAGAGAAGCACATGCGCACATTGTACGGATTAGAGAAGCACAAGTGCACATTGTACGGATTAGAGAAGCACAAGTGCACATTGTACGGATTAGAGAAGCACAAGCATGGGCGCCGACTCTGCGAGGCCCGTGAGTGCTCACTGCTCAGCACCGCCAGAAATTGGCCATGCGAGGCCGCCTATGCATGGGCACCACCAGAAATCAGCCAGCAAGATATGCTTTTTATGAGATTATTTTTCTGTTGGCATTGCTTATCGATAAAAATCATTCCGTCTTTTATAATTTTTCAAAACTCAGCTAGTCTACCTTACTATTACTCCAGTTTTACCCCATGCGATAGAGTGAACTCAATATTATTGGTCTTCAGCCGATCAGCGAATACGAAGAAACACCGAAATCCTGCTTCTTTATTCGATCCGCTTCCCTCATTTTTTTATTGCTGACGAAGGCGACGATTTTAATTACTTGGTTCCTTTTATTATACATGCTCAATAATGTTCCTCACTGCGCGAGAGTCAACTCATAGCATCACAAAAGCGGGATATTGTTTTTGTCTCATTGTCTGCGTTGACAAATCAGCCTTTACTAAATTGTCAAAACTTTTTGAAAGACTCTAATTATTATGAAAAAAATATTTCCACAGTGTTAATATTGACTCACCAAATAGTGGCTAATGTAGGCTAGACAGAATTGTTTGATTTCTTGTGCAAAAGTTGAGACTGTTGACCTAATTATATTAGGGAAGAACTAGTGCACCAAGATGCCCATGCTAACGAAGATTGTACTTGTCTTCTATATGGATTCCAAGAGAACTACATGTTGATCCAAAAAGTGATCTTTTTTAAAACAATTGAGAGGAACATTTATTGAAGTCTTAAATCATATCTCTAAGCAATGAAATAATAAGACATTTTGCTGAGATAGCATCTTAAAATGTCCCTATTTCAGTGTGGATTTTTTAAACAATGGCAAGGAGTTGCCAAGGACGCTTTTAAATTATTAAAGCACGATTATGATTATCAATTTCATCAAAATGACAGCGTAAGATGCTACCACCGCAGTGTGGCAATAAAAAATCGAAAAGTTTGAATAGCACATGCATCTCCTCCTCTAAACCCCTACCCTTCTCGGCGTTGAGCGCCTCGGCGATCGTCCTTAGGCCGCGAATTTGTCCCCTAAAACCAGGACCAAGTCTTCGCCTATGAGGTAATTTTCATAACTCTCCCTTAAAAAAGGGTCATTTTTTTTATCTTACACGCTCTATGGGATCAACTCGGCGCCTATGAGCACAAGTGCACGTTGTACGGATTAGAGAGGCACAAGTGCACATTGTACGGATTAGAGAAGCACAGCTGCACATTGTACGGATTAGAGAGGCACAAGTGCACATTGTACGGATTAGAGAGGCACAAGTGCACATTGTACGGATTAGAGAAGCACAAGTGCACATTGTACGGATTAGAGAGGGGCACAAGTGCACATTGTATGGATTAGAGAAGCACAACTGCACATTGTACGGATTAGAGAGGCACAAGTGCCCATTGTACGGATTAGAGAGGCACAAGCGCACATTGTATACGAGCGATTAGTATTTTATAAGAGATTTCGTTAATTATTAGTAACCTTGACGTTTTTATCAGTTTGTCGTTAGAGTTAAAGCACCTTTGTGAGATTATTTTAAAGATGGTATTCAAATGTCCATATACAAACATACATTGGTGTATTTTTCGGTTTTTTCATTCATATAGTTACAGATGGCAGAACAATTATTTTATAGCTTATGAACGTCAAAGCGTTTATAGATCTAAATGTATGCCTACATGGTGCGCCAAAAAAGACCCCCTAGGTTTTTTGCCAATATCTTGACCAAAAGTAAGAATTTCGAAATGAAATGTTACAGTCGTATAGACAATTCATATTTACACCAGATGGCCAGATTTCATTAAAATATTTCAAACATTTTAGTTTAGTTTTAAAAAATTTCACCATTTTAAGTGAAATTTTAGCATAGAATAACAAATTATAATAAATAGGCTAGATCGGCAGACGGCTGTGACGCTGTCTGCACGATAGCGTAGCCTATACTGGTAAATCGGTACAGGCTAAGTTTATGCTTAGCAAAGGCTTCACTCATTCTTGTAAACACACTACAAAAGCTTCTTAATATAATTGTCCTGGTCTCACGATCATTGGTTTGAAGTGACAAATTTAACTATGTTTGTGTCTCAAGTCGGTTTAGCCTAAGTCGACTTGTGTTAAAAACAACTTCAAGTGACTTCTCTCTGCAAAATTCGACTTGGGGTCAGTTGCGGTGAGCAGAAACGACCCGATCCGACTTGGTATGACCAAGTCGACTGGGGTCGACTCCCAGGTCTAATGCTAGGCTATACGGTTAACTTGTTTGACGCTAATAGTTTAGTAGCCTAATTACACTTTATTTTCACTTGTGACTTTAATTTATAAATACGTTTTTACTACCTACTAGCTGTACCCGGCCACGCGTTGCTGTGGCAGAAAATACCTCCCGCTTCCCTTCCCCCTCCCCACCCGTCCCCCCTCTCCCTCCCCTTCCCTCCTCTTCCCCTCCCCTCTCCCTCCCCCTCTCCCTCCACCTCCTCCTCTTTCTCCCCCTCCTCCTCTCCCTCCCCTTCCCCTCCCTCTCCCTCTCCCTCTCCCACTCCCCTCCCTCTCACCCTCCGTCCCCCCCTCTCCCTCTCCTTCCCCCTCTCCCTCCTCCTCCCCCTACCCCTCCTCTTTACCTCCCCCTTTCCCTCCCTCTCCCCCTCCGTCGCCTCTCCTCCCCTTTCCTCTCCTTCTCCTCCCCTCTCCCTCCCCTCCCCTTCCCCTCCTCCCCCTCCTTCACACCGTCCCTTTCTGACAGCGGATAGAGCCCAAGAATTGTGAAAGGCCGCTTTCGGAAAATAGTATGCGACTCGCTTATGACGTCACGGCCCGCGACCTCATTCATGCTTTGTCTACTGTGTTTGGGGACAACGCGTTTCTGAAATCTGGCAGCCCTGCTGATTTGTTGAATTTGCAAATGGCGGTCGAACGGATTGCAAAGTTCACTTTTTGTGGAAAAGATTGGGGTTTTTTCGAGAAAAAATCTTAACACATGGTGCTATTGGAAAAGAAGGTCTTGGTAAATTTTCAAAACAATCGGTGCGTAACTTTCGGCGTGATAATGTTACGAACAGGCCGACGAGATCACGTGGTTTCTGCTGAGTTATCTTGCGAGGTATAAAAATGGCGGGTATGAAAGATTTGCTGCGGCCAAAAGTTACAATCAAACGGTACAGACGAAAATATTTCTGCGTACGGATATAAAGAATTTTAGAATTAATCTCTCATATTAATCGAAATTTAGTGCAGTTTATAGGATGAATCAACGAATTTTCGGCAACCAAAGGATGTGCGCTTGTTTACATCAACGACCGTTTAATTTAAATACGCTGTAGCTCCTCAGTTAATACCTCGCATAAATTTTTGTTTTCACGCTGCTTCGACGTCACCGGGTAGCTTAACACGGGAAGCTCCGTCTAGTAATATATATAAGGTCGTTGGTTACGAACTCTTGGAAAGTTTCATTTTTATTTATATAAATTAGGCCTATTATTTCGATGTTTTATAATGATGTTCAATGTCCCATTGTGCGTTTGCAAGTGGAGTAATAAAGAAAATACTTACTCACTTACTTACTTACTTATAAAGAAAAACTTACTTATTTTACTTACTTACTGACGTCAGCCATAAACCTGGCCTCTTCATAAGCCAATGACAATCAGTGACTCAAATCGAAACCGCTAACTTTACCTTTTCTCATCCAATGAGCGTCAGTGTTACAAACTACGTCGCGAATTCAAACTAATAAAAAATTATTATTCATAATTACTACTACCACAGTATAGTATCTATACTGTGACTGTACTACGCGTGAGTAGCTACTTAACCTAGGTAAAACCACATATTATCTGTAATAATTATAAATTATGTGGTAAAACCGATTTCTAGCGTCGGAATTTATTCGGCATTGCATGGGTTTCAGCGATGGTCGAATAAGCTTGCAAGTCGGCTTGGAAAAATTATTGCTGAATAGTAGGCTAGTCGGATTGATGAAAATAATTTTTGCAGAAATAGGCTTGGGATTTGAAAACAATCTCGCAGAAATCGAAGTTGGATTGACGAACAATAGTTTTCAATGAAATAGAAGTTAAATTGATAAAAAATAATTATTGTTGCTTAAAATAGAAGCGGGGCTGACGAAAAGATTGCGGGCCTAAACAGAAGCTGGATCAATTGATGAAAAGAATTCTTGCCAAACTAGAAGTTGGACTGATTGCAGAATAATATTAGTAATAATGCAGCAACAAGCGAATAACTTCCGACGTGAAGAGCCAGTTTCACCCTAAGGCTATCTCTAATTGCAATTAAAGCGATTATTGCGAGTTGATTTGTATCTTTATTGCAAATTATTGCTTCGATGTATTTTAATTGTGTTTTATGTCTAAGCAATCGTTATTTAATATAAGCTTACACTTTCCGCGGATAACTATCCAGAATTATTATTGGATATCCCACAGACAAGTCAATTGCAGTTCTGCCTAATCATTTCCATAGATGGCCAACGCATATAGGCCTACTAGTCTAGTGTGAAAAGACATTTTTTCCTTTGGACATTTCTTGACTTGTCGTGTTACCCGGTATGCAAAACATTGAAGAAACAGTTCTAATTTAGTTGTGGGGAATATTTGATTTTTCATAGAAAGAGTATTATCGAGGAGAACTCCAAGGTTGAGGACACTAGGACAGAGTGAAGTATGCCAGTGGGAGACGTCAGGTGGTGGTTGAACCAGATAAGTTCTGTCTTGGGATACATTAAATATTAGGCGCTAGGATGAGTACCTTTTTTGGCTATCCGAGAAACAGATGATTGCAATCCAGAGAAATGCAGAGGCCGCGATAGCTAATTGAATTCAGAGAATTTAAAGAGAATGGAATGGGATTTCACTGGAAAGCAGGAAACGAAATGTGGACGTCAGAATGAAGCTCGTGGTGGCATGTATGACTGACAAGGTACGAGAGACCAGACTGAGGCGGTTTGGACATGTGACGAGAAGATATGATGATAGCTGTGTCAAAAGAATTACCCGGTATGCAAGCGGAGGTATACGGTAAACGCAGCCGGTGAATGGATGGACTAGAGTAATAGATGAGAGGACTCGATAAAACGAGACCTAAGCTGCTCAAACTGAAGAAGGAAGACGCTCGAGACAAAGACAAGTGAATGAGAAGAATTCGATTGGCTTGTTAAAACCATATGCGTGCATGCATACTCACATACATACATTGACCCTTTACCAGAGGAATTTATTATAGCCTGAAGGAAAAGAAGGAATGGTGGACACAATCAAAACTGAGCTGAAATTGAGGGAAAAGGAGAGCATTGATGAAGCCAGAATCAAGTTGCATGAGAAGAATTCGATTGGCTTGTTAAAGACTAAGATCAACTATTTCAGGTAATTGAAGGCAGCGGGAATCAGACTGAACAGGACACAATTTTAGATAGTTAGATTCGACATAATTTGAAAGCTGCCGTTGAACATCACTTTCAACCAGCTCGAAAATGAAGGAATGACTAGTGTGGGACGGTAATTAAAAGGACCAGAAAGTGCCAAACCTAATGTTTTATGTGAGGACGGATACATGCCAAGCTTGTGACAGGTAGGTAGAGTTGCCGTGAATATTGAACAGTTTATTAACGGGATTAGAATGGGGACAAGATATGGCGAAGGGACTTAATTAACTAGTCTGGTCTCGCAAAGGTTCGTCAGCCACTCATTCAATTGAGTAAAGCACGGAGGAGACCCGACCGACGACTCCTCTTGGAGCGTAGACTCGGAACCGACCAGGGTTGGCGAATCAAAGTCCACCGTGCCCACCTTCTTGTGGTCTGACCTGTTAGTATAACCTGCCCGTAAAGAGGTGTGAACGAATGGGCACGGATGGCAAACGGGGGGAAGGCAATGGCAAACCACCCCTTATCTACTGCCAAGAAAATAGTCATGATGTTTAATAGGATACATCGTGACTATCTTGAGAGCTCCAAGAGCTGACGGCGCCAGGTGGGGAAGGAATCTGCGCAGTGCTTGATGGAGGAGTCCCTGAGGAGCTTGTCAATTTCAGGCAAAGTGACTTCGCCAAAAGGAATAAAAAAGGGAAACTCAAATGGCTGGAATTCATGTCAGGTGATCGATCCAAAGTGGTTTGGCGAATAACTTCAGTTTTATTTGCAAAATAAGCTAATTGAGTAACAGTGGGCATTCAAGAGGGGATTGCGAAGATAAGTGATTTATTATAGAGAGTCCAGTTTCATTGCCATTAACACTAACCTCCCTAAGGCTGATGTAGCAACTAGCAACGTGAATTTCTGGATCGGTTCCCACAACAGACTGCAAAGATAATAAATGATCAGACAATGTGAGCGATTTTGTTTTAAGTAGGCCCACTAGTGCTGTAAATAATAAGTGGAAAAGTATGCAACGTATTAAGTTTTTAATTTGATTCAGAAATCAATGCGGTGATAACATATTAATCTATCTTAATTCATGATTTTTTCAACATTCAATTTTAATCGTCTTCAGGAGTGATTTGGATTGCATGTTTAACATAATAATTAAGTCATTGTTCAGTTTTGGTAATCTTGAATGCAAGAACGACAGATCAACTACAGGCCTTACAGGGCCCATGTGGGACCATTTGCACACGTGCCCATGAAATCTAGCTACGCCATTGTACAATGTTTAATCTAGTCCCAATTTGGGGGGGGGGTTTAGGTCTCCCGGGGTGGCGGGTGTTAACTGGCCGATTATGGCGGATGGTAAACAGTGAGCCAGTCCACGACGGTGGCCATGGCCAGACTCTGACGCCACCCTTCGGCCGCAAAAATTGTCTAACGACCTTTTTTGGTACATCGATCATCGATGCTGCACTGTCAAATATTTCTGGGGGGAGTGTTACATATACGTGTGGCATTTTGGGGGATGGTACATGTAAAACACCTCTGGAATTTTCTGGGGAAAATGTCATTCCTGGGGTAACTCCCTCACTCACAGAGACGTCTAGAATCTAGATGAAACACTGGCCACTGCAGAGACCTTACATTACCTTCTCTTCTGTGGCTCTTTTTCACATTAGATTTCATTGCCCTACGTCATCCTAATATCCTTACCATGATAATTTCTAGAGTGATTTTCTAATTTGATGGATATAATAATTTGATTCTTCCAGTGATTGCCGGTTGAACGTCAATAAAGCCTCAGAATGCAGAAGAACTCAAAGCTGCGTATGTTCATAATGGTAGCGTGCTTCTTGCTCGTTATTCACTACTTCCAGGGAGACTCCAATCCAGCCACGACAAAGATGACTGAGACAAGGACTGAAGAAGTGATTCCACCGAACCGTCCTGCTGCTCCACCACCAAATCCTCGAGTGGCAAAGCTTCGGGCGATGCTCGACTTCATTCCAAAGACGCCCGGGTTCAGTTGCGAGGAGTTTTTCACGGGGACTCCCGCCGACACGTACAACATGACGCCGATGTACCACAAGCTGCAGAACGAGTACTTGGAAAAAGCGATGCCGAAGAGACGCTTACCAACGGAGGAGTACCGAGCCTTGCACTACATTGTTGGTCAGAAGTTTATCAGGAACGTTTGCGAGACAGGATTCCACGCCGGATATAGTAGCTTCTACCACCTGACTGCTAGCGATCGGACCGTGGTCCACTTGTTCAAACTTGGCGGAAAGTTGTATAGGGAGCACGTGGCGAAGTGGTTGACCAGTGTTTTCGGTGATCGGTTCTCGATCCACCTCGGCGACTCCACGAAGACTGTACCGGAGTATGCCCGGCTGAATCCGGACTTCCGCTGCGACTTCATGTACGTGGATGGAGGTCACGTGTATTCGGTGACCAAGGAGGACATGATCAACTTCTCGAACATGGCCAACTTAGAGAACAACTTCATCGCGTTCGACGACTACCCGCCTGGATGGATTAACTTCGGTCAGGTCTGGGAGGAGAGCGTGGCCGACGGAACGGTCCAGGAACTGATGCGCTGCGCTTTCAAGACCTTCCAGGCACCGCGAAGAGGCTTTGTCATCGGGGTTGTGGTCAAACATCCTAACGGATCCGACAGATAGTTCTCGAACGATATGCAGTTGTGCTTTGGAACTGTAGAAGCAAATGCAGGGAAGTTTGGGATGGAGTCTTCATCATATCTCAATCCCATGCATACATTAAAAGGATAATATACATAGGCTATAATATGTGAATACAATATATGCATTTTCATACTATGCAATTGCATATATGTGATATGTAGTATGTATGCATATTATATGAATGTGTCATATGTATCAGCATTGTAAGAATTGTGGAAAAATAACCGGACAATGATCCACTTGGAATTTGGGTGTGCAAAAACATACTTTAACATGAGGTTCTAAAAAAGACTGGGGGGTTGAAACCTCCCCAAACCTCTGGCAATTCTCACCTTGTGCATCAGGTGTGCATCATCTATGTAAAGAAAGTAAGTGAGTAGGTAAGTGAGCAGGTAAGTAAGTAAGTATAGTCTTTATTAGGGCCTACTCTATTTGCAAACGCAAAATTGAGCATGGACAATAATGCAATGTAACACACCCTAGTAGGCCTAGTAGTAATAAAGTATACCAGACCTTAAAATGCCAACCCACCTTAAAATGCCAACCCACCTAAAGGGAAAAATCTACAAAACAATGATAAGGCCGGTAATGCTATATGGAGCAGAGGCCTGGGCGTTAACGAAAAGGGACGAGGGACTGCTGGAAAGAACAGAGATGAGAATGCTGCGATGGATGCTTGGAATATCACTGAAAGACAGGAAGCGAAGTGACGACATCAGGAAGAAGCTCGGTGTGGCGTGCATCACTGACAAGGCACGAGAGACCAGGCTGAGGTGGTAAGGACACGTGATGAGAAAAGAGGAGAATAGCTGTGTAAAAAGAATCATGCAAGCGGAGGTATATGGTCGACGCAGTCGGGGACGACAGAAGAAAAGATGGGAGGACGTCATACAACAGGACCTGAAGCTGCTCAAAATGAAGAAGGAAGACACTGGAAACAGAGACAAGTGGAGGAGAAGGATCCGAGTGGCTGACCCCTCGCCAGAGGGAATAATTCTAGCCTGAAGGGAAAGAAGAAGAAGAAAAGAAGACCTTAATAGGAATGAAAGGCAATGTAAAAGAAACGTTAATAAATCTAAAGCATTTTAGATATAAACTTCTTTCTTGTGAGAAAGTCAGAACGTGAAATAATTACAAGGCTGCGTGAAAGTGGACGCAAAATGTGTTGTGACTTATGAGTTGCCTTGTGGCTCATGAACAGAGGCAGTAAATCATGGAGGACATGCCCAGGGTTAGCCAAAAACAGTGGAAATAGAGTGCGGTCGACTTTGACGCACAACTCTTCAAATTTAAAGTCAAACTTTTAAAATACGATTTCGTAACCTATCACATAGGCTAATTAAGCCGTTCGCTGAAAAAATAAATTATTAGCAAAATTAGATAGCTCATTTTACGCTGATATTTTCGTAATTTTGTTCAACTTGTTATTTTATTTGTAGGCTACCTTTTAGGCCCTATTACCAATTAGGTCTATTGCTTCGGTGTAGGCCCTTATTTTATTTGGCTTATGTTTAAAGCCCCACTGTGCGTTTGCAAGAGGAATTATGGGCCTACTGCCTACATTTTTTGTGGGGCGCGGTGGTCTAGTGGTGGCGTCGTTGCCTTGGAGCCGGAAGGTCCAAGGTTCGAATCCACCTCCCCGCGTAAGGACCTTGGGCAAGTCCTTCACTTACAATTGCTCAGCGCTTCGGCGTGAAACTCCGATGCAGTGTCCGCTCTGCATCGGGAGCGCCTCTGAGTAGAGAGAGCTTGAAGGGGCGCTATAACAAGTGCACATACAAACAAACAAACACAGTGCCACAGTCGCGCAAATGCTTTATTCTTCACTGGAGACGGAATGATAGAAGAATTAACAATGCTTTGCAATCGGATATGGGAGACAGAAGAATGGCCTAAAGACTGGGAAAAATCCATATTCATACCCATTTTCAAAAAAGGCGATGCCAGAGAATGCGAAAACTACAGAACAATAGCGTTGATATCTCATGCAAGTAAGATTCTACTTAAAATTATACATAAAAGAATGGAGAGCACGATTGAGAGGGAACTGCCGGTGCATCAGGCAGGTTTCAGGAGACGGAGAGGAACAAGAGACCACATAGCGAACCTCAGGTGGATAATGGAAAGGCAAAGAGAATTTGGACAGCAGGTACACATATGCTTTATAGATTACAGCAAGGCCTTCGATTGCATCGATCATGCTCTGATGTGGAAGACTTTGCGCGATATGGGGATACCAATACACCTCATAAAGCTCCTCAAGAACTTATATGGGAACCAGATGGCTGTGGTCAGGACAGAACACGGTGAAACGACAAGTTTCCAAATAAAGAAAGGAGTACGACAAGGATGCATACTATCGCCATACCTGTTTAATCTATACGCTGAAATGATAGTGAGAAAAGCAGGCCTAGAGGAGACAAATGCGGGAGTGAGGATAGCGGGTAGGACACTGAATAACCTAAGATATGCAGACGACACAACACTGCTGGCAGGGAAAAAAGAGGATTTAAAAGCTATCATCAGAAAACTACAAGCAGAAAGTGAGAAAGCAGGATTGTTTTTCAACTTAAAGAAGACCAAGATCATGACAACAGAGAAATGGACAAGCTTTGAAGTGGACGGAGAGGAGTTGGAGGTGGTGACAAGTTTCTGCTTCTTGGGAGCCATGATAGAAAGCGATGGTGGATGTGACAGAGAGATACGACGAAGGATAGCTTTGGGAAAGACGGCAGCGAAGGGGCTGGAGAATATATGGAAGGATAAACACGTGAGCCTAATGACAAAGACAAGAATTGTAAAGGCAATGATATTCCCAGTGGTGCTGTATGGATGTGAAACGTGGACAAAAACAAAGGCCTTAGAAAGGAAAATCGATGCTTGCGAAATGTGGATATGGAGGAAGGTATTAAGAACTTCGTGGATTGAAAAAAGAACAAATGAATCCGTATTACAAGAGATCGGACAGTCAAGAGGGAATATGTCATTGGGACAGAGAGCGGCAAGGCAGAAAATGGCGTTCTTTGGACATGTGATGCGAGCAAACGGCTTGGAAAAGGAGATGATGTTGGCCTGCGGAGAGGGAAAAAGGAAGAGAGGACGCCCAAGAAGAAGGTGGATGGAAGAAATACACGAGAGAACAAAGATGAAACTGGAGGAATTGAGAGACGCGACGGAAGATCGTAACACATGGAGAAGGTTTATCACAGCGGTCGCTAAGGTTCCAAGAATCGACGGCACAAGGTGACAAGGTGAGCATGGAGTGGTTTTGCAAACGAGGGTCCGCTATTATTAGAAAGTTGACAATAGGCCCTACAGGGTTTTTGCCAACTAGGCCTAACACTGCTACTTTTGACATGTTGTGTTCAAAGGCAGGTGTAAGGCCTATCCCTATTTTCTTCTATCCTCTGTGTCCTCGGGCATGTCCTCCATGATCTTCTTCCACCTGAGCGTGTAGCTGGCTACTCCCTTAGACCCCGATCACATAATCTTAAAACACTACGATGTGTTTCGTTGATTTTAAAGGGATTTATCACCGGAATGCTATACGGTTAACTTGTTTGACGCTAATAGTTTAGTAGGCCCTAGTTACATTTTATTTAACTTGTGACTTTAATTTATAAAAACATTTTATTAGGCTACCTATTATATTATTACTTCGATGTATTATAATGATGTTCTATGTCCCTTGTGCGCTTGCAAGTGGAGTAATAAAGAAAATTCTTACTTACTTACTTACTTACTGATGTCAACCATAAACCTGACCTCTTCATAAGCCAATGACAATCAATGACTCAAATCGACACCTCATCCAATGAGCGTCAGTGTTACAAACTACGTCTCGAATTCAAAGTAATAAAAATTATTATTCATAATCTACACATCGCTACACTACACTACGCGTGAGTAGCTACTTAAACTAGATAAAACCTCATAATTTTATCTGTAATAATTATAAATTATGCGGTAAAACCGATTTTAGCGTCGGAATTTATTCGCCAAAATTTAATGTTGCATGTGTACCGGCGATGGTCGACTAAGCTTACAAGCCGGTTTAAAGGTTTCAAATTACCCCCTCCTAAACATTACCCCGCGGTAACTTGAAACCGGTCTCAGATTACCCCCAGGAAACTAGATTTGCATCAATCATCGCATTTGTTGCACTAAAAAAATCAGAAAAATCATCCCGCTTCTTGTTTTGGTCTGCAGAACATCATCCGTCATCCCACCTCGTGTTTTGTTATCAATATTTTGATCCGAAAAAAATAATGGCCTCGAAGACATTTTCTCCATTGTAACTTCAGCGTCGATTAGTATTTTAGTTACAGATGAAAATATTGATAACATACCACGAAGTGGGCTGACGGATGAAAATCTTCGGACCAAAACAAGAAGCGGGATAATTTTTCTGATTATTTTAGTGCAAAAAATGCGATGATTGATGCAATTTGCAGTTTTCAGGGGGGGGGTAATGTTTAGGAGGGGGTAATCTGAAACCTTTACACCGACCGTGTAAAGGTTTCAGATTAACCCCTCCTAAGCATTACCCCCCCCCTGCAAACTGTAAATTGCATCAATCATCACATTTATTGCAGTAAAAATATCAGAAAAAATCATCCCGCTTCTTGTTTTGGTCTGAAGATTTTCATCCGTCATCCCACTTCGTGGTTTGTTATCAATAGTTTCATCTGTAACTAAAATACTAATCGCCGCTGAAGTTTACATGGAGAAAATGGCTTCGAGGCTATTGTTTTTTCCGATCAAAATATTGATAGTAAACCACGAAATGGGATGACGGATGGAAATCTTCAGACCAAAACAAGGAGCGGGATGATTTTTCTGATTTTTTAAGTGCAATAAATGCGGTGATAGATGCAAATCTAGTTTCCGGGGGGTAATTTGAAAGCGGTTTCAAGTTACCGGGGGGTAATGTTTAGGAGGGGGTAATTTGAAACCCTTACACCGGTTTAGAAAAGTTATTGCTGAATAGAAGTCGGATTGATGGGGAAAAAAAATCAGAAATAGGCTTGGGATTTATGAAAACAATCTCGCAGAAATCGAAGTTGGATTGACGAACAATAATAACGATGTAATAGAAGTTAATTTGATAAAAAAAATAATTGTTGCCTAAAATAGAAGCGGGGCTGACGAAAGGATTTCGGGCCTAAACAGAAGCTGGATTGATTAAAAAATTCTTACCAAACTAAAAGTTGGACTGATTGCAGAATAATATTAACAATAATGCAGCAACGAGCGAATAACTTCCGACGCGAAGAGCCAGTTTCACCCTAAGGCTATCTCTAAAATTTGCAATTAAAGCGATTATTGTGATTTGATTTGTATCTTTGTTACAAATTATTGCTTCGGTGTATTTTAATTATGTTTTATGTCTAACCAATCGTTATTTAACTTATTTAATATGCAGTTCCCGCGGATAACTATCCAGAATAATTATCATTGGATATCCCACAGACGAGCCAATTGCAGTTCTGCCTAATCATCTTTATAGATGGCCAACGCCTATACTAGTGTGTAAAGACAATTTTTCCTTTAGACATTTCTTGACACAATCAAAGCTGAGGTGAAATTGAGCGAAAGGGAGAGCAGCACTACTTGATGAAGCCAGAATTAAGTCATTAATACAGAATTAAGCCATTAATAAAGACTAAGATCAACTATTTCAAGGAATTGAAGGCAGCGGGAATCAGACTGAACAGGACACAATTTTAGATAGTTAGATTCGACATAATTTGAAAGCTGCCGTTGAACATCACTTTCAACCAGCTCGAAAATGAAGGAATGACTATAGTGTGTGACGGTAATTAGAATGATCAGAAAGTGCCAAGCCTAATGTTTTATGTGAGGACGGATACATTCCAAGCTTGTGACAGGTAGGGAGAGTTGCCGTGAATATTGAACAGTTTATTAACAGGATTAGAATGTGGCAAAGATATGGCGAAGGGACTTAATTAACTAGACTGGGGGGAGGAATCTGGCTCGCAGTGCTTGATGGAGGAGTCCCCGAGGAGCTTGTCAATTTCAGGCAAAGTGACTTCGCCAAGAGGAATAAAACCAGGGAAACTCAAATGCCAGGTGATCGATCCATATTGGTTTGGCGAATAACTTCAGTTTTATTTGCAAAATAAGCTCTTTGAGTAACAGTGGGCATTCAAGAGGGGATTGCGAGATTTATAACTTGTGATTTGTAGAGAGTCCAGTTTCATTGCCATTAACACTAATATCACTAACTTCCCCAAGGCTGATGTAGCAACGTGAATTTCTGGATCGGTTCCCACAACAGACTGCACAGACAATAAGTTCACAGACAATGTGAGCGACTTTGTTTTTAAATAGACCCTTTAGTACTCTAAGAGTCTAAGTAGGCTAGTAAGTGTAAGAAATATGCAACGCATTAAGTTTTTAATTTGATTCAGAAATCACTGCGGTTATAACATAGTAATTTATCTTCATGATTTTTTTACAACATTCAATATTAATTGTCTGAGTGAGTTGGATTGCATGTTTAACATAACAATTATGTCATTGTTCAGTTTTGGTAATCTTGAATGCAAGAACGATAGATCAACTACAGGCCTTACAGGGCCCGTGCGGGACCATTTGCACACGTGCCCATGAAAGCTAGCTACGCCATTGTACAATGTTTAATCTAGTTTCCTTTTTTGGAAGGGGGGATTTAAGTCTCCCGGGGTGGCGGGTGTTAACTGGCCGATTATGGCGGACGGTAAACGGTGAGCCAGTCCACGACGGTCATGGACAGACTCCGACGACACTCTTTAGCCGCAAATTTGTCTAACGACCTTTTTTGGTACATCGATAATCGATGCTGCACTGTCGAATATTTCTGGGGGGGGGGGTGCTACATGTACGTGTGGCATTTTGGGGGATGGTACATGTAAAAACACCTCTGGAATTTTCTGGGGAAATGTCATTCCTGGGGTAACTCCGTCACTCACAGAGACGTCTAGAATCTAGATGAAACACTGGCCACTGCAGAGACCTTACATTACCTTCTCCTCCGTTGCTTTTTCTCACATTAGATTTCATTGTACTACGTCATCATAATATCCTTACCATGATGATTTCTAGAGTGATTTTCTAATTCGATGGATATAATAATTTGATTCTTCCAGTGATTGCCGGTTGAACGTCAGTAAAGCCTCAGAATGCCGAAGAACTCAAAGCTGGGTATGTTCATAATGGTAGCGTGCTTCTTGCTCGTTGTTCACTACTTCAGTGGAGGCTCCAATCCTGCAGGCACGACAAAGATGACTAGGACAAGAACTGAAGAAGTGGAACCGCCGAACCGTCCTCCTGTTCCACCACCAAATCCTCGAGTGGCAAAGCTTCGGGCGATGCTCGACTTCATTCCAAAGACGCCCGGGTTCAGTTGCGAGGAGCTTTTCACGGGGACTCCCGCAGACACGTACAACATGACGCCGATGTACCACAAGCTGCAGAACGAGTACTTGGATAAAGCGATGCCGAAGGGACGCTTTCCAACGGAGGAGTATCGAGCCTTGCACTACATTGTTGGTCAGAATTTTATCAGGAACGTTTGCGAGACAGGATTCCACGCCGGATATAGTAGCTTCTACCACCTCACTGCTAGCGATCGGACCATGGTCCACTCGTTCGAACTTGGCGGAGAGTTGTATAGGGAGCCCGTGGCGAAGTGGTTGACCAGCGTTTTTGGTGATCGCTTCTCCATCCACCTCGGAGATTCCACGAAGACTGTACCGGAGTATGCCCGGCTGAATCCCGACTTCCGTTGCGACTTCATGTACGTGGATGGAGGTCACGTGTATCCGGTGGCCAGAGCGGACATAATCAACTTCTCGAACATGGCCAACTTAGCGAACAACTTCATCGCGTTCGACGACTACCCGCCTGGTTGGAATAACTTCGGTCAGGCCTGGGAGGAAAGCCTGGCCGACGGGACGGTCCAGGAACTGATGCGCTGCGCCTACAAGGACTTCAAAGGACCAAGAGGCTTTGTCATCGGGGTCGTTGTCAAACATCCTAACGGATCCGACAGATAGTTCTCGAACGATATGCAGTTTTGCTGTCGAAATGTAGAAACAAAGGCATGGAAGTTTGGATTGGAGTCTTTATCATAATTATCTCAATTCTATGCATGCACATAGGCTATATGCAATACATTATTTTATGTATATATATTTATATATATATGAATGCAGTATATGCATGTACAAAATATGCAAACGTGTTTAACCCATTAACGGCCATCTACATATGTTTTCAATGCATTTCAGTACACACTGGTTGTTAAAGGGTTAATACATGTATGTATGCATGCATATTATGTGCGTGTGCAATTGTGCATGCATTTGCATATGTATCGCGTCCATTATTTATGTATGCGTGTATATGGCCTACAGCCGCCTACATGCATAATATTTAATTCAATGGAAAGGAAATAAATGTGCATGCATGTTCTGCTGTATAATCATGCTTGCATGTATTTATATGTTACAAATGCACACGTTCGCCATACATACGTTCGTGTATGCATGCATATGTTCAATTATGCATGTGCCGAGTGCTGCATGTTACGTGCCAAGATAAAGGTCGAACTTCCTGGACATGTGCCAACTAAGAATTCTGATTTTATAAGCACAATGTACACTGTACACGAACGATACCGATTTTTTAAGAAATTTAATTAATTACTATAGCAACGGTGACGTTTTTAACAGTTTGTCGTTAGAGTTGAGGTAAAGGAGCTGTATAAATGTCCATATACATACCGTCTTTGGGATTAACCACTGGATGCCCCTTGCGCTGTTTCCATGCATAACAGGCTGCGTATGATTAAGGATTGCATCCAGAGGGTTGTCTTGTAGGGAGAGCCTCTGATGAGAGTCTAAACATAGGCGCTACATAAATGCTTGACTGCAATTGAGAGTGCGGGCGGATTGATGGGTCAAAGTAGACTGGTAGTTTACTGTGGTGACAATGCATGTGGTTAAATTGTTGTTCTTTCCTCCGCTTCTTTATTGTTAGCATCATTTAAGTCCTTTTCATTGTTTTTATTGTTGTTTGCCTCTTAATTATTGTTAGTTTCATTTGACTGAGCATTTTCATTGCTAATTTTCATTATTGTTGTTGTTTTGCAAAGTGAAGTGTAATAATTAAGGATATTCACTTGCGTGTTGTATTATTTGCATGTTGATTGAAAAAATTGCTATAATCCTTGCTGTCGCTTATTGTTTTTTATGTGAAGATTAGCAAAGCATTTAATCCGTGATTGCTGCAATTAATTACCATATCTTACGATAAAAATTTTCAGTTCGATCGAGTCTCTTATCATCTGCAATTCGTAGCAGGATTCACGGAAAGGATTTCATATGTATTTCTTCGCTGCATGCTCAATGATCTTTCTTTCTCACGATCTTACATGTCACACTGAGAGCGTCTCTGAGTAGCTTTGCTGTGAGGATTGCTTTACCATTGTTCATATTAGATCAGATTAGACTAGGTTGTATCTTACATTTAGCTGTTTACATTCATAACTCCGACTCGTCTACATGACACTGCCATTTATGTGTCTGAATTTACGGTTTACTAAGAAGAGTTTGGTCACATTTTGACATCAGATCTGTCTCTGTTTTTCTTAGAAGTTTCCCGAGGCAATACTGCTTCGTGTTTAATTCTGCCGCTCCTGCAGTCCTGTTGGTAAGCTTACTCTGCTGTGAAGTGATGCAGACACATCCTGTTTTCTCGTAAAATTGTCTGTTCTTCTGAAAAGCGCAACACTTAGGCTAGGCTACTGTTAATCTGTAGAAACTTCTCTCGAGCAACACGTTGCATAATCCTGCGTAATTAGGCTATGCTACTTTCGTTGGTTCAGATACATGTAGGTTGTAAAGCCTATCCCTATTTTCTTCTATCCTCTGTGACCTAGAGCATGTCCTCCATGATCTTCTTCCACCTGAACGTGTAGCTGGCTACTCCTTTAGGCTCCGCTCGCATAATCTAAAGACACCACGATGTGCTTCGTTGATTTTAAAGGGATTTATCACCAGAATGCTATACGGTTAACTTGTTTGACGCTAATATATAGTTTACTAATTACATTTTATTTAACTTGTGACTTTAATTTATAAATACGTTTTTAATTACCTATTAGTAGGGCCTACTTCTGTGTGTTTTAATGACGTTCTATGTCCCATTGTGCGTTTGCAAGTGGAGTAATAAAGAAAATGCTTACTTACTTACTTATAAAGAAAAAACTTATTTATTTACTTACTTACAGACGTCAACCATAAACCTAACCTCTTCATAAGCCAATGACAATCAGTGACTCAAATCGACACCGCTAACTTTTCCTTTTCTCATCCAATGAGCGTCAGTGTTACAAACTACGTCGCGAATTCAAACTAATAAAAATTATTATTCATAATCTACACATCGCTACACACTACACTGCGCGTGAGTAACTACTTAATTTAGGTAAAACCACACAATATTATCTATAATAATTATAAATTATGTGGTAAAACCGATTTCTAGCGTCGGAATTTATTCGGCATTGCATGGGTTTCAGCGATGGTCCAATAAGCTTACAAGTCGGCTTGAAAAAATTTTTTTGAGCACTGAATAGAAGTCGGGATTGATGAAAATGATTTTTGCAGAAATAGACATGGGATTTATGAAAGCGTGAAGCTTCTGCGGCGGAACCTTCCGCCAGATAATGCCTTCCGAAACTGCTTATACGGCGGAAGTTCGGGAATCGACCCGAAAAAGAGTTTCTAATGGCTAAACTAACCCTAACACTAACCCTAACCGACCCTCACGATGCCTAACCTGCTGTTCGGGTCGATTCTACACGTCTCTCCGGTATACATTTGGCGCATGTGCACATCCTTCCGCCGTATAAGCAGTTCGGAAGGCATTATCTGGCGGAAGGTTCCGCCGCAGAAGATTTATCCTTTATGAAAACAATCTCTCAGAGATCGAAGTTGGATTGACGAACAATAATTTTCAATGAAATAGAAGTGAAATTGATGAGAAATAATTGTTGCCTAAAATAGAAGTGGGGCTGACGAAAGGATTTCGGGCCTAAACAGAAGCTGGATCAATTGATGAAAAGAATTCTTGGCAAACTAGAGGTTGGACTGATTGCAGAATAATATTAATAATAATGCAGCAACGAGCGAATAACTTCCGACGCGAAGAGCCAGTTTCACCCTAAGGCTATTTTTAATTGCATTTATAGCGATTATTGTGATTTCACGGATTTGATTTGTATGTTTGTTACAAATTATTTGCTTCGATGTATTTTAGTTATGTTTTATGTCTAACCAATCGTTATTTAATATACAGTTCTCGCGGATAACTATCCAGAATTATTGTTATTGTATATGGTAATTAGAAGGACCAGAAATTGCCAAGCCTAATGTTTTATGTGAGGACGGATAGCTAGGGGCCTACATTCCAAACTTGTGACAGGTAGGTAGAGTTGCGTGAATATTGAACAGTTTATTAACAGGATTAGAATGTGGCAAAGATATGGCGCAGGGACTTAATTAACTAGACTGGGGACCAATCTGGCTCGCAGTGCATGATAGAGAAGTCCCTGAGGAGCTTGTCAATTTCAGGCAAAGTGACTTCACCAAATGGAATAAAGCCAAGGAAACTCAAATGGCTGGAATTCATGCCAGGTGATCGATCCATATTGGGTTGGTGAATAACTTCAGTTTTATTTGCAAAAATTAAGCTCATTGAGTAACAGTGGGCATTCAAGAGGGGATTGCGGAGATAAGTGATTTTAGAGAGTCCGGTCTCATTGCCATTAACACTAACTTCCCTAAGGCTGATGTAGCAACGTGAAATTTTGGATCGCTTAATTTCCACAACAGACTGCAAAGATAAGTTCACAGACAATGTGAACGGCTTTGTTTTAAGTAGGCCCATAGTAGGCCTACTCTAAGTAATAAGTGGACAAAATATGCAACGTATTAAGTTTTTAATTTGATTCAGAAATCACTGCGGTTATAACATAGTAATTTATCTTCATGATTTTAACAACATTCAATGTTAATTATGTAAGTGTGTTGGATTGCATGTTTAACATAATAATTATGTCATTGTTCAGTTTTGGTAATCTTGAATGCAAGAACGATAGATCAACTACAGGCCTTAGAGGGCCAAACAGGGCCTTTGCGGGACCACTTGCACACGTGCACATGAAAGCTAGCTACGCCATTGTACAGTGTTTAATCTAGTCCCTCTGTTTGGGAGGGGATTTAGGTTTTCCGGGGTGGCGGGTGTTAACTGGCCGATTATGGCCGACTGTAAACACTGAGCCAGTCCACGACGGTGGTCATGGCCAGACTCCGAGGACACCCTTTGGCCGCAAAATTGTCTAACGACTTTTTTGGTGCATCGGTCATCGATGCTGCACTGTCGAATATTTCTGGGAGAGTGTTACCTGTGGCATTTTGGGGGATGGTGCGAACATACATGTAAAAACACCTCTGGAATTTTCTGAGGAAAATGTCATTCCTCACTCACAGAGACGTCTAGAATCTAGACGAAACACTGGCCCCTGCAGATACCTTACAATGTACCTTCTCTTCTGTTGCTCTTTCTCACATTAGATTTCATTGCCCTACGCCATCCTAATATTCTTACCATGATAAATTCTAGAGTGATTTTCTAATTCGATCATCATCATCATTCACCATGAGCCGTATGCTCGTAGGTGTCCAATGTCAACTTTGTCTTCTTCTTCCAATAGCGTCTGTCCTGGGCCAGATGGAACAGCTTTTGTAGTCCTCTATGTCCTCCTTCCATTTCTAATTCGATGGATATAATAATTTGATTCTTCCAGTGATTGACGATTGAACGTCAATAAAGCCTCAGAATGCAGAAGAACTCAAAGCTGCGTATGTTCCTAATGGTAGCGAGCTTCTTGCTCGTTGTTCACTACTTCCAGGGAGGCTCTAATCCAGCCACGACAAAGATGACTGAGACAAGGACTGAAGAAGTGATTCCACCGAACCGTCCTGCTGCTCCACCACCAAATCCTCGAGTGGCAAAGCTTCGGGCGATGCTCGACTTCATTCCAAAGACGCCCGGGTTCAGTTGCGAGGAGCTTTTCACGGGGACTCCCGCCGACACGTACAACATGACGCCGATGTACCACAAGCTGCAGAACGAGTACTTGGAAAAAGCGATGCCGAAGGGACGCTTTCCAACGGAGGAGTACCGAGCCTTGCACTACATTGTTGGTCAGACGTTTATCAGGAACGTTTGCGAGACAAAATTCAACGGCGGATATTGCAGCTTCTACCACCTGACTGCTAGCGATCGGACCATGGTCCACTCGCTCGAACTTGGCGGAAAGTTGTATAATGAGCAAGTGGCGAAGTGGTTGACCAGCGTTTTTGGTGATCGGTTCTCCATCCACCTCGGAGACTCAACGAAGACTGTACCGGAGTATGCCCGGCTGAATCCGGACTTCCGTTGCGACTTCATGTACGTGGATGGAGGTCACGTTTATTCGGTGGCCAAGGCGGACATGATCAACTTCTCGAACATGGCCAACTTAGAGAACAACTTCATCGCGTTCGACGACTACCCGCCTGGTTGGGAAAACTTTGGACAGGCCTGGGAGGAGAGTGTGGCCGACGGGACGGTCGTAGAACTGATGCGCTGCGCCTACAAGACCTTCCAGGCACCGCCAAGGGGCTTTGTCATCGGGGTCGTTGTCAAACACCCTAACGGATCCGAAAGATAGTTCTCGAACGATATGCAGTAACTGTTATGCTTTCGAACTGTGGAAACAAAGGCATGGAAGTTTGGGATGGAGTCTTCATCATGATTATCTCAATCATATGCATACATATACATGTAGGCTATATTCAATACATTATTTTATGTATGTATATATGAATGTAGTATATGCATGTGCATAATATGCAAACGTGTGTAATATGTATGCTTGCATATTATGTGCGTGTTCAATTGTGCATACATCTGCATATGTGTCGTGTCCATTATCTATGTATGCGTGTTTGCATGCATTACTTAATCATATGGAAAGGAAATAAATGTGCATGCATGTTCTGCTGTATAATCATGTGTGCATGTATTTGTATGTTACAAATGCACACGTTCGCCGTACATACGTTCGTATGCATGCATGCATATGTTCAATTATGCATGTGTCGAGTGCTGCATGTAACGCGCCAAGATAAAGGTCGAACTTCCTGGACATAATTATGCCAACTAAGAATTCTCATTTTATAAGCACAATGTACACTGTACACGAACGATACCGATTTTTAAAGAAATTTTATTAATTACTATAGCAACGGTGACGCTTTTAACAGTTTGTCGTTAGAGTTGAGGTAAAGGAGCTGTATAAATGTCCATATACATACCGTCTTTGGGATTAACCACTGGATGCCACTTGCGCTGTTTCCATGCATAACAGGCTGCGTATGATTAAGGATTGGATGCAGAGGGTTGTCTTGTAGGGAGAACCTCCCACGAGAGTCTAACATAGGCGCTATATAAATGCTTGACTGCAATTGAGAGTGCGGGCTGATTAATGGGCTTGAGTAGAATAGTAGCCTAGTTGACTGTGGTGGCAGTGCATGTGGTTAATTTGTTGTTCTTTCCTACGCTTCTTCATTGTTAGCTTCATTTAAGTGCATTTCATTGTTTTTATTGTTGTTTGCCTCTTAATTATTGTTAGTTTCATTTGACTGAGCATTTTCATTGCTAATTTTTTTTATTATTGTTGTTGTTTGCAAAGTGAAGTGTAATAATTGAGGATATTCACAATCCTTGCTGTTGCTTATTGTTTTTATGTGAAGATTAGCAAAGCATTTAATCCTTGATTGCTGCAATTAATTACCATATCGTACGATAAAAATGTTCAGTTCGATAGAGTCCCTCATCATCTGCAATTCGTAGCAGGATTCTGGAAAGGATTTCATTTGTATTTCTTCGCTGCATGTTCAGGGATCTTTTTTTCACGATCTTACAGATGTACATGTCAGACTGAGAGCGTCTCTGAGTAGCTTTGCTATGAGGATCGCTGTAAAACTGTTCAGATTAGATTAGGTTACCGGTACATCTTACATTTAGCTGTTTACATTCATAACTCGTCTACATGACGCTGCCATCTATCTTACTGAATTTAAGGTTGACTAAGAAGAGTCTGATCACATTTTGACATCTGTCTCTGTTTTTCTTAGAAGTTTCCCGAGGCAATACTGCCTCGTGTTTAATTCTGCCGTTCCTGCAGTCCTGCTGGTAAGCTTACTCTGATTCTGTGCAGTAACGCAGGCACATCCTGTTTTCTCGTAAAATCGGCTGCTCTTCTGAAAAGCGTATACAGTTACTGGTAATCTGTTACAGTCACAATCCAAGAACCGTTTTCAACTTCTCTCGAGCAACACGTTGCAAAATCCTGCATAATTACATGTAGGCTATGTCACGTTCGTTGGTTCAGATAGGTTTCTGAAAATAAGCTTTAAAATATCCAGATATGTACACGAAAAATATATCATGTGATATTCGCTGGATAATAGTTACAACGTATACAGTTAGATGCATATTAGCGCAGGAGCGATTTCACGGTTGAGCATTCAAAAGAAGATGTTAACGTATGGATTTTCTATTGCTTGGAATAACTTAGATTGTTTTGTTCAGAACACATTTCCTTCATAGTCCGCACATCGTTGTAAAGAAGGTTACAGGTTTGAATCCCACCTCAAACCACTTCGTAGGGAACTTGGACAAGTCCTTCATTTGCAATTGCTCAGCGCTTCGGCGTGAAACTCCGATGCAGTGTCCGCTCTGTAGTCGTGAGCGCCTCTGAGTAGAGAGCTTGAAGGGGCGCTGTACCAAATGCACAAAAAAACAAAACCGATTTAGTATTCGCAAGGCTATGTATAAGTAATTATGACCACCTGATAGGGTTACAGCGCCCCTTCAAGACTTCTACTCAGAGGCGCACACGACTATATATCGCGCAGACTGAATCGAAGTCTCATGTTGAGGCGCATGAACAATTGCGGGTGAAGAGCTTGCTCAGGGTCCTATACGGCCGGCTTGAGGTGGATTCGATCCCGCAACCTTCTGGCTCCAGGGCACCGAATATATCCTTGCACAACCGTGTCCCATGCCGTCCTGATATATAACTAGAAGCTTTCATTCATGCCCGTAGGCCTACAGCTAGAGAACTTCAGCACGTGCATCTTCTGGGATGAAGTGATCCCTGTCAGCACGGATTCAGTAGAACGTCGACTAGGCCTGTGTACATCCTTCCTACATATGGGTATCGTACCCCACCGAGTCACCCCATTTCAATTTAGGCTCCCAACATTTTGGTATCGTGCCCCACCTAGTCACCTCATTTCAATATGGCCGCCATACTTCATCGCCAGCCTGTGCTTGGCGTCTGCTGATCAAGCGTGGCATCTGTGTTGCGTGTCCCCCGGCGCAAAGAAGCGATGACAAGACTCCGAAACGATTGTCCGTGAATCTAGGATCGGTTCCTGACTTCTTCCTGTTCCACCTGGAGGTGGAAAGTTCCGTTGGGTCTGTTCCACGTCCGACGTCGTCTCCGTAGCAAGGTGGAACATCGTCGCGATCATCATCGTCGATATTTACCAGAGGATAATTGACTTGAGAGCGATGCCACCATTCGCGAGATTCTGAGGATGAAGACCCGGCGTAGATTTCGTCTGGCGGAGATTCGCAGCTGAGTCGGAGGTCCCCGAAGTGGGATCCCCGAGACAGATGATCAGGGGCATGACCAGTGGATGAAGGAAGCATGGTGGGATGGAGGCTGTTGTTCGAGAAGTGTCGCTGGTCCGGTAGCGAGCTTGGCAAACCCACCAGGTGCGACGGTTTCGCGCATCCCAATAAGCTCATCGTTTTTGGAAAGTCGTGGGGAATTGTCCGGTATATGTCCACGCTCCCCGTCCGCTTCGGTGGGACCCGATTCGTCCGATTCTGATTAATAAAACTCACGGTTCTTGACCGATCCCGTTCGAGAGAATCTGTAACAAAGTCTTCCAATGAATCACGATCATGAAATTCTCCTCCCTTCTCGAACCTTTCCCGGTTACAACTTGGGGTTGCTTCGTGATGGGGAAAACGCTTCCTGGATTGACTGACCCGCGAGTTTTCGTCTTTCTCTGCAGAGTCCACGCGTTTCAGAGCATACGATATTTCCGACCGGACGGGCAACGAAATTGCTTGGTCCAAATCCGTGTATTTTAGATGTGTCACTCCTCCCTCCATGGACGACGAGTTTGTCCGAAGGCATAGCGACTCAGATCGATTTGGCAAGAAATCAGATGTCTGTTGACCTACACATAAAGAGAGTAAAACATTTGCAATGGAATTAAAATTCGGATGCTAGTAAATGGTTATTGCAACAATCTTTTATCTCCCGTGCTTCTGAACTAACTGAATCAACTGAAATTTGAACAACATTCAGAAATTATTATCAATATCATATGCATTGTGCACAGCGTTTTTGAGTACCGGGCAGCATGGGTGCCCGCAGAAATTTTTGCAGGAGGGGTAAAACTCGATGGTCACGGTAAAAGGTTTTAGTGGCAAGAGGTTAAAACTTAAAAATGAAAAGCAGGAAATTAACAACCTACATTTGTATTTTTCATAGAGGTATCTTAATGTAAACTTCTCAGTTTCACTTTTTATACCAATTTTCATTATGAATATATAGTGACTTTAGTGCAAAGATATTTTTTAACAACCAAAAAGTAGCAGTTAGAAAAGTAGGTTTCAACTTTCCAGGGGGCCTAGTGCCCCCTCTTGCCCCTATGTGCGGGCGCCCATGGTTCGCAGTTTGGAATCAATAGTTGTCGTAGGGACCTACACGATCACGATTAGGATTGGATACTCATTTTCAGACAAACAATCAACTTCTTAACAACAACGGCACGCGATACACGATGAAATCTTATAGATTAGCTGCAAGTAATATGATGCCAGGGAAACTCTATAGATCCAGTGGGCCTATATAGCCTATTCGATATATAGGCCTGCATTGGCCTCTTGAGCAGTGGGTCTATCCTGTAGCCTATATCAGTCACCACAAACACGACTTATAGGCCCTAACTATATTTAGAAGCCTGAATGAACGCGGACCAGTTACGGACCAAGCCTAAGGTTTTTGTCCTGAACAAGTTTGTTTTGAGATTGATAAGATTGCGGGCAAACTGGTGAAGATTGCGTTGAGATTATACATTCGATATGTATATCTGACTTATGTGTGTGTACATGTGACAACAGGCCTACATAGATTAGAAGAGTGGGAGAGGTCGAGAGGAATACACGCAGATACAAATGGACAGACAAAGAGACATACCAATCTTGTAAACAGAGCTCTTCAGCGGCTATAATAAAACACTGATAGTGACCTGTGTCTTAAACGGGACCAAGATGTTGCACCCACGCTTGGTATACAACAATGTATAGCATAGACAAACATGCAGGCTATCACTTGAACTATTCGCTGATCCTTGAGGTTTAGAAGACGACCTCTTTCGTGTTGACGGCTAGAATCTTTTTGTGCGACTTGGATAATAATTATTGGTGTGAGTCCAAAGTTCATTCATATTTCGGCTCTTATGTATTGGTTACTCATTGTGAGTGAGAGACCATTGAGGCTAAGACTCTACTGCTGTTGCGTAACGGCATAGTATTAGTCGATTGTGTTCCAACCTATCATCGGGAACTATGTAGGCCTATTCAATTGCTACATGTTTCCGTTCTCATCGCTCAACAATAACAAGCAGGTGCTCACAGTATTTTGTCCTTCTTTTCATACAGCAATAATACATGAGAAGTGTCTTCACCTTTGCCTCTACTTCGCCTGATGTTGATCTCCTGTTTTCGGGTCTGGGACACATTCTTTGAGGAGCATCCGGGATAGCGTTACATAAATGGTCAGTTATATTCACGGTGGCATTTACGATTAATCATAGCAAGTTCACCCCAATCTCAGCGACGCATAGGCCTACCTTTCAGTATAGGCCTATATATGCAAGTGTGTAACTGTGTATAGTGTAGGCCTACATGTAATAATATGAAATCTTTCACCTTATGAGTAGGTATAGGATACACTAACGAATAAACAAAAGAGTGAATGATTGATGGAACAGAGAATGAATGAAAGCCTCTGAGTAGGTACCCTGAAAGGGCGCTCTATAAATTCTGATTGATTGATTGATTGATTGATTGATTGATTGATTGATTGATTGATTGAAAGAATGATTGAATGCATGAATAAAGGAAGAACTGAACGAAGGAAGTAAAAAGTGAACGAATAAATTTCATAATTTGCCTAAATTAATGTCTCTACCAAGCAAATAATTATATGGAGCGCGGTGGTGTAGTGGTGGGTTGGGTGCCTTGAAGACGAAGGGTTCCAGATTCAAATCCACCTCAAACCGCCGCGTCGGAACCTTGTGTGAGTCTTTCACTCGCAATTGCCCGCTCGCTTCGGTGTGAAACTCCGATGCAGTGTCTGCGCTGTAGTCGGGAGCGCCGCTGAGTAGGGATCGTGAAAAAACGCTATAGGAATGGAGAAATAAAATCAATAAATAATAAGTAAAACAAAATAAAAAGAATCTACATGATTCAAAGTGAAATATGTTCATGGTTTTGTGTTCGTCATCAAGACTGTCAAAGAAGCTAGATAGGCCTTCTCCCGATGTGGCAGTATTAAACTCACAACGAGGAGTCAAAGAGAAAAAAATTTCAGGGATAAAAACAGACGTAAGAAACAACAGTTAGTGACAGTGACAGAATAGGTCAGATGAAACCATTCTACATGTACACTAAAATGATTATATTACATTAAACTATGCACCAGTATAATATCCCATATGTCAGACTATATATATAATATTATATAAGGTGATTTTAGTTCACTAGATTAGTAAATACCCTGAGCGAAAGTGGAGCCGGGATTCACCGGAAGTTCATTATCGTCATCGTCATATCCGTTTGTGTTCATCTCAGTGTCCATCGACGTTGAGGAGGACTCTCTTGGCGGCCGGGGTTCTTCGTGGTCGACGGATGTTGCTGGACCTCGATCATGACGCAGTTCAACCGGGATCGACGTACAACGGAGAAGTGGCAGCGCCGGACTACAGTCCACCGAGGTCTCTGAAAGTTAGATCAATAATAGTGGATGTACAATTGTACATGACATTGTATAGATTAAAAAGCGGTCTCCTTTGGGAAAAAGCGTTGCCTTATAATATCGCGTATATCAATAAAAAAGCACACGCCACTCGTCGCCTGAGAGTCATCTTCGCGTATGTCCATTTTTTCAAAAATGAGTTTAGACTTGATTTGTAGCAAAAAATTGTTTATCTTTCTTCACTGTTAACCGCTAGGAGATACGACGAGTCGTTTTAAAGATATTCAACGAAAACTACTTGTCGTATGTCCATTTTCAGAATGATTTTGTCGTATTTCCTAGTTATTTTTGCCGTATACATCTCCAGTACCGCATTCACGGTTAAAAGTGCATTGTGAATATGTTCAGAGAAAGTTCGACGTTGACTGGACGACATGGAGTACATCAATACACTGCCCACTTCGTTGTAACATAGTTTCAAGTCTTGGCCTTCTTGGAGTCTAGGGGGAGGGCTAACCCCAGGCAAAAATACCATTTTCATGGTGAAAAACATGAATATGGGTCTTCTTGGGGCTTAGCCCCCCTCCCCTTGATAAACTCCGCCCAAGCATACATGCATTGATACACATTGTGGTACACATCGGTATATACGTAGCCTACATCGGCGATACACTACAGCACAATAAACTTAAATTTTTTATGTCAGCTCTGTATACTAGCTATACACAATTTGACGCCGTTGAAACACATGGTGTATAGATGAGTCAACCGATGACATTATACATCATGCGACTCTACAGTATACTTGACCCAATGGATATATTATTATGGCAGACTGAGATGAGAAGACCAGCGGGCAAGGATGTTATAGTGCTTGCCCATCGCCCTCATACAGATCAATACGCCGAGTTAGAGAAAATGTTGTCCCTAACGCTGCATACTCATAATTGCCTATGCAGGGCGTGCAGCTTGAAGGACTCCCATCTCCGTAAATCCTCTTCCTCTTCTTTTCTTCTTCTTGTTCTTGTTCTAGTTCTAGTTCTTTTTCTTCTTATTCTTGTTCTTTTTGTTCTTGTTATTCTTCTTGTTCTTCTTCTTGTTCTTCTTTTCTCTTTCCTTTTTTATATTCTTTTCCACTTAATCTTCTACTAATTCTTCTCTCTGGTCTCCTCTACTCCATCTCTGCCACATCTTTTTTGTTTTTTATGCAAAAATTAGCTACGTGGACCAATTTTTTTAACAATCCGTTATTGACATTCGCACTGACATCGTTACAACCTCTAAATCTAAGGCCTTGTTGCAACATTTAATTTTTACAACGATCCGGTATCGCTGCGACAGTTGAGAATTTCAATAAGTAAATGATTACATTTTCTGGGCTATAACAATCGAAACAGGAAGCGGCAAAGTCCGCTGCTGCCGTATCGTTTAAACGGGATGTAATGTAACCGAGTTACGATAATTATATCTGTCCTAAACTGCTAATAGCATCGCATGTGATGTCCACCATTTTAAAGTTGCTCGGTTTCAAAGCCAGTTCACTTGATACGCCCCTATTAACGAAGTGGAATCTATCTCGCGGTTAACCGAAGCTAACGCAACACGTAGCCCAAAAATGAATGCTCTGCAATATGAGATGTAAGCTGATATAAAATCATAATTATATCGGGGAAATTTCTACAGCTCCTTTTACTGAAAGAACAAAAGTATTTCAGTTATTTAACCACTCAGCGTGATTAAATAACCCATATCAACCATCTACCACTAGACGATGTATATATAGATCTACATGTATACATACTGTAGATGGCCCTAACCCGTTCCCGCCGGATCGGGTCGCGGGTGACCCGAAATGGGAGGCATTGAAACAGACTATATTGCATCTATAAATAGGCATCGGGGAAAAATAAAAATAGCATCAGCGTTTTCAGCGAGAAATGTAGTATTTTCCCAATTTTTGTTTGTTGATAAAAAGTTATATATTGTGGTCAAAAAACAAGTTTGAAGTTAGGCATAAACTTGTCCAAGAGTTCCGAAAATTTTAGGTGTGTAATGACGGGTTTTGACGATGAATTTTCATCTTCTGACGACGAATTCATCCGAAATTTTAAGATCGCCGGCGGAACACAGTGTTTGGGTCGGAAATAGTTTCTATTTTAGGCCAGTCTGATAACCGAGTCTTGTTGTTCGGACTCCGCATTGCTAAATAATGCCGAAGTCGGAGAGGTAAGCAAATGCCAATATTTTTTATTTGTGTTTCTTTTTTTTGTAATTTCTTGATAGTTTAGATGTAAGAAGAATATGAATATGCTGATTGAAAGAAAATTTATGCTTACTGAAAATCAATTCAAGCCAAAATTTTATATTGAAGATGGTTTCATGGAATAACTTTGTGTCCATTGATCAGCTGATTGACAATGAATTATTCTCTTTTCCATTGATCCTATGTAATTCACTATTATTTTTCCATTTCTATGCAGCATCTGCAACTGTTGATGATGCTACCACACAACCAGTAGCACAGGAGGAAGAGGCAGTTGTGGTCAATGGGGTCGTCATGGTCCAGGTCGTGGCTGTGGTCAAGGTCGAAGTCATGTTCGCAAAGGTCAAAGTCCAAGTAATGAAGTCCGTGGAATTACTAAACGAACCGACAGCAACTTTTTTACATTGAGCAATGGAACTGGCAACAGGCTTTTTGAAATGAGGATATTGCCTTTACTGAGACAGTAGGACATTCAGACAGTTGTGTAGCCGACATGACTTGACAGCCCACTTCACTGCAAAGCGTGCTAGCCTCCGCATGATGATGTTGTACCAAGTCCGTATAGGTGGCACCCTAGTCTTTTTGGTCCTTTGTTAGAATGGAACTTTTGTCCACAATGACATTTGAATTTCTTAGCCAGAAGACTGGTGATTCAGAAAATATGTGCTTTGTTATGCTTATTTGTGACCATTACTGGACCATTGTCTTCAAATGCAGTGCCGATATGTTTATCGGTGACTGTTTTGCCCTTTGGAATTCTAAAGCCACTATATAAATGAATATTTCTTCAAAGTAAAACATAGATTTATAGCCAGAAGTTTGCTGATTCAGGAAATATATACTTTATTATGACTTCTTGTAAAGTATTGTTGAATTGCTGTCCTTCTGATTCATTGTCGATATGTCTATTGGTGACTGTTTTACCTTTTGGGATTTTAATGCCGCTATATAAATTAACCATTGTTCACGATATGAAATCTGGATTATATAGACAGGAGACTACTGGTTCAGAAAATATATGGTTTAGCATGCTTATTTGTTACCAATATTGGACTGTTGGCCTTCAAATGCTGTGTAAAATGTTTATCGGTGACTGTTTTGCGCTTTGGCATTATAAGGGCGCTATATAAATGAAAAATTCTTCACAGTGAAATATGCCATTTTATTCCCTTAAGTTTGCTGATTCAGAAAATATATACTTTATTATGCTTAAGTGTGACCACTGATGCAGTATTGTTATTCTAGCATAGGTACCATTAATTTTATAGATATTCCCAAAAACAATTCAGGCTGGACCTCGATCATGACGCAGTTCAACCGGGATCGACGTACAACGGAGAAGTGGCAGCGCCGGACTACAGTCCACCGAGGTCTCTGAAAGTTAGATCAATAATAGTGGATGTACAATTGTACATGACATTGTATAGATTAAAAAGCGGTCTCCTTTGGGAAAAAGCGTTGCCTTATAATATCGCGTATATCAATAAAAAAGCACACGCCACTCGTCGCCTGAGAGTCATCTTCGCGTATGTCCATTTTTTCAAAAATGAGTTTAGACTTGATTTGTAGCAAAAAATTGTTTATCTTTCTTCACTGTTAACCGCTAGGAGATACGACGAGTCGTTTTAAAGATATTCAACGAAAACTACTTGTCGTATGTCCATTTTCAGAATGATTTTGTCGTATTTCCTAGTTATTTTTGCCGTATACATCTCCAGTACCGCATTCACGGTTAAAAGTGCATTGTGAATATGTTCAGAGAAAGTTCGACGTTGACTGGACGACATGGAGTACATCAATACACTGCCCACTTCGTTGTAACATAGTTTCAAGTCTTGGCCTTCTTGGAGTCTAGGGGGAGGGCTAACCCCAGGCAAAAATACCATTTTCATGGTGAAAAACATGAATATGGGTCTTCTTGGGGCTTAGCCCCCCTCCCCTTGATAAACTCCGCCCAAGCATACATGCATTGATACACATTGTGGTACACATCGGTATATACGTAGCCTACATCGGCGATACACTACAGCACAATAAACTTAAATTTTTTATGTCAGCTCTGTATACTAGCTATACACAATTTGACGCCGTTGAAACACATGGTGTATAGATGAGTCAACCGATGACATTATACATCATGCGACTCTACAGTATACTTGACCCAATGGATATATTATTATGGCAGACTGAGATGAGAAGACCAGCGGGCAAGGATGTTATAGTGCTTGCCCATCGCCCTCATACAGATCAATACGCCGAGTTAGAGAAAATGTTGTCCCTAACGCTGCATACTCATAATTGCCTATGCAGGGCGTGCAGCTTGAAGGACTCCCATCTCCGTAAATCCTCTTCCTCTTCTTTTCTTCTTCTTGTTCTTGTTCTAGTTCTAGTTCTTTTTCTTCTTATTCTTGTTCTTTTTGTTCTTGTTATTCTTCTTGTTCTTCTTCTTGTTCTTCTTTTCTCTTTCCTTTTTTATATTCTTTTCCACTTAATCTTCTACTAATTCTTCTCTCTGGTCTCCTCTACTCCATCTCTGCCACATCTTTTTTGTTTTTTATGCAAAAATTAGCTACGTGGACCAATTTTTTTAACAATCCGTTATTGACATTCGCACTGACATCGTTACAACCTCTAAATCTAAGGCCTTGTTGCAACATTTAATTTTTACAACGATCCGGTATCGCTGCGACAGTTGAGAATTTCAATAAGTAAATGATTACATTTTCTGGGCTATAACAATCGAAACAGGAAGCGGCAAAGTCCGCTGCTGCCGTATCGTTTAAACGGGATGTAATGTAACCGAGTTACGATAATTATATCTGTCCTAAACTGCTAATAGCATCGCATGTGATGTCCACCATTTTAAAGTTGCTCGGTTTCAAAGCCAGTTCACTTGATACGCCCCTATTAACGAAGTGGAATCTATCTCGCGGTTAACCGAAGCTAACGCAACACGTAGCCCAAAAATGAATGCTCTGCAATATGAGATGTAAGCTGATATAAAATCATAATTATATCGGGGAAATTTCTACAGCTCCTTTTACTGAAAGAACAAAAGTATTTCAGTTATTTAACCACTCAGCGTGATTAAATAACCCATATCAACCATCTACCACTAGACGATGTATATATAGATCTACATGTATACATACTGTAGATGGCCCTAAACAGTATGCATGCATAGGCCTACATGCGCACATACATGTACATATAGGTGGCCCTAAACAGCGACTTTTTGCGGTCCTTTCTGGGTTCCCTTTTGCGGCCAATAGATTACTTTCTCCTTGTATGACGCGATGTTAGTCTGTAGGCCCTATACTTTTAGGCTACATGTACATAAATTTATGGCCATGGTTATGGGTATGGCATTTCCTACCATAAATTATAGCCTAAGGGCGAAGTATTAACTTCATCAAGAGCGGCGAATATCCGTCTATGTTGTAATAATACGCGGATATCTAAAAGGTATAGCTTCCTCTCTGTCACAGGATTTCGTCATGTACATGTAGACCTCGATAACAGACCTACACGTGGGGCGCGGTGGTATAGTGAGTATGTTCGTCGCCTTGCAGCCGAAGGGTTGCAGGTTTGAATAAACCTCAAGTCACCGCGTAGGGACCTTGGGCAAGTCCTCCACTTGCAATAATATTGCTCAGCGCTTCGGCGTGAAACTCCGATGCAGTGTCCGCTGTGGTGGTGATTGTGGTTGTGGTTGTGGCAGTGGTGGTTGTGGCGGCGGCTGTGGTGGCAGTGTTGTTGTTGTGGTGGTGGTGGTGGTCATGGGCGAAGACTTAGGGGGACAGAGGGATGTGTTGGGAGGACCGTCCATGCATCTGTCCCCCCAATCGCTAAGTGTTAGGACATGTACACTTCATGTCATGAACACACTGGTGACGTTTACATGGTTATAGAAGAAGAGAATATTATCTTCCCACAAATGACGACGACGATGTTTTCCTGAAAATTTTGCAAAATTAATGTCTAGAAAAGGTCATCAACTTTTTGACAGGGAAAATGGTATGTCTTTACTTGGACATTTGGACAAATGACTAAAAAGGTCGTTAGAATTTTTGTCGCCAAAAAGATGAAACTTTTCTCGAAGACTCAGCCATTCGTCCGCCCAAAACCTCGCGCCTTTCCTTCGGCCACTCTTTCGTCCCCCCGCAACTTGCAGACCAAGACTTAGTCTCCGCCTATGGCAGTGGCGGTGGCGGTTGTGGTGGTTGTGGTAGTGGTGGTGGTGGTGGTTGTGGATGCTGTGGTGATGGTAGATTTCCACCGACTAGCACCATCACACCACCTTTCTACCAACTTCACTGTATTTTAATTCAAGCTAACTCGTCCAGGCAATTCAGGATATTCAATTATGCAAACCAGATCAGATTGATTCCCTGTCAGATTTCTTCGTACAGGCAATTACCACAGATCGTAATGGCATATGATTTCTCATTCAAATACTGTGAAAAAGACATTCTGCTCTTAATGGCAAGTTAACGATACCATGAGATCGGTCTGGGGCATGGTTACATTGGTTAGTTAAATGGTTTCTCTAAATGCCTGCAGACTCTTTCAGAGCGTGGGCAATCAACAGATCAACGCCAAAAATTACTCGGTATCAGTTCCTAGTATAATAGCTTCCTACCCTGTGAAAGTCTGTTCAACAGAGCCCACCCATATCCTGGTTGTTCTGAGAATAGATACATTGCACCCGATGATAAATTATTATATTAAGTTCAACGCTCATAAAAGTGAACTTACTCCACCGCTGTTTGCACTTCGACAGTGCCAGTCTCAAGCCTAGAAAAACAAGGAGGGCGACACTAATAATCTTTGTTATCAACTTATGACACAATATCGTTAAACAGCAACTAGAAAAGCGAACGGTATACATAGTAGGCTACACAATTCCGCCACGAGACTATGGGACACACACACACACACACACACACACACACACACACACACACAATTGATTTAATTTAAGATAACATTAAAACATCTAAGTGCGTGTCGTTTTACTCTAGCCTACATCACAAATCGAGTTCCACTCAATGTTTTTTATTAAAATTTAATGGCTATGGAAGAGACACAAATCAGCTGTGGGTTCGCAGACTCCTCTGTGAGCTTCAAGTCATCATCCTTGGCTTTGGTCAAGGTATAGGGTCAATTATAATGAGCAACCTATTTTATGCGGTGTAGCGGTATGTTGTGTACTGTGTAACACTGTAACCGGATGGTCGCAGGTTCGAATCTACCTGAAACCACTGTGAAGCGACCCTGAATAATTTGTTCATTCATTCATTCATTTCAAGAATTTATATAGCGCCCCTTCAAGAAATCCACTCAGAAGCGCTCCCAGTCCAACCACGGTGAAACAAAAAGTTTTAAGTAGCTTGTAGAAAACAGACGAGTCAACCCTAGGCAGCAGGCGCAACCCACAATTGCCTGTGACAAAGACAACGGTAAAATCCCTTTCAGATCTCATCCCCCGGGTGAAATAAAAGTTAACGGACATGCCTTCAGGCAGGTAAGTGAGCCTCATCATTTCACGCATTTCGCACAGAGACAACTGCGCATTTCGAGCCCAATGGAGTAGATTACTTAAATGATTTATGGATTCTCAGTTCCGCTGCTCAATGAGTGAGTTTTAACGTGCTGCTAGACCTCTAAGAGCCGTATTCATGGTTTCTGGTCACTGGTCCCAGCTTCAAAATGGATCAGGCTGAGAGAGGTAGGCCAACATAATATCAGGCCCATAGTTACGCCTCTTCTATTGAAGGCTTGATGATGAATGGATTGAAAAGCAGTCATGCCTGATCAAAAGACTAACGCCACATAGCCTACACCTGCTTGAAACGATAAAAACGCTAAGACACACATTGACGCCGTGTTCGTTGTGTTGTTGACTATAACATGCAGGCCTACAAACACACACAGGCGAACAGACAATGGATCTGCGTAAAAAGTGCCCGCCCGTTGTGAGCGCGGAAAGGTCTATACCGCCAAAACCAAAACGACGCTGGTCACGCGCCCAAGCGTGTGCTCCCGACGGGGTTCTATTGTCTCTGTCTGTCTCTGTCTGTCTCTGTCTCTCTGTCTCTCTGTCTTTCTGTCTCTGTCTGTCGGGGCTCTATTGTCAAACTGTCGTTGTTGCCTTCATTACGCACGCCATATGCAAAAGTTTGCATACAGACCATAAAAGTTAGGACACGTGAACCGACCATGGGAGAAGGAAGGATGAATACTTTAGGGTGGTCTGAAAACAGAGTTGAGCTCCATAATCCCAATTGTGTCTTAATAATAATTATTATGACTGCACAGTATTACATCTACCAAATGTTAGAACGATCCACGAATATTGTCTCTCTCTTTCTCTGTCTCCGTCGCTGTCTGTCTGTCTGTCTGTCTCTCTGACTGTCTCTCTCTGTCTGTCTCTGTCTGTCTCTGTCTGTCTGTCTCTCTGTCTGTCTCTCTCGTCTGTCTCTCTGTCTGTCCGTCTGTATCTCTCTGTCTCTCTGTCTCTCTCTCTCTCTGTGTCTCTCTCTCCGTCTGTCTGTCTCTCAATTTACCGAATTAAAGTTGGTATGATGGAGCCAAATCTGTTAATTCTGATGCCGACTACTTAGCTACTGGGTAGGCCTACATATACTTTGACGAATAATAGTATTTCCTGATTCATTTAAATACCATCATCGATACGTTTCCAAATAACATTAGGAACCGGTTGCCATTTTTGTAACTTTGAACACGGCAGTTGACTTATTGACAGAAGGCGATTTTCAGAAACGATTCTGGCTATTACAGACACATCTGATGATGCAAATCGGTTTCAGATCTAGGCCTACTCTGTATCGCCCACGCTGTTTCAAGCAAGGCTTTTATAATTAGAAACGCCCCCGTAGTTCTTAATTGACAGGGTCTCATTGAGGCTATAGTGTGGACCCCAGGTCCCCAGTGCTGTGATTAATCTCCAAAGGCAACTATACACCAAGCGCATAGCTGTGGAGTGTGGACCCCTCAAAACTGCGGGCCCTGATGCCGGTGCCGCACAGTAGCACCCACCACAATGCGGGCCCGCTTGTTGAGTAAGAAACCATCACATGGTGATCCTGATCACTGAATGTTTAGTATCACGCTTGTATAGGCATTATGGAAAATGAAACACCAGGTTCGCTACTCAGCGGCTGCAAACGAAATCCGCAGCTGTCTATCGTTGTATCATCCATTTGGAACAATCATGCATGTTCTAAACTATCGTATAATAATAAATTATATTCGTCGTTTGTTATGACGCACTTGCATTTGCCCCCAATTTTTTTTCCATCCGGCCTAAGTCTTAAGAAAAATTTCCGTTACGTTTGCCCGAAAATTCTGACGACCTTTTTTTAGTCATCCGGTACTTTTGCCCGATTTTTTTAAAAGTTTCATTTTCCCCCGGGTCTGCCTACCCGAAAAATCAGACTTGCCCGAAATTTGGGGAGCATTTTCCCCTCTGGACCCCGTCTCCTACGCCTAAAGGTACTTGCTTAATGCTTATTATACCAGTTAGATGACCTTGCACACGACAGAGCTGCTATGAGGTTGGGAACTGTACTACATAAAGACCCAGGTTCACATAAATACATAGATTCCGACACTAATACATACATATACATGCATACATGCACTCATACGTACGTACATGTACATGTACACACACATATATGAATACATATGCACTTAGCCTATATGAACCTTACACATGAATGCAGACATGCAAGCACATTATGCATGCATATACTTAGAAGCATACCAAAACCAATGGGCTGCTAGAAACATGCTGGTTGTCACATCTGCACAAGTGCAAATGTTAAACTTCTGTGAGTGCATTTATGACAAGTTATCAACTTTACTGCCAGAAGCTCATCGTTTAGGCCTAGCCTACGTCAGTTATAATTGTCCTCCATTGTCTTTGTATTGCGTCATTTGCATTGTTATACCAATTCGTATTGTTTAATTATCTTGTGGTTGATATTTGTTGTGGTGTTTAATTATAACGTGCTCTATTCTATCCTACATTGCGGTATACTGTTGTACAATTGCGTCTCGTTGTATTGTATATAATTTTATTGTGTATTGTTATATTATTGGGCTATAGTAAATATCGAGAGTTGTGGTTTCATATTAATTGCATCATCTCAATTTCTGAACGGTCGTGAATAAGCTGGTGCCCTGCGCTTGGCTTTCTACAGGCGCTTAAGAAATTTGGAAATTACGATTGCGTATGTATACGTTAGCAGAAACGACGAGACACTTTAGGTTGCGAATTGGTCGACAACAGTTGGCCACATTACACTGTTCTTAGACTTCAGACACCTTTTACCTCTAGTTCAGCATATAGGCCTACATGTATTATTAGCAGACATTACACATCCGCACGTGTTTAGACTTAAATCACAAAGAGTAGAAGGCATTTGCGGGGGCGCGCGAGCCAACAAACAGCGTTCGTCAGAGCTCATGTGCACACAGATTATGAGTAATATGGTTAAACACAGCGCATGTATACGCAGTCCGTAGCCGTATATAGCCGTGTTATACGGTGGTTTTATTTACTGGGCGGAAGGAAGGAGATTATCCAACGATTACGTGACCTAAAACGGTGGCTTACTGAAAGCCAACGTGACTGCTATAGTGTTGTATGTACATGTATGCATGCATAAATGCTTATTTAAAAACTACGAACGTAGTTCACGTAATGTATCCTGTAATACTGAATCGTTTGACAGCCTATTTAGATAGATCTATATATTTTGAAATTTTCACAACAGATAACAATATTTTGCTCTCGGTGTGTTTTTTCGGATGGATATTGAACAATTTAGACGTACATGTAGGCCTATACATGAAATCCATGAGTTTTTAGCAGTCTTATTTTACAAAAATTACTATTCTTTTCAGCGACGCCGAGGTTAGGACAATGAAATCGCTAGTACCTCATGTCCATGGGTGTCTGCCTGACTAAGCCTATAAGTAACCGCGCTGCACTTTAACGTGCAGAGCAGCACGTATGCAGTGCTATGCACGCTTTGAATCTATAATAGTAAGGATTCCCTCAGGGCTTCTGCGTATGACGCAAATATAAACTATCAGCTCCAATATGAATCTCTATGATATTTTATGGACGCCATATTTGTAAGTCAGAAAGTTGCTTGAAAAGTGAAGGCATAGGCTAATAATTATTTATGCTTTACAAACTGTCTCAACCGACACATTACACTGCAGCCAGGTGCTCGAAAATCAGAGAGTGTCTTATAGGCCTACTAGCTGTTTCAAAGAAGAGCGTACGTTATGCAGCTACCTACTAACTACTTCAACTGATAAAGTACTCTTAGACGCACATATTAAATGCTTCAAGCGGGCTATAGTAGGCTATCTTCAGGTGCTGTGGCTTCAAAGGTAAACGCATGTTATTGACCTACTATGACTGCTTTAAATGAAAGCCTAAGTAGTAGGTGGTATTGTAAATGCTTCAAAAATGAATAAGCTATCATAACAGGCTTCCCAGCTTGCAGCACATAATGAGACTGCATGATATAGTCCAAATCGCGGCGTACATGTAGATTGATAACAAAAATTGGGTCTCAGTTCTCAGATTTTCTTACGGATAAAGCACTCAGAAATTGTTTCAAAAATTATAAAATTAATTATTTATATAGCAGCACCGAATCCCTAACCTGCTCTCAAAATTTAACATATCCGTGGTTCAAACGAGAACGTATAGCCTATACATGTACGTAAGGCTATTCATGTGTTAGATCCAATCCACCGAATTAAATGCATATTCAAGGTCTATAATAATAATTTTAAAAATTGTACTAACTTGTCTTGTTGCGCGACTCCCTCGGTCCATCCACCGTTACTTTGATTGCCTTCAGGTAGATTGCCACTTGTGGTGGGTGCGTTTTAACAGTGATCGTCAGAGTGAACCTCTTGCCTGTAAACAAAAACACCCACACACCATTCATTATACATGCACACCTGTGCAATACATACATCACCAGACCGTGCATAGGTCTATTGTAAGATCGTACATTACCAGAATGCACACCTGTGCAATACATACATCACCAGACCGTACATAGGCCTATTGTAAGATCGTACATTACCAGAATGCGCATATTGTAATGTCATAATCAGCAGACCATACATAGGCCTATTGTAAGATTCTACATTACCAGAATGTACATATTGTAAGATCCTACATTACCGGAATGAACATATTGTAAGAGCCTACATTACCAGAATGCACATAGGGTATACTGTAAGATCCTACATTAACAAGAATGTACATATTGTAAGATCATACATAACCAGTCCGTATAACCTTTCTGACATTGCCTTCCCTAACCGTATAAACTCCACCAGATTCTGGTCAGGTCCTCACCTCTTCCGCTTCTTCCAACAAACCGGAAATCGTTGAAGTAAGCAACGTTGCTCGTCATGAATGCAACCGAGTTGCGTAGTTCAGCACAGTGGTTGTCCTCGTTGCCTGCAGACAGACAGACCGCCGTCCCGTCCTTGATCTCTTCGAGGGCAACGACCTTGAACGTGACCGGAAGCGTCTTATTTGACCTCCAGTGATTCGGCAGGGCGGTGCAGACGAAGTTGGGACAGCCTGTTCGAACCAGCTCACCAGGATGCTCCTTGAGGACGGTGTTGAGGGTTCGCTCACCGGCCAAAATGTCGGACATAGCGCGAACAGATCCACCAAGTTTTTCACCACGCATCAACTGGTTCTGTAGGCCTATATGACAGTGAAATTGTGATGCTATGATGCGCTCCGCATATGACCACCAACAGTGTAGTATACTTTAGCGCAACCCACGGTTGCCATCTGCATTGAAGGACTCACATGTAGGTTAAGGTTTGGTATGGTATAGAATTATACGAAGCGATGACATCGTGGATGAATGTGTGGAGCGATACCTCTGAACGTCTTAGGATGAGCATGTTTTCATCTGTACAAAGATAATCAAAACAACAATATGTTAGAGTACGCAGCCTATTTTTACAGTTCAGAACACTAATAGACTACGTCTTGACAATTCGAAAATAGCATTACAGATGAATTCTCACCGAAGACGTACGTTGGATATAAAAAAATGCCAGGAAGGTTAACGCTGCGCAAGA
>OX243824.1:17478871-17498871 GCA_945859605.1 Lumbricus rubellus | reverse complement strand
ACAGAGAGAAAGAGAAAGAGAGACAGACAGATAGAAATAGAAAGAGAAATAGAAAGAGAAAGAGAGACAGACACACACACACACAGACACAAAGAGACAGACAGAGATAGTAACAGAAACCGAAACAGAGACAGAGATAGTAACAGAAACAGAGACAGAGACAGAGAGACAGGCAGACAAAGAGACAAACAGACAGACAGAGAGACAGACAGACAGATCGTCTTTGTCATGTAATACGTGTATCAAATCACATGCGTATCATTATGTATAAGCTTACACCTAATACATAATTATAATAGACATGAAGCAACGTGATGAATTATGAGTAGGCTATCACGTACATAACTAGTTGTTAGTCGTTGATGACAAGGAGTAATTCGATAGGGACATATGCATTATGCAGGCCTGTAAGATACAGTACACTTTACTAAATGACTTTAGGTATATAGTCATCATTTGTCAACAATCCGACTACATGCACTGAAAGATACAGTACAGACAAACAGACAGACAGACAGACAGACAGACAGACAGACAGACAGACAGACAGACAGACAGACAGACAGACAGACAGACAGACAGACAGACAGACAGACAGACAGACAGACAGACAGACAGACAGACAGACAGACAGATGATACATGATAATTATATGAATATGACCGAATGCGTCAGGTCTTAGAATTTCTACGAAATTCGAATCACAATCGTAAACTCCAGATTTTTAATGCGCTGATTTACATGTACATACAAATTTTTAAAGCTACTAGGGCCGGGCGCAAACTTATTCAGGAGCGCTGTTTCTTACCTAAGGTGGTGTACATTTGCCAGAGACTAGAGAGAGGAGCTAGAGCTGCTGCCAAGGCAGATTTCGTTGAAGAGGAGAAAGAGTGAAATTCTATCATTTTGAAAATGAGATTCTACTTAAGTTGCCTAGATGTTTGACTATATATAATATTATTTGTAATGTAGGCTATGTAGGTCTATACTCTATAATATATATATATGATGTGTTTATAGCAAAATATTTTTGTAGGGACCTGCTGTGTATATATTTATATACAGCCTATAGGCCTATGTTACAAGCAAAGTGCGCAGTTTAAACTCTAGGCCTACTGTTGTTTGTCCTGACCTTGATTCTTACTGGGCCAAGTCAATAGATCTGTTACCCAGATAGTAGGCTAAGGCCAATGGATCTACATGTAGTAGCCTATAATATCAGGGTGGACTAATCTATGACTCTGATAATTGGTGATACGATTTCCAGACCGTGGATTCTGTCCTCCTATAATTGTTTGTTTGTATGTGCACTTGTTATAGCGCCCCATTCAAGCTCTCGTTACTCAGAGGCGCTCCCGAATGCAGAGCAGACACTGCATCGGAGTTTCACGCCGAAGCGCTGAGCAATTGTGAGTGAAGGACTTGCCCAAGGTCCTTACGCGGCGAGGTGGATTCCAACCTCGAACCTTCCGGCTCCTAGGCAACGACGCCACCACTACACCACCGCGCCCCACAATGGCCTATATGTTGTAAATCTGTCAACACTGCTTTTTCATTCGTTAGTCATTTAATTCATTTTGATTGTCAATAGAGACCCCAATACATCAATGCACATGAAGGCAGCCTACCAGTAAGCCTTCGTAGGGTGCCACTGTCTCTATCTTCGTCTATTCATTCCGACAATTTATATAGGCCCCTTTTAGAAGCCTACTCAGAGGCGCTCCCAGGTCAGCCACAGTTTTAAAAAGAGGTCAGATTTAAACGATTTGCAACAAATGCAGGAACTCGGTATATATAGGAGATGCACTGAGAAACTAGAAACCAGTGAAGAACGTCACGCATAATAGACAGAGACAGAGATTATTAGGAATGCGGCGAATGACTTGAGCAGATAAACGAAGAACTCGTTCAAGGATCCAATATAATAGTCCAAGTAGAAGACCTACGAGTACCGAACTGCAGTGATCAATGCTGCTAGTGACAAAGGCATGCTCGAGAGACACAGAAGCATGTTGAGAGAGAGAGAGAGAGAGAGACAGACAGACAGACAAACAGACAGACAAAGATCTTGAGACAACTTGGAGTTAACTAAGCTGGTAGTAGCAACTACGACTGAATATCAATGATTTTCGTTTCACGAATGACGGGCCCATATATTTAATATCAAATGCAGCTGTGTGGGACGTGGTAGTAGATTGATAAGTAGCGCGTATTGTAGGCGAAGGCTTTACAGGTTCAAGTTTTCTTCGAGACGGTAGTTGTGTCTTTCATAAATATATAACCCATAATTTTGGATTATTTCCATTTCAGTTAGAGTAAGTATCGTCAGCTAAAGTGTGGCCCGTTACACACTTGACCTCAAATTTACAACGCTCATTTCAAACCGACGTTACCTGGACAGAAACCTTGTCATAAATATTCAGAGATGGCGCTACTTGTCGTCTATTCGACACTGTCGACATTATCAGGGGCGGATACAGGGGGCAATCCGGCCATGGCCCCCATTTAGAAATTCCCATGTATCGTGGCCCCCCATTCGGTTTGAAGAAAAAGGGCATCAGCCTTTTAGGGTATTTTTCAGACTTTTTGACCGGACGACTAAAAAAGGTCGTCAGATTTTTATAATGGGAAATTGGTAAAATTGGTATGTTTTCCTTCTGACTTTTCGATCGGATGACTAAAAAAAGTCGTCAGATATTTTTCTGCTCGGGATCAGGAAATATTTTCCGGACCCAAGGCAACAAATTTCGGCCCCCTTCGAAAATTTAATTTCTGTATCCGCCCCTGGACATTAGGCCTACCATTAATTTGTTTGCTATAATAGGCCTATATATAATACATGTATAGGCCCTATTATATGTAATTGAGTCGTCTAGAGTCTAGACCAACACTTGAACAACAAGTTTCATATTTAGAAGGAAGTGAGTAAACAAGTATTTCGTGTTTGTATCCGATTCGTGCAGATTAAATCTAATTTTAGTTTACTAATAATTATTATGAACGATGATAACGAAACTTGCATTTCACTACAAGAGCGCATATCAGTACCGGTAAATATCAGTACTGTAACTGATATGCCGCACTTATAGACTTGCCGACACTTACACCGATGCGTAATTGATTATACATAATTATATCCTACACAATATATATAATAGGATCACTACAAACAGTGGCGGATCCAGAAGGTTCAAATGGGGGGGGCCAAATTGGGAGGTGGTGGACGAGCGGCCGAAGGCCGATCGGCGAGGCGCGTAGCGCCGAGAGGTTGGGGGAAAGGGGGAGGGGTTTGGGGAGGGGGATGTGCCCCCTCCCCAACCAGAAATTTTTTTAAAATCCGCACTGCAATGGCAGCATTTTAAGCTGTCATCTTAATGAAATTGCTCTCCACTACTTAAATGCTGACAAACCAAGAAAGAACTACCAAACTACCAGAATTGGAAGCCAGAGGCTAACTGTTCAATGTTCATCGAACAAAATGCTGAAATTTTACAGCTTGAAATGTAACAGATAGCTCTGGAAAGAAGTCATATAGTTGTACAAAAATAGCATCTGTACAAAGTTGTTGTAAAAGATAGTATCATATTATTCATATAATTGTTTATAACAGTGAATAATAATATCATAATCATGATCATAATAGTAAATAACATCAAGGTATATTATAACATGTTTTTCTTGGTGAAAAATTTCATTTCTGTGGAAAAACTTGTGCCCTCCCTGGAGGTGTCTAAATTAAAAAATAACTGGATACATGGGCTTGTTACCTGGTATTATTTCAGGGCTTTTTAAAGGAATTTTTAGAACTGCACAACTTTCAACCAGCCTCCAAGGCCGTAGCCTGAATTTGATTTCGGAGTGTGTTTCTTTGGCGGAGAATTTCTTCCGAAATTTTCTAGTCGTCAAAATTTCTCAACACAACTTTGAAGACACCTTTGTTTAGTCGTCAAAATTTCTGAAGACACCTTTTTAGTTTTCAAAATTTCTGAACCTTTTTTTAGTCGTCAAAATTTCTGAAGACCAATTTTAGGTCATCAGAAACGACTTTCTTAGTATCTTTCGCCTAATTTCATGTTTTTTTTAATGTGCTATAGTGGTTAATATTCTATTATTTTTTACATTTTTTTAAATTTCGGATGGTGTTTCTATGGGTTTATTTCATGTGTTAGGCCCCACAATGCCTACATCCACGAGTGGGCACACTTTTCCTTCCACTCAGTTGTTCTACTCTAAGCAGAGTCGCAGAATGGGTTATTGGTTTAGTTAGGCTGGTTTCAAAGTGCAGTTACAAACTTCAATCACAAAAGTTGCAATAGGCCTACAGTAACTATAGGCTTCTGTAAATTTCTGTTTAAAGTGGCGTATTATTCCAAATCGGAAGACAACAAAATTTCAAATTATTTTGTAACTGCACAAAAATGCTTTTACAACTGCACAAATCCATTTAGAACTGCACATTTTGTGTAGAACTGCACGTTAAAAAGCCCTGTAGGCTATTATTTCACAATGAGTCTACAGTCCGAAACATCGCTAGAACATTTAGTCGGTCTTCTGACATTGTGTTCTGAAGTATAGTTATTTGCTCTACGTTTGCTCTACTTTGGAGAAAGCTCTTTCGGCTTTAGCACTACAAACTGGAAATGTTGCCAATATATTCAGCATGGTGTGTACTTCACTGTTGGAAGAGAATCAGCAGGACATGAAATAAAAGTCTTAATCATTGAAGAAGTATTTTATGAAGATGTGGTGCTAAAACCTTCTTTCATACGACACATTGAGTAATGAGGGGGGGGGCCAAGTTCTGTTAAAATTTCAAATGGGACAAGTTCTGTTAAAATTTCAGATGTGGCTATGGCCGGATTGGCTCCCCTGGATCCGCTCCTGATTAATAGTTATTTGTTTTTAGTATTTTATGAAGATGTGGTGCTAAAACCTTCTTTCATACGACACATTGAGTAATGAGGGGGGGGGGCCAAGTTCTGTTAAAATTTCAAATGGGACGAGTTCTGTTAAAATTTCAAATGTGGCTATGGCCGGATTGGCTCCCCTGGATCCGCTCCTGATTAATAGTTATTTGTTTTTAGTTGCAAGTGTTGTTAGTGCTAATATTTTAACATCTTACTGTGAATATATACACGAATAGCATACACTGTATGCCATAAAAGACATATATCATAATCGGATACTGTTGAAAGATTGCTTCTTTTCTTTGCGTTAGATTAATACACGTTACCGTTAGACCGGGAGCGCTTCTGAGTAAATTACCTTGAAGGTGCGCTATATAAAAAGTCAATATTATAATAAACAATAAATAATAATAATAATATTAATAATAATAAATAATAATAATAATATTTAATGTAATTGTGTGAGAGGCTTAGATTTTAACGACTTTTATAATTTTATATTAATTCTCCTGGACATGACTGAACCCTGCAAAAAATTTTGTGGGCATCATGGATGGGGGGGGGCCACGTCCCATGGAGATTTGAAATGGGGGGGCCATGGCCGGATTTGCCCCCCCCCCTGGATCCGCCCCTGACTACAAATGTGGTCAATATCCGTTCATTACTAGGATAATGGATCCATTAATTATTAGGATTTATATAGCTCCCCTTCAAGTTACTAATCAGGATTTAGTTTCGCTGTTTTGCTTGTTTCAGACCGCTACCACACAGTACAAAGTTTAATAAACTTAAAAGTGAGACACAGATGCATAGCTATAATTAAGATGAATGGTAGAGAAAGTTAACGCAGATGCAAGGTTATAGGAAGTTTAGAACCGGTTTAAACAAATGACAGCTGTTCGACACTACTGACATTCGCATTATTTAGTTAACTTTAATATATGCATAGGATTATATAAAATTGAGTTAGTCTAGACCTATACACTTGAGCATCAAATTTCATATTTAGGGGAAGTAACTAAGCAAGTAGCCTATTTCGGAAATAACTACAACTTTGTGTGGGGCTGTATCTTTTGTGAAAGCTAATAGCGCTAGAACCTCGTCAATCAACGTCTTTGATATCGTTATTTGTGAGGCAATGACAAGATTCTAATAAGAATCTACATCGTAAATACCTCAAAAATAAGTATAGAACCATCGTGTGCATATTTGTCATTGTCAATAGGAAGTGGCGCATCATTTGTAGGTTTTGAATTGTTTTTTTTACACCATTCTTATTGTTTCGTTCGCCAGGTGGTAGGCTACCTATAATTTTATTATTTGATTCGCAGTGTTTGCAGTGGCATTATTTATTTATTTATTTATTTATTTATTTATTTATGAACTCCTTTAGCGCAGTTCGGGCACCCAACTGTGGGGGAGGGGGTTTGCCTGTTGTTGTAATAATAATGTTGATCAAGAGCAATGGTTCGTAATGTGTATTATGTAGGCTAGAAACAAGATGGCCAAGAAAGTCACCACCTGCGGAATCTCTGTCTCTCTGCCTCTGTCCCTAACTTTTTTTAGTCATCCGGCCAAAATTTCGGGAGAATTTCTTCAATTCGACTACATTTTCCCACATGCACCCTGATTTAGTGATTTGCTAGCGTGTACGGTGTACCCTGCGTTTTTTTTACCCGCGTAGGCCTATACCATACTTTTCGGGAGGTGAGTATACGATGCCGTTTTTTCCTGGAGGTAAGTGTACGCCGTATACCCGAGTATTATACTTTGATTACAGATAGGCTATGTTAGCACCTGAATGGATGACCGTATTATTACGGAATGTCGCGCATGCATGTGGCACTCTATCGTTGGTAGGTTAAAATGTCGCAACAAATGTTGCAATCACTTCTGAGTTTCCGTGAAAGCCATTAAAGAAGTATGTTGTATTTTATCTCTTATTGTTACATGAATCTATGAAATAGCCATCTTCGGGTATTTATCTCTAGCCTTTGCCACTATAATAATATATAGACGAACAGCAATGCAAAGAATGCGGAGATCACGTAACATTTGAATGGAGAAAACTAATTCTAGACGCAGTCGGTGGGTGTGCTGCATGCTTTCTCGAGTGGTCTGGACTCTCCTATGTTGATATGAATCAACGTTGACTGGTTAGGCTTTAGGGCCTCTTCACACGCGAACTAATTTACATAGACTATATAATAATATTGTAGGCTACATGTGTGCACATTATAAGCTAGTGTGTGTGTGCGTGCGTTTGCGTTTGTTTACATGTGGGCGTGTGTACACGAAAGGACTTTCGTTCTATCATGTTTGCTGATGTTTTTTCCCACTTGCCTCGCCCTTAAAGCCCATAGCCAACGTTCACAACATGCTTAGGCCTATAGTAATTACGCCATAGTCATGTCGCCGATAGTAATTATTCCAGCTTTTCGCTCTAGTCTATCTATTATCTTTTATTGCATTAGTGTTCTTACTCTTCATTTTAAGTATGTACATGTAGGCCTACTGTGATTTAGACCACTCTGTATAATTATAGCCTCGTATGAGAAGAGAAGAGTTAAGAACACATTTTTTTCGTATAGCCTACAAGATTGGGCAGCTATCCACTCGAAATTCCGTTCAACCTGGACCGCCAATTCACGAATCTTAATAATAGAATGCTGGAGTAAATGTCCGATTGTAGATGCGCACGTTTTTCAATGAAGCATCACATGTAAGTTGTTACATGTTTAACGACACTGCCATATCGAAGATGATTAGTATCGCCACGCCATTTAGGTCCTCGTGGACGGACCGTACTAGCCCGAGATTTTGAATCTCTGAAATAGCCACCTTCGGGAATCGAACCCCAGCCCGCACGCTCTCTTTCACAGAATATAGCATGTAGAGTGTAGACGCGGGGCCTGTCGACCTTACCGATGTAGCCAAGCGAGCCAGATGATGAAGCATCAGCACGACCTTGACTTTATACTCATTCCCAGCGAATGGATGGAGGCGAAACCCATAATCACCGCTACCCATTTGAATGGGCACCACGCCATTTTATGCCCCCATGTGCGAAACGTGTTAGCCCGAGACTCACATTTAATTAATATGTCACAACTCACATTGGTATGCGAATGGGCAGCCCCCCCCCCAAAAAAATTAGACGCATGGGACGTAGGCCTACACCCGTAGCTAATCAGTAGCCGATCCAGTAAAGCCAGAGGGGCATGCTTTACCCTTCTACATTACAAAAGTTAAAATGTATAAAGAGTGCTAACATACTTAGGCCTACATGTTTACAAACTTAACCAAACTGCTATGAAACTGTGATCCCTGGGTTGAAGGATCATTAAACTGCGGCCGTTAAACGTACACACGACGTGTCGGGTAGCAATCGAAAGACCACGCTAACAATAATAATTATTATGTTGAAGCGAACTCTAGCGAATGGAAAGTCAACGATTCCTTTGAGGTCTTCTTATACGAGACCGTATGAAGCATCGACGACTGACACTAGTTACTGTACATGAATAAAGCGCTGAAAGACGAGTTGACACCATACAGTATAAGCCATTGCAATTCACCAATTATCGCACTCACCATTTTTTTAAACTAGATCAACAGCTAATTTTAACCAATAGGCCTAAAGCTTTATTCACTTTGGTCTGAACCAGGCAAAAATAATAATGTCATTGTTAAACAGGACAAAATTAATGGCCTTCGAGAAGACTTCAAAGAATATGTCGACTAACGACCTGGACTTTCCACATTGATTCTCCAGAAGTAGTGCCTTAATTAAGTTAATTCTATATAGGATGCAGACAGAAATCTGCTATGGATGAAGTTCCCCTCCTCAAATCTCTGCGGCACAAGTCAGGCGCGGTTGTGCATAGGGGTGTGTTTGGTGCCTTGGAGCCGGAAGGTTGTGCGGGTTCAAACCTAGGCGCCTCGCCAGCACACAGGAGCAAGTGGGACACCTGTCCATCCCTGAAGAGTTGACACCTATGTTTTAGCTACTACTTTGAAGGTTTTACAAAATTGTTCTCATTCACTGAAGAATCGATGATAGGCCTACCAATGTTACACACAGTGAGACTGAGAAATGAACATTTAGAAACCTATATGAATCAATACCAATTACCCATGTTTCTCAATTTGCTATTCTGCATTGTTCAAGCTCCTGCTAAAAGCTTTACCAGTGACCATTGTTTTGTCTCTCCAACATAAATAATATAGCATATATCGGGCGCCCATGGGTTCGAATCCACTTCAAGCCGCCACGTATACGGACCTTGAGCAAGTCCTTCACTCGCAATTGCTCATGCGAATCGGCGTGAAACTCTGATTCAGTGTCTGCGCCATAGTCGGAAGCGCCTAAGAGTAGCAATCTTGAAGGAACACTATATTGACAAGACTTAGTGCTCAAACATAGCCTATACATTATAGACCTGTGGACTGATTAAATGACGAAATAAAAAGCGTATAATTTCCTGCTACCTATGAAGCCGGGTTCAGCTACCGACAGATCAGCCTTGCTCTCAATGTAGCACTCACTAAGTTCTACGAGCCACTGGAGGTGTCGACACAGTATTATAGATGTAGGCTACTATAGCAGGTAGGCTGTTGCTACAATCATCATCATACACGGCTGGCGCATCTACACATGTATAGGTTCCGCGAACGGCTGCTGTCTGAGCCAAGTATAAATACTCCACAGTAGATCACATATAAATATATAAATATATATATATATACATGTATATGTGCAGTACCACGGAGTATATATATATATTTAGCATAGGCTACACATATAAATATACATACATAACACATATACATGTACACCCATTAAAACGCGCACGGCTTCTGCAGCGCAGCGTTGGGAAGAATCCGCCTCTAAGCCATCAACCAGAAATAACTTCCCTGGGGGAAATGCTACCGTTAGAGTTGCATTGGCAACAATGTTCATGTGGCTAAACGAAATGTTAGCCTACATCCGTGCGATGATATACCAAGTAGTCGCTCCATGCGGTAAAGATTAGCGATGGTAGGGGTTAGCTCGCGGGTGGAGAGGCCCACCGTGTGTGTTTCCGTGGCCTGAGTTAACAAGTTGCGGTTGAAAGGTCAAAGAGTGATTTTTCTCACCGTGTCAGAAGATATTTTATTGCTCAGACTCGCTAATCGTGCGTTACAACAATCTTAGCATGAACAGATTGCTTCGAAAATGATTCTGCTCTATCCAGTGTCGCTTTGGAAATTGGATTTTACTATGAGGATTACAGTACTGTTAGGTCGTATGCTTCTATCGTCGAGGTGTTAGACCTGAACGTGTTGTGTTTTAAGTAGAAGACTCCTCGAAGTTAGAATCAAAAGCGTCGACTGCAATAGGACTGTCTAAAATCTGAACCTGTAGGTGTCCTGTATAGGTCGTATATATTTTCCAGTTAGTAAACACGAAATGTCAGAAATGAGACGATACATTTCAAGGTTCATCGTTCTGCTGTTAACTTTGTTGCTACTGAATAACAGTGAGTATTGCAACCTTCTACACAAAAAATTAAATATACATGAACTATCACGGGTTACTTCATCGTCAATCTCACATAGGTTATCTCTTGCAATTATTCAGATAAACACAAATGTAGAAAGTCATAACGAGAATCACACATCGTGACCTCAAAATGCTGTGCTGATAACACCGGGAAATACACTAATAGCCTACTGTTGAGAAGGCTGCATGAAGCAGGCGTGGAGCCACCGCGGACGATCCCTGTTCTTATTTTTTTATTATAATTATGTAAACAACCACAAAGAAGCGGTGCAGGCTAGTATAGTTCTACATAAGTTATCCCTAAGGATAAACACGGTGTGTTCAGCTTCAAGCGATCCCTATAATAGTAACGAAACTGCGTGAAATACAAAGATCAGGGTCGACCTCCTCTTTTATCCTGTCATGAGACTGACGCTGCCAAAGCACGGGCAGTGACGGGATCCCTCCATGTAAGCATGGTTGGGTGACTTGGGCCTGATACATAGAAACCTTAAGAAGTCCTTCACAAAAGCAGCTAGCAACGTGATTTATTACCGGACTATAATTAATTAAATAAATCGCGTGCTAAACATGGAATGCATGCACACGCCTATAGGCTATATTATAAGTCTAAGGTAGCTATAGCCTATTATACAGGGTGTCCAATAAGTTCGTGAACGATTTTGCAAGCTTGTTACAAAAAATATACACAACAAAAATCAATAATTATTGTACCATTTAATAGGCAATAGTGTTGCCTTTGCTGGCCATAACAGCTTTCATTCGTCTGAGTAAAGATTCGACGAGGTTGTACAAAGTTTCAACCGATATCGAATTTCATGTTTTCGCAAACGACGTTTTAGCTGAGCAGAGGTTTTTGGTGTAGGATCTTTGTGGACACTGCTTGAGAGTAAACTCCAGAGATTTTCAATCGGTGAGAGATCAGGAGAGTTTGGACTTTGGAGACCAGTTTTCAATGTAGTTAGGAATATTTTCGTTCAGCCATGCTCGCGAAACAGCAGGTGTAGGCCTATGTGCTCGCGAATAACAACGGTTTTTTCTGAGCGTCTGTTAGCAATCGCGCCTTTCTGCGTTTCTAACTTCTCCACTTTAACTCCCATTTCATGTAATTTCTGATTGTTTTTTTGTTGTCCTTAAGTCCACATGTTTTGAGAGATTTTTCTATCTGTCTCAATCCAGGTCCTCTTCTGTATTTCGCCTTTTTGATTATTTTAATAGCAGCCTGTGTCAAAATCTTTGGTCGACGCATCGTGCATGATCGCCTAACTCGCCTTGCTTGCTTCCTTCAACCCATTTTGCTACCCAACCTTTCGATCGTCCTAATTTATCGCCTATAACGGAATATGAATATCCTTCTTCATAAAAAATAGCAACTTTCGAGCGTAACTGAACGTCTGCTATTTTCCCCATTTCCCCCAAGTTTGTTTACGAAAAACGATTGCGAACTGCATAAAATTCACTAAAAATAGCCCTTCCGCACAAATTGATGACGTCATTTCCTCGTTGCAAAAAAATAAAACTTTTTACACTTTTTGGTTTCGGGACATAAAGCTCTGTCAAATGACATAAGCATTATTAATATTTGTTGCAAAATTTTTCTGCTATCTGCAAGCAAAATCGTTCACGAACTTATTGGACACCCTATATATAGGCCTACTGCACTTTTTATCACGAGCAACTGGGAGGAAGGCTTGGCTATAATAGTCGATCGGATTTTTTATGTTTAGACTGTGAAGCTGGAAGATACGAGGATCGCTTGATTAAGGACCTGTTCACGACGAGAGGTTACAATCCATACGCTCGACCAGTTGAGGATGAAAGAGATGCTGTCGACGTCAGATTCGGAATTTCACTGCAATCAATCGTCGGCGTGGTAAATATTGATTTCTAAGACTCTACCTTTAGGCCAACAATGCAAGGTTGCAAGTATGTTATTGTAGTCTATGTTTCTTTTATTTACATTATTCTTTTCGTAGGTTTTTGTGCGTGAAAATGCATCATAAATTGAGCAATATTTACCTATTCTTTTCTGGTTTGGTTTTAGGACGAAAAGACAGAAATGCTGACTACGAACATGTGGCTCAATTACGTAAATATGTTAAATTATTATTCTAAGACATCAATCAATCAATCAATCATCAATCAATCAATCATCAATCAATCAATCAATACTCGTCTATTTAGCAATTTTAAATCGATACAATAAATGTATTTGGCATTCCATCGTTTTCTAACAATGATGGTCATTGATTCAAATCTTCTGAATTGCAAGATTATTATAATTATAGGACTGCTGCAACCAAATGTTCAGGACAACCATTCAATCGAAACGCTCGTCGAAGTTAATTAGACCTACAATCGGGTCAAATTAGTTAACAGTTACTGTAGTACTATTAATACGTTGGTGACTGACATAACAAGTGCATAACAAGCTATAGCAAGTGCACAATGCACATACATACAGTGTACAAACAAAGATATGAATTGCGAAAATTAAGCGATAATTTTCAATGCTAAACATTTTTTCAGGATTGGTTTGATTATAAGTTGAAGTGGAACGCCAGTGAATACGGAAACGTCGAAAGTGTTCGTTTGCCCTCTGGAAAAATCTGGACACCGGACATTTTGATGTACAACAGGTTGGTAGATTAAATCGAATGTTTTCCTATTTAAATTTTTTCCGAAGATTCACCTAAAATTTTAAAAACCTGAATTGTTGGAACTATGTTAAGGAGACTAAAGGAGTAGATGAAATAACTACAAGTTACATCGATAGATTGAAGGCCCTTAGACCACCATGATAGACGACTTACTTAGACTTAGACTTAGTTCCTCCTGTTCCGATCGGAGCATTGGTCAACAAGTCTTCGCCACTCCATACGGTCACCAGCTACCTCCTCCGCCTCGTCCCAACCCAGTCCCATCTTCTCCAGATCTTCCTTAAATGTACGTCTCCAGGTATTTCTTGGTCTGCCTCTTCTTCGCTTTCCCCCCTCCGGAACCCATCTTATCGCCGTCTTCGCAATCCTTTCTTTTGGTAGTCTAAGAATGTGCCCAGCCAACTTCCCTCTTCTCTCCATGATGACATACTCCAGGAGAGAAGAGGTAAGTTGCCATGATAGACGTTGTACCATGCGTTTAAGTTCTCTGTATCCCTCCTCCATATCATCCCGTCCATCAATGTTTTTTCTAGGTCTTCCTCTGCACCGCTTTCCCTCTAATCTACCTTCAACTGTATACTCCTATAGCTTCTTTTCATGGGCGTAGTTTGGTTTCCGTTCTTGAGAGGGCTAACCCCGAGTCTTGGACTTATTGGGAGAGGGTGCTAACACCAAAAAATGATACCATTTCCATGGTAAAAAAAGTTGAATCGTGGCCTTCCTGGAGGGGCTTAGCCCCCCCTCGCCCCTGATAAACTCCGCCCATGCTTCTTTTACATGCAGCGCTGATGAGGATATTGACAGCAAGTACCCGACCAACATCGTCGTGTCATCTGACGGGATGTGCAGTTGGGTTCCTCTTGGCATTTACATCTCATCGTGTGCCATCAACATCCGTTGGTTTCCTTTCGACGACCAGTACTGCATTATGAAGTTCGGTTCGTGGACCTACGACGGTAGCAAGATCAATCTGACGGCTCGAAGTGACACGATGGACCTGGAAACTTTTCAGATCAACGGCGAATGGGATGTTCTAGGTATAGCATATACATGGCACTTCTACTAAATTATAGCCAATTAAGGTATAAATTCTAAACGGTCCAACGTAGGTCTAGTGTAGAATTCCAAAAGGTAAGGCTTCCGAGTGATCAATTTCTTTGGTTAGTTACATCCGCAGCGCTTGTGTATTTTCAGACCAAATATTGGGTCTTTATCTTGTGTATTTTCAGACAAAATATTGTGTCTTTATCTTGTGAATTTTTAGACAAAAGATGAGGTCTTCAGCCTGTGTATTTTAGAGAAATGGAACCTGGATTATAGGCTCGAAAGATCATGAAGCTTCTTTATTTTTCTTTTCAGACGTTCCAGCAGTGCGAAGCGTTGTTCGCTACGATTGCTGTCCTGAGGAATACATCGATATTACATTCACCATACACATCAGGCGTCGAACCCTATACTACGGTTTCAACCTCATCATACCGTGTGCTCTCATCTCTTTCCTTGCCTTGTTTACTTTCCTTTTACCACCGGATACAAACGCCAAAGTCGGTCTAGGTAAGTAACGATGGTCTACTACACCGTGATTAAAAAAAAACTAAGCCAAATTGTTTTTCTTATATCTCTAATGCCTGACAACATATCAGGCTAAAATTGTCCAAATATTTAGAGAAGTGGACCAAGTATATGATTCCAAAATTTCATGAGATAAAGTTGAACGAATAAAAAGATATGAATATTTGAACTTCATATGCCGAAATTGCAGTTTACAAGCAATTTTCTGTGAGATTCAATAAAAAAAGTAAGCTAAACTGTTTTTTTATATCTCTAACGCCTGATAATTAATCATGCTAACATTTCCCAGATATTTAGAGAATTGAACCAAAAATAGGATTCCAAAATATCATGTCGTAAAGTTGAACGGATAGAAAGATATGAATAAGCTTATTTAAACTTCATCTCCAGAAATGTCAGTTTTCAGCATATCTGTTATGGTGTTCGTTGCGGTTTCGATGCTTGATAGTTCCCAATTTTGGTCTTCAGGGATTCTGGAGTGAAATTAACTGAGTATATTATCGCAACGCTCTGCTGTCACAACATCTTTCACCTGTTATCAGAAATCTATAGCCCCAGAAGGCTGTTTTCTTTTTCAACAGAACAGCGCCAGCCCGAGGATAATCGACGATGCCGTTTCCCAATGCATGGCGCCAGCGCCTACAGGTTTGCGTGCAAGCAGGAGGACAGAAGGAGGACATTTTGAGCATGTTTTTTAATTAAATACTGAAACCATGCTGTTGGGGTCATATTGTTACTTCAATTCTCTAAATATCTGGAAATTTTTAGAATGATTAATCGTCCGGCAGTAGAGATAATAAGGAAACATTTTTATTGAATCTGACAGAAAATTGCTTGTAAACTGCAATTTCGGCATATGAAGTTTAAATATTCATACCTTTTTATCCGTTCAACTTTATCTCATGAAATTTTGGGATAATATTCTCGGTCCACTTCTCTAAATATTTGGAAACCTTTAGCCTGATATGTTATCAGGCATTAGAGATATATGAAAAACAATTTGGCTTAGTTTTTATTGAATCACGGTGTATAATGCACCAGTACGCCAACATGTTCTGGATTTTACTTTTTAACGACCAAAGTGTGGTAAATGGTAGGCCCTATGGGAAATCCTATCCTCTCGGGCGGCAAAGGGCTAAATGGTTGAGTCTAGAAGAAACCTAGTAAATAAATATACTAAATTACCATGGTTGTTCTGTCGAAATAGAAGGTGCCTTGTTAGAGACTTAGCCTATATCGCCTACATGACTGCAGGTGCTGTAGCTTCTATCCTCCCCACTGAACAACCTAACACAGTTCTTCTACTTACTTCTGCCGAATCCGCTCTACCCTACTGAGCTGGTTTTACGTTCGTTTTAGCTCAGTTCTGATTCCTCTGTTTTTCACTGGGTCCTAGTTGCGTACAACGGGAATAGGATTAGAAGCCCATACTGGACTGGTGCTTATGCTCGTGATTATATTGTTTTGATCTAGTTTCGTTTGGACTATGTTTTGTGAACATTAATAGCCACAGACAAAGATGGGGAAAATTCTTCTAAATACTGTATATCTGAGAATACGAATGGTTGTGAACAATAATTTACGAACAAATTTGCGACACTGTCCCGTAGATCTGAGGATTCAACTTCACAACGGAAGGATGCCCAAGTCCCAACCCCCTTCAAGAAAAGTCAAGTTGGCAATTTTCGTATATGTTTGATAACTGTTGTCATGGGACACTTCACGAGTCTCGCCTAATTGGTTTGCGTTTCAGGAATAACGATTCTGCTGGCTCTCAGCGTTTTCCAGTTGATCGTGGCCGAGATGGTGCCGTCAACCTCCATATCAGTTCCTCTAGTTGGTAGGTTACCGTAATAATATTTAAATAATGACATGTTTAGAAGACTGCGTTCATAAAACACATAGGCTTCATGTATTGTCGCCGATAGGCCTACATGTATTGTCGCCGATAGGCCTATAGGCCTAGGCTATATTTTACTACCACTGTTGTCGAGTCAATTTGATCACTTTGGCTGTCGTTTCGTTGTAGGCGTTTACTTCGCATGTGTGATGGTCATGTGCACAATATCAGTCATCGTGACGATCATTGTTCTCAGCTTTCATCATCAGAAACCAGAGATGACGGAACTGCCGCCATTTGTGAGTCAAGTCTTTGCGTGCATCATTAACTAATGGTGTTATTTGTAAACGGTTAAAATTGATCGTCAATGTCTTAACTGACTGACGCTCTAGTCTGGTTTGAGCAGCTGCTGATAGTTAATGAATGTGGTCCGTGTCATAAACCTATAAGCATAATAGTTGCTTATAACCTAGTCATAGGCCTATAATATTTATAACAAAATGGTATATTATACGGTAATAGGCCTTCATATGTGATGATGTCGATCATCTAGGCCTACGCTACTTGTCTAAAATAATGAGCACTACTGTAAAATCGTAATGACTTGCATTTATGGCAGCTGAGCATTGGTGCTTCTTCCACAGTGGTATACATATATACATATATATATACATACATAACTATTAATTGTAACGACATTAAACAATAGATTAATAGGTTTGAGCAGAAAACTCGACTGAGTACATTCTTAATAAAGCACTAAATAAATTCTCAGAATTCACAAATGGCTGAATGACTGAATGATTGAATAGTCTATATCATATAATATTTTTTTATAATATACACAATAGTTATTTTAATTTTTTATATACATGTAGATATAAATCGCTACCATAAACGATACACGTGTAGCCTAATAGCTGAAATTAGACGTGTTCAAGAATCATGGCAAGTTAGTTCTTCAACATAGCCTACATGTTAATTGAACTGAAAATTACATCCATGTTAACCTTCGATAATCTTGGTTAATGTTTCTTGAGACTTGTTTACTTGGGTGACCCTCCCCAGCGGGATGTCCATCCCTTTAGGGCCACCCTTTGTAGCCAATGCTATCATCTTGTTTTCTGGTTGCAATAAAGTGAATTGATTGATTGGTTCATTGATTGATTGATATTCCAGGTTCAGAAATACATTTGCGGTTGGCTTGCTTGGTTCCTCCGAATGTCCCGTCCAGGACACGATCCGGCAGGACCATCGTTTCGATGCTCAAAGAAAGTGGACGCAGAGTCCGGCCCTACCACGGAGCCGACCACCCCATGCACGGACATCACCCCAACCGACCCAGCACCCCCTAGCGGTGGTCGAAGCACCCCCAACGGGGTACCACCACCACCACCACCCCAAGCGTCCATCGACGACCGCTCTTGCCCCACTCACGGCACCCCTCTGATGCGAGCACGAAATGAACTCCAGGCGATCCTTAACGAGTTGAGGTTCATGACGAGGAAAGTCCGTGATGATGATGTCGGAGGTGATGAAATGAATGATTGGAAGTTCGCTGCCATGGTGATCGATCGACTCTGCTTCTGGATCTTTACCATCTATCTCGTCGTCGCCACCCTGGCCATCTTCTTCTCCAGTCCCAACCTCCAGACGGTCATGTCCGGGTCAGGGTGAAGGATATGATATACACGCCCCGCGCTCTCATCTTGTCTGCCATAATAATATTAGTGATCGAATACGCTCTAATCTCATCCGCCGTTATCAGAGTGGAGATAGAATCTAATTTATCTGATCTAATCTGTTCATTTGAGTGCTTCTGAGTGGATAGTATTGCTGGAACGCTATATAAAGGCTCTTATTAAATAAAAAAAATACATGATCGGATCTGAAGAGGTTTCATCGAGTCTTATCTATTTCCTCCTGTCTAGTTTAGAACACAATGAGGAATCCTATCCCACCAGGACAATCCTGTTACATATAATATATTCTACATGTAGCCTAAATACATAAGTAAATAAATATTGCATGATCGGCTCTGAAGAGGTTTCATAGAGTCTTATCTATTTTCTCCCGTCTAGTTTAGAATGCCACGAGGAATCCTATCCCACCAGGACAATCCTATTACATTTAATATATTCTAAATAGGGCCTACATCAGTGGCATGAGTAGGCCTAGGCTATCGTAAAGCACAAAGCATCAATAGACGTCAACTTTAAGTAGAATATAAGTGAAAACTTCTACGACAAGTAACGACATGGACTACTAGATTTCTTGTTCATACATTCGATCCTTTGCTGTACATGCAATGCTACGAGTTCAATTTATTGGCTGGTTGAAAAATGTAAAACTCACGAACGAGTCATTTTCGAGAACAGAATAGCTGCTTTTTGGGGCTTAGCGACAATTTTCCTACCTACCTTTGGGTTTTCAAGACCAAATTTTGCGATCGGTGACCATGCTATTCGTCCGATGCGAAGAGCTAAGGTGCAATTTTTTTACGATGGCATCGGCTTTTTAGGTACATGTAGGCTACGGCGAAAGAAAAAAAACTTGATAGATTTATGATGCTCTTGATTAATCTGCTTTGATTGATCAGCTTAATTAAGAACATGGGTGTTTTTAACAGAGGTAGAAAGATGGAGGACCTGCATCGCCCAATGTGCACTCTGGACGAAGAGGGACTAAGGTCCAAAGTGAGAATTATCATTAGCATTCATTATTATGCAGCCCAGTTTTTCAGTATTCAGTCATCCATGAGTGATCTTAGCAACTGTAGGCTATTTGATAACATAGCGCACGTTCTTTGATGAGTATATAAACGGAAGTTCCACACTCAGACTCGTAGAACCACGGACTGAACTGCGTTGAACTACAGAGGCCATGGCCTCAAATGACGGACATTTAACGGGAACTTATAAGGTCGTTTGTTGCATGCGGCGTATATGCTTTTGGTCTGCAGCTTTTGGAGGTGAGTGTCCTTTGGTTAAATATTCATACGACGAGTGGGATAATTGCGTCCGTTCCAATCCTCCGTCAGTCATACATCATATTTAAAACGACATCCAACAACATAATGTGCCACCGTGTATCCCTACATATCTCTGTGTCACTGTCTATGACTGCCTCTAGCTGTGGTCTGTGTCTGTCTCTTCATGATGTCTGTATGTGTGTTAGGTATGTATGCATGTATGTATGTATGTGTGTATGTATGTATGTATGTATGTATGTATGTATGTATGTATGTATGTATGTATGTATGTATGTATGTATGTATGTATGTATGTATGTATGTATGTATGTATGTATGTATGTATGTATGTATGTATGTATGTATGTATGTATGTATGTATGTATGTATGTATGTATGTATGTATGTATGTATGTATGTATGTATGTATGTGTGTGTGTGTGTGTGTGTGTGTGTGTGTGTATGTATGTATGTATGTATGTATGTATGTATGTATGTATGTATG
>OX243824.1:17444036-17478671 GCA_945859605.1 Lumbricus rubellus | reverse complement strand
CCAATCAGACTTTGTTTTAGAAATCTCATGTCTCTTTTCTTTTGTCGCGGCTGGGCGGACAACACTGCAGTGTCGTTAAATTGAAAACTACCATGACTAGTTGACTGCGGATAGACGATCAGATTACCTTGTTGTAGGCCTATATTCGTTGCTCCAAGAAATAAAGTCAAATTAATTAATAAACTTTGAATCCAACTTTAAAAAGTGGTTAATTGCTGGGCAGATATAGTCAGCTTAATAAAAGATAATATTATGAACATTGAACACCAAACCAAACTTCAGAAGAGATTCCTGCTGGACACATAATCAGAGATATACTCATACTTGCGCAATACGCATACCACTTGCATTAATTTTAATAATCTAGCCGAAGAGTAACTATGAACACGTAAATTGACATTCGAACCTGTTATTCGCGACAGAAACATGTTCCCAGAAAATCTGGTTCAGGCGTGTTTTCAAAACACCCAGACAAACTACGTGCCTCGACCGCCACCAAAAGGGGGTTCGATAAACGGCACCAACGACACGACAACTGCTTTTCCCATGACAACCGAAAGTCTTCTTAGCAATGGATCCAGAGTTGTCACCGCGGTAACACAGAATCTGATGAGGGATGTTCGCTACACGGACGGAATGAACGTCTTGGGTAAGTTATGCGACGACACTTCTCTCACGAGCTACACATTCAGTAGTCTCTAAGGCTGATACTAGTTGTTTAGTAGCTTAATGAATCGATAATAAATAAATTGATAATTAACAAATAAAGTCTTGAAAACTCATATAATCGTTATCATAGTTATATAACATCGCACATCAACTCATTATCACGTCACTATGTCCAATAGAGCATCACGTATAAAATTATATCGTATCATGTCATATACATTGTATGGCATATCCTACTGCGCATCACATATCAAATTGTATCACATCTTTTCGTGCACTTTGAATCATATTGTTTGCGACAATAAATTGACGAATTTGAAGTGTCATGATACGATGTGATATTATGTGATATTAAATGATATCACATGATATATGTATCATATTGTGCTATATCATATGCACTTATCTGATTTGAACTGTTTTTAATTTGATTATGATCGCAGGTATAATCGTATTCTGCATGGCGTTTGGTCTTATCATTGGTCAGCTTGGACAGCAGGCGAGGATCATGTATGACTTCTTCATGGCTATGAACGAGATCATCATGCGCCTTGTTTGCATCCTCATGTGGTAAGTTTCGTTACGCTACCCTTCACATGCTGAAATTTCTTATCGTCATGCGTCTTGTTGACATCCTCATGTGGTAAGTTTCGTTACACTATCCTTCACTTGCTGAAATTTCTTATCATCATGCGTCTTGTTGGCATCCTCATGTGGTAAGTTTCGTCACTCTCCCTCACATGCTGAAATTTCTTATCATTATGCGTCTTGTTGGCATCCTCAAGTGGTAAGTTTCGTCACACTCATCCTTACTTGCTGAAATTTCTTATCATCATGCGTCTTGTTGGCATCCTCATGTGGTAAGTTTCGTCACACTCTCCCTCACATGCTGAAATTTCTTATCATTATGCGTCTTGTTGGCATCCTCATGTGGTAAGTTTCGTTACACTATCCTTCACTTGCTGAAATTTCTTATCATCATGCGTCTTGTTGGCATCCTCATGTGGTAAGTTTCGTTACAATATCCTTCACTTGCTGAAATTTCTTATCGTCATGCGTCTTGTTGGCATCCTCATGTGGTAAGTTTCGTTACAATCTCCCTCACATGCTGAAATTTCTTATCATTATGCGTCTTGTTGGCATCCTCATGTGGTAAGTTTCGTTACACTACCCTTCACATGCTGAAATTTCTTATCGTCATGCGTCTTGTTGGCATCCTCATGTGGTAAGTTTCGTTACAATATCCTTCACTTGCTGAAATTTCTTATCATCATGCGTCTTGTTGGCATCCTCATGTGGTAAGTTTCGTCACTCTCCCTCACTTGCTGAAATTTCTTATCATCATGCGTCTTGTTGGCAACCTCATGTGGTAACGACAGTGTGTGATTACAGATTGACAATGGATGGTCAAATGATTATGCCGACTGAATCGTGTAAATTTTTAGGTGTGTATCTGGACCAGCACCTCACCTGGAAAGAACACATTAAGCAGATATCTAAAAAAATAGCAAAAAATATTAGCGTGCTATCAAGAATCCGTCACTGTCTCTCTCAAGCTACATTACAAGGCTTATACTATTCCTTAATTTTTCCATGCTTGTCATATTGTAACATTTGCTGGGCCTCAACTTATAGTTTTTATTTAAAAAAATTGGAGAGTTTGCAAAAACGTGCCATTCGAACTATTTTCTTATTATGCTGGTCTGTCAGTACCAAACCAATTTTTCGAACCTATAACATACTACGATTATCAGATATATATAAGTTTCAAATCAGTTTGTTCATGTTTCGCTATCATCACAAATTGTTGCCTAGGACATTTGATGGTTATTTTTGTCAGGGAATTGCTGTACATAACCATTTCACTAGAACTCTGTTACACTACCGCACCGATGTTGCACATACTAGGATGAAATTATTTTCGATTAAATGTTCTGGCCCTATGATATGGAATAACCTCCCAAAATATATTACACTTATACCCACCATTAACATGTTTAAGAAAAAATTAAAAGACTGTTTAATCTCTGTTTACTAGATTTAAACAATTGGTCATAATTTGTTTTTTTCTTGTTTTTTGTTTTGTTTTGAAATCTGTGTGTCATTTCATTTCAGTTTGCTTTCGTTTCATGTGTAAGATGTTGTGCTTTGCACTGTTTTTTTTACAATAGCCAAATGTTATTGAGAAAGGAAGGGTCAATCCAGCCTCAGCGGGTCCATACGACCTTTTTGGATTGACCCTTTGACTTATGCACCGATCACTCGAAAGTCATTGAATTTGTACTGATTACTGCTCTTTTGTACGTGTTTGATGCTTTGTCAATAAACGGCTTACTTACTTAAGTTTCGTCACTCTCCCTCACTTGCTGAAATTTCTTATCGTCACGCGTTTTGTTGGCATCCTCATGTGGTAAGTTTCGTTACAATATCCTTCACTTGCTGAAATTTCTTATCATCATGCGTCTTGTTGGCATCCTCATGTGGTAAATTTCGTCACACTCTCCTTCACTTGCTGAAATTTTTTATCATCATGCGTCTCGTTGGCATCCTCGTGTGGTGAGTTTCGTCGCACTACCCTTCACATGCTGAAATTTCTTATCATCTTTGGCTTAACTTGCACGGCCGGGTGTTTTGCTGCCCGTTAAACGAGGGTTTAGATTGTATAGGTGAGACGTATTTCTTAATAGTTCGAAAGGTCTGGATTAGTCAGATATGCAGGATGTTTGGCTTTGGATTAACAATCTAAATTCAATTTTCACAGACGATGCACGAAAAGTTAAACAAAGACGAATATTTCCCCGAGATAGGCTATTAGCAGCCTAGCATTGACGGAAGAATTTCGAGGCAGCTCGATGTGGATAACATTGAGGCATACTGCCGCATATAATGATAAATCACTCTGGCACACTATTAGGTGTAAAATCGTGTAGATGGCGAAAGCGGATATATTCAGGTATTACTAGACATTATTCCAACCTGCGGACTTCTGGTTGGCAACTCAGTTCTTTTTCGGTTGCTGGTCATACAATTTGGAATGGGCTTCCTGTGGTTCTTCGCTTGTCCTTGCAGCCACGTTTTATATCAACCTTAAGCCATGGTTGACTTTATTTATTTAATTATGGGGGGAGTGAGGGTGAAAATGAAACCCTAAACCCAAATCCTCCCTCGGAGGGGATGGCAATGGTGCTTAAAAGTATGTACTTTCGACATAAACGCTTAAACCTTCTGTCTCAAATAGATTGAAGTTCTAGTTTATTTGGAATGTGTTAGGTACTCTCCTTTCGGAATAATGTGTCTGATCGCCGGAAAGATAATGAGCATACCAGATCTGGTGAAGACGGCCGAGCAGTTGGGAATGTACATGGTGACAGTCATCGTCGGCTTACTCATCCACACACTTTGTACGCTCTGCGTTCTCTATCTTGTCATCACGCGAAAGAACCCGGCCATCTTCTTCAGGGGTGTCCTCCAGGCCCTCATCACGGCGCTCGGTACAGCCTCAAGGTACGTCACCACTCACCGATCAGTTTTTAGGTTTAGGTCAGGGACTCAAGGACCCAGGATTGTACGCTGGATATGAATTATAGTCTTTTTTGTGCTTCGTGCAACTATTTTTGGAGCGCGATACTCCAGCTGAGCCTTTTAAATGGAATTTATTTTGTGGCTGCACAACTCCTTCTTTCCATTCCTCCACGGTAAATCACTCCCAACTGGATGACAATGGTTCTCTTTAATATTTCTAGCTGCACATTAGTGGCATGTGTTTCTAACCCCCTCTGCGGTTTTTGCCAATATCTTGACCAAAAGTAAGAATTTCGTATTTCAATTTTACAGGCTTATCGATAATTCATATCTACACACGATGGCCAGATTGCATCAAAATATTTCAATCAGAACAAAAGTCATATCGCTTTTAGTGAGGCTATCCACCGTTTGTTGACGATTCAAAAACGTAACGCAACAAACAGATCGAAAGTGTCTCTAGTTGTCGATCGCACTGGGAGCGCTTCTGAAAGACATTCTGCTGAGAGAAGAGCTTTACAAATTGTCATGTGCAATACAATACAATACAATACAATACAATACAACAAAACACAACACAATAGCTTGAATAGCAGGTAACAAATAACCGACAAATCCGTGCAGGAGAGTAAAGTAAAGTAATCAACGTGATTTTCCAATACAGTACGGCAGCCCTTCCAGTGACGTTTCGCTGTCTTGAAGAGAACCTCGGTCTGGACAGACGTGTCACCCGTTTCATGTTGCCCGTTGGAGCGACCGTCAACATGGACGGAACCGCTCTCTATGAAGCCGTGGCCGCCATCTTTATTGCTCAGATGAACGGGATTTCATTGACCGCCGGAGAAGTGATTACTGTCAGGTAGGTAGACGGTTTTAGTCCCCTCTTGTGTATCTATAGACAACCTGCATGAGGGTTTTGCATAGAGCCTATTATTTTATCTCACGGAGTCATGACTTGCGTCGTTCTAAAGTTCAAGAGTAGGCTATAAAGTTAACCTATGAGCAAATTCATAGCATCATCTTTATCATCATCATCCTCATCATCATCCTCGTCGTCGTTATCGTCATCGTCATCGGCATCGTCATTGCAGTTGCCACTAAAGTCTCCATAAATATGTATGTTTGCTTTATTATTTTACTATAATTACTGTCATTGTTATTTCTAACCTGAAGTTCATGTAATGTAATTATCAGGGTAAAAATAGGGATAACAATTATCCGAGATGGCTGGTATGCATGCATCCGAACACATGTATTGCTGCTTTACACCGGTGAAATTAATTACGCTGTGAACACTGATTGTCTAGCTTGACGGCCACACTGGCCAGCGTTGGTGCTGCGAGTGTTCCGAGTGCTGGACTGGTCACTATGATCCTTGTACTGACCGCGGTTGGTCTTCCTACTCAAGACATCAGTCTCATCGTAGCTGTCGACTGGCTCCTGTAAGTCCTTCAACTGCTCACCGAAAATAACTGGACTCACTTAATGATTCTATTGTTTCATTCGTTCCTTTGTTCGTTCAGTCAGTCAATCAACAAGTCAGTCAATCACTCAATCAATCAGTCAATCGATCATTGATCCAATTAGTTAGTGAGTTAGTCACACGTAAACTCACTCACTCATTTACTCACTCAACGAACCCAATGCTCGGTCTGTAACTCAGCGGAGCTCGTTGGGTGCGTGCGTGTTTGCGTGTGTTCGTGTGTCTTTGGGCGTTTGTGTGGGTTTGTGCGTGCGTGTGTGTCTGTTTGTTTGTTCGTGTGTGCGTGTGTTTGTGTTTGTGTGCGTGTGTGTCTTCTATACCAATTAATTAAATTAATCATCAACAAACAGTTTATTGTTTCTTGTGCATATCTCCAGCGATCGTATCCGAACGACCGTCAATGTGTTGGGCGATTCATTCGGAGCAGGCATCGTCGATCATCTGTCGAAGGCTGAGCTGGCCGAGCAGGATCGAATCCACGCTGAGGCTCATCGCAAGGAGTCACTGCGCGAACGTGCGGCCATTGAAATGGAAGAGACAGGGTTCGAAACGGACGGACTGCACGCGAAAAGAACAGGTTAATTGATTAATTAATTACGTTAGATACCCGTCAATTTTTTATGGTGCGAGTATTATTATAATGGATTTGGGCATAATGTAGAAGGACTGTTTTTTGCGTGCAGTTGAGCAGAAACCGTGCATTTTGAAATGGATTTGTGCAATATTGTAAAAACAAAACTCCTGTGCCTTTAAAAGTAGCGAAATAAGGTCATTGTCTTCCGATTGGGAGTGATATGCCACTGAGGATGAGAAGGGAAAGAGGATATTGTGCCGTTATAAAAATTTCTTTAAGAAGTCCTGTTTGTATGGAATTGGAGATTTCTGTTAGATGGGCAGTCTTCAAAGAAGCCCAGACCAGGCGTAATCGCCGAGGACGGACAAAGACTTGGACGAATATTGTTAAGGAGAACCTCAGGGTGTGGACTTGAGTAAGACAAGCGGCATTATAGGAGTCGGTGAGAAGTAGAGATGTCTTTTTCACGCATCGTAATAAGTAGAAGATGAAGAAGACTTCAAAGATGATTTTGATGCTGAGAAAGAGGAGAATAATACAATAAAAATGAATTCAGTTCAATTGCGCCACGTGTGTGTATTTTGCATTGCATTATATAACATTGAACCACATAATCGTTCCATTACATTGTCATTCACGCTCGATTTAATTGAACTGGAGTTCAAAGTGTATTGTGCTAAATAATTACATCGCGTAATCTTGTATTTCAGACAGACACCATAAAGTCTGAGAGTGCTGACGCGAGAGACCTGAATGAAAACCATGGTCCTCGTGAAAAGCCGCTATGGTGATTTATGAATAAAAACAGAAATAGGAATTCTCGTCGTCTGAGTTTTGAGTTACTGATAATTTTGTCTTCCGATATTATTTCGTGTTATTTCAGAAACCAGTTGTATGAAATAATCTTAGCTATTTACGTTTACATTGAACTTTCAACGTGTGTCATACTCCTTCTTGTAATCCAGGCAACGAACCCTAATAAGATCCGTTTTTGCTTATGTAAGCTTACATGCTTGATAAACACCACCATTTGCTGTAGATTTTTCATGTTATAATTATTTTAAAAACGAGTTTGGCCGATGTGAGTTAAAGCAGAGATGCGTTCTCTGCTGCTAATTAATCTCGTGTAATGAGAGTGAGAGAGATAAGTTTCCCACGTAATGTGCCGCTAAAACTGACTCGTGTTAGAGCTGTTGTATTGATTATTTATTAGAATTTGTTGAAAGTAAACGCAACACTGCAGTGCCGTACGAATAACCAAATTGCACAAGCGAAAAGTGATTCCTCGGGGGCTTTTGGAAAAGTTACGACCCTACGTAGGAGAACAATAATTTTACTAAAGCCTAAAAAAATTCAAGAATAGATCATAACGTGTTGGATAATATTTTGGCAAAGCGATTCCGTTGGTTGATTTGGATGTTATTTGTTTAGCCTAATTGGTTGATCTATTAATCGTTTCTATTTTTTTCTGGTGTGTTTCGCTAATCTTCCTATGTAGCCTACATTAGTGACTTTCAAAGCAAACTTGATGAAAACATAAAGCTGAATATTCATATTAAGAAACACCACCAATGCAGACAAGTTTTGTGCTGTAAATATTACATTGTTCAGTATGAAGAAAAACATTCGCTTCCGCTGTAAATTGGGGGCAAAGTGTATTATAGATACTCTGCAGCTGATTCATAGCCTACGTGTATGCAGCTCAGTATGACCAATGACCATTGACCATCCTGGATAATAATGAACCTGAATTGTAATGGGATCTACATGTATGTAAAATAGAATCAGCTGTACGTGAAGCAAGAAACGTTTCTCCTATGAATTAATATTTTGGACCAATTGAGGTATTTGATTCCGAACCTGAATTTTTTACCGTAAAGTGTTATTTCAGTTGGTTCGCACACGAGTTGAGGAAAAAGAGGATAAATGCACGACAGAAAATAATTCAGCTTGGACAGGGGCGGATACTGAAATTGTCCAAGGGGGGCCGAAAAAATGTTGCCTATGGTCCGGGAAAAAATTTGATTCTGGGCAGAACAAAATCTGATGACCGTTTTCTTAGTCATCGGATCGAAAAGTCTGAAAAACATACCCTAAAAAGCTGATGTCCTTTTTGGTTCAAACCGAATGGGGGGCACGAAACATGGGCATTTCTAAATGAGGGCCATGGCCGGATTGCCCTCCCCTGGATCCGCCCCTGAGCTTGGGAACGAGTTCCGAAACTCATAAGTCTGGTTTTTGCCCAATGTGTCTTTTCCAATAGGCTAAAAATGAGTTATTACTTTGTTTAGTGTCTATGTGTTAGACGCCTTATAAAACTATACTAGTGATATATTAGGCTGTAGCGCGAGAAATACGGTCACGAAATGCTAAGAATTTTGTTATCAATTTTTGTTAAAGTTAATTACTATGTGACATAGTTTACTTTGCGTTTGTTTTATAATTTATGTGGCCATCTATTATACCAAAGAAAATTAATGCAATTCTGATTGCTTGCATGTTGAATTAATGTATATTCATTCAATCATTAAAAAAATTATATGAACGTAGTTAGGCCTAATTTGTTCCTGATTAGATAATTATAATACACGCTGCACACTTAACTTTACTTTTTTGGAGTAGGAGAGGGAGGGAGCAAAGGAGCAATGGTGGGAGTGAGGGAGGCAGGGAGCGAAGGAGATAAGAAGGAGGATTCGAGAGAGGCAGAATAGCCCACATGTGTAGAATGTCAACCAATACTCAAACAGCAAAATGGCTGAACCGCTTACTGGCTGACAGCTAACTGGCTAAGTAACTAAAAGGCTGACAGTTAGATGGATGGAGACAATAATTATTCTAGAGATCGTCATTGTCATTAGCCTAGGCCTACTGTATAATTTCAGCAGCTTGCATTTGGACTAGAATTAATTATTTACACAGACGAACAATTTCTTGATTCAGAAGATGTGACTGAGAGTATTTCGTCTCCACAACAATATTAACATATTACGTCCACATTCTAAGCCGTAGTAGTCGTATCACAGGTTATACTGTCTGTGGAGCTCGTATCTCTAACCCTCAGGCCGTGCATCTCAATGCGAAAGACAGCTTTGAAGTCAGATGTGGTCAAACACGATGGATGACATTGGATGTAGCTCCTTTCTGGGTCTACAGAAGACTCTGAATCGTGAGGCTCCTATGAGCAAGCGTATAATTAGTTCGTAGTAGGATTCAATGGCAGCGATTAAATTAAGATTCGTCTTTAGAGTTAAACTTTAGAGGTAAACTTGATTTACGAATCCTCCAACGGCAGGTGTTACTGAAACACAGCTTACTTATTTAGCGACTTGATGGCAACCGAGATTCAAATTCCACTTCTCTAACAACTCGTGATCGTATACTTTCATTACTGCAATCATACTCAGTTGTGTCATGCATTTTGGGGAGAAAAATTAACAAGGACTATTATTATCCAGAGATGCCTTTTAATTGTCAGTGGGAAATACATTTTCACAATATTAGGAGGGCTTGCAGTCTCGACTAATGTCTCAGTCATAGGTGGCTAAATCGCTGAACGCGTTGATAAAATCTCTTGTGTTCTTTATCACTTGCGTATTAAAGTTCACCAGTTTGGAACTGTAACACCTGGGACCGCACAAATGTAGATTCGCGTAGCGTGTATGTCTTGTAATTCAGCGATTGTAGTTTCGAGCCTGCATTGTGCAACAACCTTGGCCAAGTTGCATACACCGCAAACCTGTCTTGCGTGTCAGATATAGATGTCATAACCATCTGCAATTCTGCGTGTAATAAAATGCACTGTATAGCCTAATTAAAGAGATAAATGAGTAAGAGAGAGAAACAAATGAAGTGATAAAAAAGAAAAATATAAATAATTAAAGAGACAATAACAGAGATAAGTAAATAGATATATAGACCAACAAATAAAGAGAAAAATACAGAGACAAATAAAATGAGAGAACGATCAATTAATTTTTTTAATTGCATAAATAATAAAGAGATTTATAAATGAATACAGACATAAACAAATAAATAAATGAAATAAATAAGCAAAATGAAATAAATAAATGAACAAATAAAAAGATAAACAGACGCCTATTATGGATAAATAAAATATAATCTCATGAATCCCGTGGGTGGTTGTAACAGGTGCACTTGATGATATGAAATAATCTTAATCGCCACTTCTAAATTCCTCATCACCTTACTTCGCCTCTTCTGACTAATCGTAATCACAATTGTAATCGTAATCTCCAAATTTCCGCAGCGCCACTCGAAAAAACCAAGCGCAGGGCACCAGCTTATTCACGAGCGCTCTCCAATCAAAGACAGACGATCTGAATAGACATGGTTTCAGTTCGAACTGGTTGCTCTTGTTGGTCTTGTTGTTGCTGTTGTTGTTGCTGCTGTTGCCCTCCGTTGCACGGCACCCCGTTGTTCCCGCACACCGACTGCGCATGCGTCGAGCTCGACTCTCCGTCAGAGATCGATCTTTGCTGTTCATCGTCGTCCACGAAAACCTTCCTTGACGACGAAGACGGGCGAGGTTCTGACTCAGGGGCCGACTCCTCTTCTTCATCCTCCTCCTCCTCCTCCTCGTCGGCGTCGTTGCAGCCGACAGCCGACGCGATGTCGTCGACCGACTTACTCAACCTCATCTCGAGTCTCTTGAAGAGCTGCGCGACGCTCGTGTCCAGGCTCGGCTTCACCACCGAGCACCGGTTCTGACGTCGATATGACGTCAGGTCGACGTCAGAGTTGCACCGTTCGCGCACTTCCGGTACGATGACGTTGCCATGACTACCTTCATCTTCCTCCTCCTCGTCGTCGTCGTCATTTTCGGCGCCGTCCGTCCGTGTACGTTTGTGGGAGACGGAGCTGGGCCGTCGGTACTTATCCGTGTGGCGCAGTCGTCGGTCGCGATAGGCGGTGATGCACCAGTCGGACAGGTGGTGGGCCTGACCGACGGTCGACGAGTAGGGGAACATCGTCATGCCGACGGAGAGACGGGCGACGGAGGAGAGAGCGTGAAGCATTCGACTGAGACGCTTTGGACCTGAAGCGACAAAATAACAACGTGGCTCTGTAATTCTGTATTTGTTGCAGAGTGAGCATGAAGAGTCAATCTTGGTTGGTGTGATGGTTGTGTTGCTGTTGTTGGTGGTGGTTGTGGTGGTGGTAGTTGATGATGTGGTGGTAGAGGGTTGGTAGTGATTGTGGTGGTGATAGTGGTTGGTTGTGGTGGTGGTGGTGGTAGTGGTTGTGGTGATGGTTGGGGTGGTTGTGGCGGTGGGGATGGAAGTGGTGGTGGTTGTGGTGGCGGTGGTGGTGTGGTGGTGGGGCTGTGGTGGTGGGTGGTATTGGTAGTAGTGTGGTGGTGATGGTTTTAGCTATGGTGGTGGATTTGGTGTGGTTGTGGTGGTGGTGGCAGTGGTGGTAGTGGTGCTGGCGATGGTAGTAGTGGTAGACTGGTAGTAGTAGTAGCAGTGTAACTGCAGCAGCAACAGCAACAGTAGTAGTAGTTGAATAGTGGCACTATTTAACTGCTGGTATTTGAACTTTGGCTGATCTGAAGCTACATGACAGAGAGCAAGAGAGGCAGAGACAGAGGCAGAGATAAAGACAGAGACAGAGACGGAGACAGCGACAGAGACATTATTATGCATCACCATTCGTCCCTGGCACAAGAATATTTATATTTATAGGCTCGTAAAATCTGAACGTGTCCGAATTAACGAGCACTGATTATTAAGTTGAGATGTAACATACATGTAGGCCTGTGTCTTTCAAGTCACGGTGCCATAATAAATTATTATAGTTAAAAAATCAATGGCAATTATACGGACAGACCGGAGAAGACCGAGTCTGATTAAAAAATAATTATGGACGTTAGTTCATTAGTGGACGGAAATTCGATAGCGGAATGAAATTGGGGTTGATTATATTGATTTAAGTGGTGCTCAATTTGACCCTTTACAGATCGAGGCCATAGGATTTTCCAGATCATTTACTATTGGACGGTAAAGGGTTAAAGGACGCGTAGACTCTGCTCCGCTCCCTTATCCACAATAATTAATCAATTAATATTTTTTTATATTTCTTTCATTTTTATTTATTTTTTAAGAAATAGCCCCGAGGTAGGCCTATAATAGCATAGAGGCTCAGGGACTTACACTCTAATTAATAAAATAAAAACATCTAGCATTATTTTATTCTCAGTAACAGTATTACTATTATTTTTTGCCCCTATGTATTTAGGATCCCTCAGGGACTGATTGCTAACTACAGTGTAAAAACCAATTATTATTGTTATTATTATTATTATTATTATTATTCTCAGCTGAGCAAAAAAAATCAATTTGAATGCTGTAATTTTTACCAAAACCTCATTATGGCGTGCAAGTAGTAGTCTTTTTAATTTTCTGGATGTCTTTTATTATTTCCTGAGGGGGGTGCTCGGTAGTGCAGTGGATAGCTCGGTAGTACCGTGGTTAGTAGTCTTTTATTATTTCCTGAGGGGGGGTGCTCGGTAGTACAGTGGTTAGCGCGCTGGACTGTCAACCAAGAGGTCTTTTATTATTTCCCCCTGATTCCTCCTCTTCTCCTTTAGGGTCTTTTATTATTCCCTGATGCATAATTAATTACTTAGCTATTTTTTAAGAAGCCTGATATTGAAGATAAATTAAGTTTAAATGGTGCTAAAGGCTAAGCTGGGGGTGTTTTTCATTGAAGAAACAATAGTGTTAAAACCTGTTAGATTCTTAGTCTTTTGTGTAAGCTATTAATATCAAGCCGTTTCATCCCATTGGCGCCCCATACTCTGCATGTACCTGTTTACATCTGCCTTAAGCAGCCCGACACCGAGCGAGACATAGCAGATGGTGTGATTCACGACCATGCATCTATATTTAGCCACGCAGCAATCGATCCATAACATCGTTGACACTTCGCACGGGGCGCAATACGATAAATCATACGCGGTGCAATGCGATAAATATTATTATACCCCGTGCAATTTGACAAAAAATTGTCCTCGACCCGTGAAGTTGTATCTCAACTTCCGTTTTCGTCTCTGCAAACAAATCTTGTTACCATTGTAGGAGAGATACAACTTTACAGGTCAAGGCTATTGAAAAATCAGCAGCAAACGCGCGTGACACACACAGACACACACGAAGATTGCGGCTACCGTACCGTACGGTGGCGCCGCGTGGCGAATAGGTGTATTCAGTTCAGCGTATGCTAGTTGTCTGTAGCTATAGCAAGGCAATGTGTTTCGTCTATATAAATAAATAGGCTATAGCTTCGAAAAAACGATCGTAATAATGAAACTTCCTAACCCTAACCCTAACCCTAACCCTAACCCTAACCCTAACCCTAACCCTAACCCTAACCCTAACCCTAACCCTAACCCTAACCCTAACCCTAACCCTAACCCTAACCCTAACCCTAACCCTAACCCTAACCCTAACCCTAACCCTAACCCTAACCCTAACCCTAACCCTAACCATGCATAGTTCAGAGTCTTCGGAAAGTCTTAAATCCATAAATTATAGTAACCCGTTTAATGTTTATTCGTTTAATGTGGAAAAAAAACACAGGTTGACAAAACCGCAAGTCAGTTACATGGAAGGGTTAGAGTCGCTTGTTGAGAAGGCTATTGGAATAAAGTTTTTATCGTGCTTCGGTGACAACTCAAAGTTATACGGGCGTGGACGAAGGTTGTGTCAAGCATATCGCTGGTGATCAATAGACATTTCTCCGTTAAAAACTATCCTCCCCCGTCATGCAAGCAAGCAGACTTACAATTTTTGTCTAATAGGCTAATATTTTGTCTAATTATTGGAGGGATACGGGTTCATGTCTATAGCCAAATCTGATAGGTAGGTAGCCCATCGCTGCGTTCTGAGGAGAAAATCGTCGAGTAGTAGTATAATTAATAAGTTGGGGGCATTGCGTTTTAGAAGCTATAAATCAGTTAAATTCACAATAATATCAAATCCTTATTGTCAATCCATGAATTGAATGAATCATCATAGCCTAACCATTTAACCAAAGACCGATTTCCTCTTTTTCTTATAATCTTTTCTATTTTAAATGTATCTTGCGTTGTCGATTGTAACTCAGCTTCATAAAATGTCCCTTTTATTTCTTCTCCATGATAGTCAGATATTTTATAGGTTATAGGGTCTGTGTATTGGATTTGTGTTATAGTAAAAATTTCTTGAGTCCATTTTTGAGTGAAACCTTTCTCGAATGTCTTTTTCTTCTTAGAAATTCTTACTCTATCTCCGACTGAAAATTTAGGTTTACCAGTTTCAGGTACAGCGTCGCCATATAAATTCATCCACACAACCCACTCGTTTGCTTTGATGCTCGCTTTAACAGGAGTCATTTTAATGGAAGAATGTCTTGTGTTGTTGTATAAATTAACCATATTATCTAAAACATCGATATATCTCTGAGTTGAATTTGCTGTAAAATATTTAAACATCTTCTCTTTTACTGTTCTATTAAATCTTTCTACGATGCAAGATTTCTCTTCGTTCTCAGTTGAGTACAACTGCATACCTAATGATTTTACCTGTTTATTATAGAATTCTGTTCCCTTATCGACCCAAAGTTTTTCACCCCTTCTTTTGCTCGTATTAAATATTTTAACGAAAGCATCTGCCACAGATTCTCCACTCTTATCTTTTAACGGCTGAATAAATGCATATTTGGAAAATATATCGATGACGCTTAACAAATATTTCACACCAGAATTAAATTTAGCATAAGCCTGCATGTCAATCAAGTCAGCTGCCCAAATTCTGTCAACTCCCTGAACATAAACAACTCGCTTCCTGAACTTCCTGACTATAGGTTTATGCAATTCGTCAGCAAGTTGGTCTGTCCATCTCAGAGTTTTTTTTTCAACCCCATTCCAAAATGGGTTTTCGTCGATAATATTGGTTTTACTATAGATCTTTCAATTCGTTCGCGGAACGAAGGATTAGGTATATTATTTAATTCATCTATCATAGCTCTGTCAGCGACGTTTCTTCCTGCTGTGTCAGCATGTTTAGCATAAGCCATGTCATGGCGATAGGCTGCTTGATCAACTCTATCTACTGGTTTACTCCAATCTTTTGGCGTCCCATCAGGATTCAATCGCAAATCCAGTCGAGTTCCTGGACCTGTGAAAGAATGTCCTGGAAGATGTATTTCACCCGGGTACTTTGCCCATGGAAGTTTAATGTTAGAAGTAGCAGAATTGAGAGCTGAGACCAAATCACCTCCTTGTACAGTAGTAGACATTTTAGTAAACTGAGTTTTTCTAGCACCACATTCAACGCATATACCTCTAATCATAGGTCTGCCATTCTTACTGACGACTCGTTGAATTTCTCTACACTCAGTTTTTCGTTTACATTTTACGCAATACGAGCTGTGCTCCATTTTAATATAATATAATTAAAATGGAAGTCCATGACCTGTCATGGAATGAAGATACATCTAAACGCTTTAACAGTCCTCTCCTACCAAGAAGCATCAGAGGTTTGATCGTCGGTAAGTCTCAATGCGGCAAGACAATATTACTACTTAATTTATTACTGAGACCTGGTTGGTTAGACTACGATAACCTGCAAATCTTCGGCAAAAGTTTATTTCAATCAGAATACAAGATACTTAAAAAAGCATTCGAAGAGAAATTACCAAAGGAAGCAATTATAAGACTTTTTGATAATCGAGATGAGATAATGAAATTAAATGTATCACCGACCGCCGTAGTCGAGGAGATGTCTAAAAACATGGAAAAGAAATCCGATATAGAATGCAAGTTCTTTGAAACCTCTGAAGATGTTCCAGATCCACGAGACTTAAGTCGAGATAAGAAGAATCTCATGATTTTTGATGATTTACAGTTAGAGCGACAAAATAAATGCGAATCGTATTATATAAGAGGTAGACATAGTAATGTAGACTGCTTTTACCTAGCACAAAATTATTTCAAGCTACCTAGACAAACTATAAGAGAGAATGCTAACTTTATATGTCTATTCCCTCAAGACCTCAAAAATATTAATCATATCTACAGCGATCATATAGGCGTAGATGATATGACTATCAAAGAATTTCGAAAACTATGCAAAACTGCGTGGGATGAAACGCATGGTTTTGTGGTTATAGACCTTACTAGTAAAACAAATAAGGGCAAGTACAGATCTGGTTTAGATACATTTTACATTAAATAAAAGCAATAATAAAATGATAACAAAATTTAAGATTTTATATTCTAGGTTTAAAAATAGCTATCTGAAATGGAAACCATTCTTGACGAAATTTTATCTAATACTCAAACGATTGCACGCAACACAGAAGCTAAAGAATCCTTTTGCATTTTGTTGAGCGAAAGGAGCACACGAATTCGAACGAAATTTAATCCACTAATCGAACTGGACAAAAGTAAAACGTATGAAATGGCCCTTGTTAATCTTGAAACGTACTTCAGTTATCCCAATATAGACGAAACAAATAATAAATTCGTATATTCGTCAGATAACGGTGTAACGTGGAAAGATTTAGACATTCCAACCGGTTGCTATGAAATCGTAGACTTAAACGATTACATACAGAGAATTTTAAAAGAAGGAGGTCATGGACAATGTATAAAGTTGCAACCAAATAACAATACTTTGAAGGCTGTTTTGGAAATTGATGAGAACTATAAAGTTGATTTTACAGTACCAAATTCAATTAGTACGGTTCTAGGATTTCAGCGTCGTGTATACTCTGGAGGATATAACGAATCCGAGCACATAGTCAATATAAACAGCGTGAATAGTTTACGAGTTACGAGTGATATAATAGGATCATCGTATGCTAACGGAACTACGGAGAACATAATTTATTCTTTCTTTCCATCGGTCGGGCCTGGTTACAAGATAATCGAATCTCCTCACAATCTCGTATATCTTCCAATAACGCTATACTCTATTTCATCGATGGAAACAAAACTAATAGACCAAAATGGAAAACTAATTAATTTAAGAGGTGAGGAATTGTCGATACGATTTCACATAAGAGAGGTTTAATTTAAAGTTTATATTTAATATAAGATGAGCACTTACGCTAGGGTCAAAGTTAATATTTCTGAAGGGCAAAAAGAGAAGATTAAGCGAGCTGCTCAAGCAGGAACTGGAGTGAGTATAAGACTTTCTCATGGAGACATAACTGGTGAGCATGTATTAGCTCTAAACCAGAGGCAAATTAACAAGATAACGAAAGCGTATCAGAATGGAACTGGTGTGGAAATTAAAATGGGTAAAAAGCAATTAGAAGACAATGCGAGAGTCGAAGGCGGATTTATTGGCGCTATTCTACCGTTCTTAGCAACAGCCGGAAAGTTTCTTCTGTCTAGTGTTCTTCCGAGTTTAGCCACAGGAGCCTTAACAGGATTGGGTTCTGCAGCTGGTTCCAAAATTGTCGATAAAATAAGTGGATCTTCGATCTCACACCCGATAAGTGGATCTGGCGTGCTGTACGTTAAGAAAGGAGGAATATGCTGTAAGATAGTGCCTGCTGGGGAAGGTCTTTTTCTATCTCCGTGGAAAAAGGGTATTTCGATATCGGGTTCTGGTCTGTTTATGAAAAGAGGAGCAGGATATATCAGCGGTGAAGGTCTTATACTTGGTCCCAATTCACCATTTAAAAATATTCCTATTCTTGGAATGTTACTTTAAAAAACCACTTATATAAATGTCTGGATACGGTCACCCAATACACAAATTTATCACCAAACGGAAGCCTCGTGTGAGTCCGATAATTTGGATGCCTAAAGTGGTCACTCACGCTCCTGCAAGACAACGAGCAGGCGATAGATATGAGATTTTTGCTCAGCAAGCGATAACGATTGAACCAAAGACAAATATTACAGTAGAAGTAGGCCTTGGAGTCCGAATGACCAGTGGAATGTGTCTAGTCTCTCTTAGACAGAAGTTGAAACAACTCAGACTGAGTCTTCAAGATGGTACTGTCCTAGAGGACGCAGAGGATATAATAATTACAATACAAAACAACTCCGATTCACCAGTTACTATAAACGAAAAAGACTCCATATGTTATGTTAATTACTACGATGCATAAATTGTACGTTTTATGTTTACGTTTTACGTTATGTTTTACGTTATGTTTTACGTTTACGTTTTACGTTACGTTTTAAACATTATACTTATAATAAAAAATGTCGCTACTGAAAATTAGCGATCCTGCAAAAAGAGATTTTATTATCGAAGAGTTTTTAAAAACGAAAAAAAATATTAAACAAAACTTTCTCTCAGAGAGAATAGATGATCTTGGACTTCAACGAGAATTAACGAAAATCTACAAACCAATAGTCGACTCTCAATCAGCAATTTCGAAAGAACAAAACGCTTTGCTGTCGACAATAAAGGATAATTCTGCAGCAACATCACTAGCTCTAAAAGCACTTCCAGATTCGTTGAAAACCATTCAATTTCCCCAGTATCCGTCTATAGAGGCGTACGATGACGATGACCCAGTAGAAGACATTAGAAGGTTAGAATTAGGAAATATTGCAGTTGAATACCTTAAAAATATGCTTCTGATAAAAGACTTGTGGATACAACATTCGGATTAAGATCAAGAGATGGAAAATTCTACATCGGTGACAGCGAAGCCTCAATCCAAGGAAATGATATTACAGTTGGAACCACAACTTATCAAGGAACTCCAGGATTATGGGAATTGTTAACGTTAGCTAGTCCAAACAGTTCAATTTATGATAATCGTGATCTCGAAGAATACGCCGAGATTCTAATTAAAACGAATGCCATGAGTCAGCCAAATAAACCAAACAAACCTAAATCGTCTAGAAGTGTAAAATATGCAAAGATAATAAAACCCATATGGGACGATTACATGAAGTTAAGAGGTAAAACAGGAAGCGGAATAATTACCATTCCTTCAGATCCTAACGAATTAGTAAAACAACTCGAGTTGCGAATATATAGCTACAAAGCGGGAAATACGGGTGTAAGAAATGAAATTGTAGGTATGACGGATGAGTTACTAAGACAAGGAGTGATAACCAAAGATGAATATAAAAAATTGATGATCTAATTTAAAAATTGATGATCTAATTTAAAAATTGATGATATAGAAATGCTGGTCCTCGCGAGAAGAAGTTATAAAAAAGTACACGTTGTCGGTGGAGCAGGAATATTCGATTCCATTGCAGGATTTCTCAAGAGACTACTGACTTCGAATGCAGCCAAACAAATTGCGAGCACAGCTGTCAAAGAGATTGGGGGTGTTGCTAAGGATAAGGCGATCGACGTTGGAAAACGATTACTCAATAAGATACTTCCACCAACCACCGTTCAGCAGCCGATAACTCAGGAAACTAAAGTCATTCTAGCTAGATTACTCGGGTCAAATCCGCAAATGACGGGTGGAGCTATTAGAATTCAAGATCTCGTAAAACGTTTAAACGGAGGTGGTTTGAAAATGGCAGTTTAAATTTATTTTGCTTAAGTTTATTTTCTTATTTAGGTCTAAAAATTTATTTTCTTATTTAAAAATATATGTATAATAAAATGCAATCCGATATTCTAAGATTCACAGAGCAACCATTGATCGATGAAGGTATAGAGCGATACGAATGGCACGAGTACGAACCTGTAGCGAGAACTAACCTTAACAGTTCTGGTGAAATAAGAATAAATATTGAATTACAAGACTTATACAGTCACCCAGCAGAGTCATATCTACAATTCGAAGGAAGACTAATTAAAGCCGATGACACCGCATACGTTAATGCCGATTTAGTTGCTCTCACGAATAATGGACTTATGTATCTATTCAGTCAAATATCCTATCAGTTATCTAATCAAGAAATCGAAACGCTATTTCATCCGGGTCAAGCTACAACGATGCTCGGTTTACTTACGTATCCAAACGATTTTCAGCTGACTCAAGGCTTAAATCAGCTGTGGTATAAAGACACTGGAGCGACTGCTGTTATTGCGGACAACCCCGGCTTTTCCACTAGACAAAGCTTTCTCATTCGCAAACCAAACACTAAAGGAATGTTCAGCTTTATTGTTCCGTTGAAGCATATTTTCGGGTTTTGCGATGATTACGACAAGATTATTTATGGCTTCAAACAGACGCTGACTTTAGTTCGTAAAGCGGACGATGATGCCATATTCCGAGATAACGCTGCAGCGGCTGGAAAAGTTGCAATAAACAAAATTTCATGGTTTATTCCACACGTTATTCCTTCCGATATGGAACGAATGCAGTTGTATAAGACAATTGAATCGAAATTAACGTTACCAGTTGCGTATAGAGCTCGTCAATGCGACACAATAACAGTTCCTCAATCGACAAGTTTTAGTTGGCGTCTCAGCGTAAAAACATCACCGGAGAAACCTAGATATATCATCGTAGGATTTCAGACGGACCGTAGCGGTAATCAGGAAAGTAATCCAGCACTCTTTAATCACTGTGATCTCAAGAACATATATGTGATGATGAATCAAGAAAGATATCCAGCTGTCGATCATAACCTGTCGTTTCCTAATCAACAATTCTCCAGAGCGTACAGAGACGCGTCCTCCTTTAGTCAAAAATTCTATGGTATGGATAAGTTGATCACGCAAGGAAATATAACACCTGTAGATTATAAAGAATTATATCCGCTGTTCGTGTTCGATGTAAGCAAGCAATCCGAGCGTTTGAAATCTTCAGTCGTTGATATTCAGATTAAGGCTCTTTTCAATGCAGCAGTGCCAGCCGACACCGAAGCGTATGCTGTCGTAATTTCAGATAGGTTGCTGCAGTTCCAATCGGATGGGCAGAAAATGAGTGTAGTGTATGGAAAATTGATTTAAAGAATACTTATATATTATGAAGCTACCAGAGCTTAGAATGTTGGCCAAGCATAACAATGTTACAGGCACTTCACATCTCAACAAACCTCAAATGATAGCTGTATTGATTGAAAAGAATATTCTTCCGACGGACTACAAGTCTGTGTCATATCGACATGACACGTTGAGCAGTATCAGGAAACAACCGAGAAGAGTAGATATTATAGATCGAGAGACTGGCGTTGTTACCTCGTATCCATCGATGTATAAAGCTGCTAAGGCGTATGGTCAGAGTGCTGGCATAATAGCTTATCATAACGGAAATGTCTGGAGAGATAGATATGAAATTAAAGTGTATGAGAGATAGATAAGAAATTGAAGTGTTCGAATATGGATATTAATATTTTTGCGTGGTAAAAATAAAATGGATTTAAAGAAAAGTAGTTTAAGAAACATGAACCATGTTGAACACTTGCTCGACTCGCCGGTTCCTGACATTAAAGTTCGTACGCTTACTCCCACACCTGGTAAGTACAAACCAGTAGCGCCTAAGAGAAAATACAAAAATAGGGTTAGATCCAAATTAAATGATTTTGCGGATTGGTTACTTAGTTATGTACCCGAACAAGACAATAAAGTCGTTAACAAAAAACTAGAATCGTTGAAGTCAACTGTTTCCAGGATATTCGATAAAACTAAAATTCGGGAAACTGCGTCAGCTATAAAAGGATTTACCAAGCAATATAGAATAGATGGAATTAATGGAATGGACGCCTCTTCGTTTCTTAATTTCGTCAAGCCGCAGGTAGTAAATCTGTTATCGAGTAATCGCCAAACAAAGGTTAATCTAGTTCTTACTTGTACTATGGAACGAGTAGATATGAAATCTGGAATAGTGACTTCTGAGGATATACCATTCGTTTCCAGGGCAGAAGTTATTTTAGAAGCAACCGACTTGAATGAAATATACAGCAGAAAGAAGGATAAAATCATGGAGTCTATTGCTAGTTTTCAGATGCAAGGAAGTAATTGGAGATTTAAAGCTGTTGTAAAATTAGATATAAATACAGTAAAATATACACCCTTAAGAGGTAGTTCTTACATTCCGCTTCCCAACTTTTTAGCTAATAAAAAGGCTATTATAAATATGAAAAACGACGACGAAGAATGCTTCAAATGGTGTATCACTAGAGCGTTGAATCCGGTTGTGAAAAATCCGGAAAAAATAACGAAAGCTTTGAAAGAACAATCGAAAAAACTTAATTGGAGTGGTATTGAGTTTCCAGTTGCTGTTGATGCTAATATGATAGGTAAATTCGAGAGAAATAATAATATTAGTGTTAATATATTTGGTTACGAAAAAGAAGTATACCCATTATATTTGTCTAAGTGTGAAAGTAGTATTGATCTTTTGCTTATATCTGATGGAGAAAAAAAACATTATTGCTGGATCAAGAATTTTAACAGATTGATGAGATTTCGGACTAATTCGATGTATTATTGTAAAAGGTGTATGAATGGTTTCACAACGACAGAAGCGCTTAACAACCATAATGAGTACTGCAAACACCATAACGCACAAAAAATAGAAATGCCAGAAAAAGGAACTATGTTAAGTTTTAAAAATTATAACAATTCTATGAGGGTTCCGTTTATAGTCTACGCAGATTTTGAGTCTTTTGTGAAGCCAATAGACACTTGTCAACCAAATCCAGAGTTGTCGTACACTAATAAGTATCAAAAGCATACTCCTAGCTCCTTTTGTTACCACATAAAATGTTTCGATGATAGTGTATATTCTCAAGATCCTGTGACGTTTACAGCTGAAAGCGAAGATGATGATGTTGGTCAAATATTTGTAGATAAACTAGAAGAGAATATAAAACAAATATATAATCAATTGAAATTCCCTAAAAAGATGAAATTTACAGAAGAGGACAAGAAGTCTTTTGATACAGCTACTATATGTCATATCTGTGAAAAAACGTTGGGCGAAGACCGAGTGAGAGATCACTGTCATCTTAGCGGTAAATTTAGAGGGGCTGCTCATAACATTTGTAATGTAAACTATAAAGTCCCCAAGTTTTTCCCTGTAGTGTTTCATAATCTTTCCGGGTACGATTGTCATCTGTTCATTAAGAAACTGAGAGGTAATAATGGAGAGAAAATTAATTGCATACCTAATAACGAGGAAAAGTATATATCTTTTAGCAGAGAGGTCGTTGTTGATAAGTTTGTAAATAAAGAGGGAAAAGAGATTACCGTCAAGCGACAACTGCGTTTTATCGACAGTTTTAAATTTATGGCTTCTAGTCTTGATGCTTTATCGAGGAACCTAAGCAAAGACCAGTGTAAAAATATTGGGAAACGATATACTGGAAAGAAGCTCGATCTTTTGCTGAGAAAAGGCATATATCCTTATGACTACGTCGATTCATTTACTACCTTTAATGAAACGGAACTACCACCTAAATCCGCTTTCTATTCTAAGCTAAATGACTCGAATATTAGCGATGAAGACTACGAGCATGCAAAAACGGTATGGAAGGAATTTGGATGCAAAACATTCAGAGAATATCACGATTTATACAACGTTTCGGATGTTCTGTTACTTGCTGATGTTTTCGAAAACTTTAGAGATGTGTGTATGAAGAACTATACGCTTGACCCTGCATGGTATTTTACATCTCCTGGCTTAGCCTGGGATGCCGCTTTAAAATTGACAGGCGTGAAATTGGAGTTATTGAGTGATTACGATATGATTCTGATGCTTAGGCAAGGGATGAGAGGAGGAGTGAGCACAATATCAAATCGTTACGGGAAAGCGAATAATAAATATATGAGCGATTTCAATAGTAACGAAAATTCTACATTTATCACTTACCTGGATGCGAATAATCTATATGGATGGGCTATGATCAAACCTTTACCTACTCACGGGTTCAAATGGATGAACGAAGATGAATTAAAAAATTGGAGAAGTATTCCATGCATATTGGAAGTTGATTTGGAATATCCTAAAGAGTTACACGATTTGCATAACGATTTTCCGTTAGCCCCCGAAAGCATTGAGATTAACAAAGTCAAAAAGTTAATTCCAAACTTAAACGATAAAAAGAAGTATGTGCTACACTACGATAATCTGAAGCTGTATGAGAGCTTAGGTTTGAAAATAACAAAAGTGCATAGAGGTGTCCTATTCGAAGAAAGTGATTGGTTGAAAAAGTATATCGATTTAAATACAGCTCTTAGAACGAAAGCTACTAATGACTTTGAGAAAGACTTTTTCAAATTAATGAATAACAGTGTCTTTGGAAAAACTTGTGAGAACATTGAAAATCGTGTTGATGTAGAGTTAGTGTGTCAAGAGGAGAGGGCTATTGAACTAGCCGCTAAACCTAACTACGAGAGATGTACTATTTTCGATGAAAATCTAATAGCCGTCCACATGAAAAAAACTAAATTGTACTATAATAAACCTATCTATCTTGGCATGTGTATATTAGATTTGAGTAAAACGTTGATGTATGAATTTCATTACAATTACATCAAGGATAAATACGGAAATAAAGCTAAATTATTATTTACCGATACAGATTCTTTGACATACGAAATTAAAACTGAAGACTTTTACTCAGATATCGCAGGCGATATTAAGGCTCGATTCGATACGAGTGAATACCCGAGAGATCATCCATCTGGTATTGAGATTGGAGTAAATAAAAAAGTTATTGGAATGTTCAAGGATGAAACTAGTGGGAAACAGATAAAAGAATTTATCGGGTTGCGAGCAAAGTTGTATTCTTATAAGATGGCTGCTGGAGATGAGCACAAGAAATGTAAAGGTATTAAGAAGAATGTTGTCCAGAAAACTATTACTCACGAAGATTATAGAAACTGCTTATTTACTAAAAAAGAACAACAACGAACGATGAATGTTATTAGATCTTATCATCACGATATTTATACGGAAGAAATTAATAAAGTTGCATTATCTGCAGATGACGATAAACGGGTAATAATGGAGGATGGAATTCATACTTTGGCATATGGTCACTACTCGTTGAAAATTTTTAATTAATGTTTATATTAAATAAATGAGCGTCAAACAAATCGATGTTTGTGGAGTAGTGCTACCGAATATTGCTTTATCGAATGTGGATCTAATCGAAGCGGCTAAGAAACTAAACATCAATAATTTTAGAGGAGTATTTCTCAGAGACGAGCTGCCGAAGAAACCTGGACGGAATGAGTGTGGGATATTGAATCTAGATGGTTCTAATGGGACAGGCTCGCACTGGTGCGCTTTCTTAAAGAGCGGTAACGAGAAAATATATTTCGATAGTTACGGCCTTCCTCCCCCTCTGGAACTGATAAACTATTTACGCCGTCCAGTGTTATATAACAGCGAGCGAATACAACCCGATAACGAAGTATTTTGTGGTCATTTGTGTCTGTATGTGACGAAGATGGTGGGTGGTGGAATGAATTTCCAAGAAGTTATAAACGGCTTGCATTAAAAATTATTATATATAAATATATATATATATAATGCCTGTCGATAAATTCGGTCACACCGCTGCTGGAGGAACATCACGAAGAGTAATCGCTGGAGGTGTTACTCTTAGCCAAGTAAATGCTAATTTTCTTCGATTGGATGGGACAAATCTGCCGACTGGAAATTTAAAAATGAATGGACATGTGATAAAAGGTCTCCCAGTAACGAATACTTCGACAGCAGGAATGGATGAAGCTTTAAGTAGGGGACAAGCTATTGATTTGATAACGAATCACGATGACTCTCCGTCCAACGATAATCATTTGACGAATAAGAAATACGTTGATGCATCGAAGGTGTCTAAGACTGGTGATACAATGGCTGGCGACTTGTTCTTAAACGTTGGCTCCGATCGTCTGCGTTCAATGGGTTGTAAGGACTTGAGAGGAGAAAATAAAGAATTCACTATTTTCTTAGGTAGTATACGAAATAAACTACAATGTTCGTTAAACAATCCTATTACATTACAATCGACGGATGGATTTCTATGCAAAATAGGTGTAGAAAATATAATGAGAATCGGTAGAGCGTCTAACGATCGTAAAATCGACGTTTATCAAAATATCCTAATGAATAGTAATAATATCAACGATTTAAGCGATCCTCTTTCAGCTCAAGATGCTGCTACAAAGAATTACGTCGATAAATCTCTGAAAAAGTGTCGTGTTGGGTATATTCCTCCCTTGGAAGCTGATGTAAGTGTGACAGGGTTCGTTGCTAGCGCTGGTTCTTGTTCTTCCGGAAGCAAAGCCTACCATGCTTTCACTAATCTCACCGATGATGTGAAAGCAGCTTGGGTTTCGAAAGAAGATATAACTGTTTGGTTACAAATTAAATGTCCTGAGCCAGTTAAAATTTGGAGAATTGCGTTGAAAACAGTAAATGTATATGATTGGAATTTATCCGCTAGCAATGATGGAGAAATGTTTGCACGCTTACATAGATCTTCAACTCCTTCAGAGGCAGTTCCGACATTTTTTAATATTTCTACTACGGTTGCGTATCAATATTATAGTGTTGCAGTACAGGCAAAGGATAATGATCTTCCACGAGGGATTCAGGTAATGCAATTATATGTATACGATGACTAATCTGCATTAAAAAATTTATTATATATGAGAAATGCCCGTCGATAAATTCGGCCACACCGATGTTGGTTCATCACAAAGAGTAATCGCTGGAGGTGTTACTCTTAGTCAAATAAATGCCAGTTTTCTTCGATTGGATGGAGCAAACATCGCAACTGGAAATTTAAAAATGGGTGGTCACAAAATTAAAGGACTACCAACAACGAAACCTTTGACAGCAGCAATGGATGAGGCCTTAAGTTGGGGTCAAGCCATTGATTTGATAACGAATCACGACGATTCTCCGTCCAACGATAATCATTTGACGAATAAGAAATACGTTGATGAACAAGTTACATTGAAGGTGTCTAAAACTGGTGATACCATGACTGGTGATCTAATCTTAAACGTTGGCTCCGATCGTCTGCGTTCAATGGGTTGTAAGGACTTGAGAGGAGAAAATAAAGAATTCACTATTTTCTTAGGTAGTATACGAAATAAACTACAATGTTCGTTAAACAATCCTATTACATTACAATCGATGGATGGATTTCGTTTTAGAATAAACAATGAAATCATGTTAGAGATGGTTAAGTCACTCGATGGCACTCCTCCGTCTAAAATAAATGTGTATAAGTCCATCTTTATGCATGATGCTTACATTACAGGACTACACGAACCCAACAACGCCAGCGATGCAGCTACGAAGCAGTATGTAGATTCTATCTCAATCGGTCCCGCGCTTAGCATTCATTCTTTAACTTGGCAATTCTTAATCGCTAAAACTCACACAAGAGTTACTTTCGATAGTGTAAGATTCAAAACCGATGGTGTCATAAGTGCGGGACTGACCCGTTTCACTCCCGGTAAAGCCGGATACTATTTCGTTTCGACGTACATAGAATTTGGTAACAGTAGTACCGCTCCTGGTAACGTCTACCTGTATAGAAATGGGGCGAATTACATGCAAATTGCGGGTGGAGGGGGAACGGGAGCTGCGTTTAACAATTCAACCGGTAGTTGCATAATTTTCGTAACCAATACCGATTTTCTCGAGATATTCGCTTATTCGCACATCGCACTAAATATATTAGCTAGAGACTTTTCGGCAGTATTCTTACGACCTTAATTTTTAACTGGTTTTAACTGGTTTATTAGCTGATATTTTCTTCAATGGAAAACACCCCCCAGCTTATCCTTTAGCGCCATTTTAACTTAATTTATCTTCAATATCAGGCTTCTTTAAAAAAAAGTCAAGTTGTTAACTTTACATCAGGAAATAATAAAATACCCTAAAGGAGAAGAGGAGGAATCAGGGGGAAATAATAAAAGACCTCTTGGTTGACAGTCCAGCGCGCTAACCACTGTACTACCGAGCACCCCCCTCAGGAAATAATAAAAGACTACTAACCACGGTACTACCGAGCTATCCACTGCACTACCGAGCACCCCCCTCAGGAAATAATAAAAGACATCCAGAAAATTAAAAAGACTACTACTCGTGCAGAGAAACATAAAAGACGACGTGGACATCACGATGCAGCGTCACGATCTGTGTTTTAGTTTTTAAGCGCTTGACTCGAGTTAATGACGAAAACAGGTCACGAACCTCAACCTTAATCCCAGGCTGCAAGACAAGTTATTCATAAAAGTTTGTTGATACGAACAGTTGCCATCAGTTGCTAAGTACTATAATCACTGATAATTAATCAGGCTAGCCTACCTTATAACTGCGTTCTTATCAGTTTGATTAATTGTTAATATACGATGTCATCATTTAATACGCCTATCAGAAATAGAAATCAGTTTGAAACATCGACGCGATTCTATTAATTTTGGCCAGCAAGCAACGAAGATACATCGAGAAATCCCTCGTGTTCTGGAATGACCTTTATACCGCTCTGAAATGCGGCCCCCCATTAACCTTGCGATTGATGCCTAGGCAAAAACCTGCTTTTTTATAAGTCGCTCAAAGCGTTTTTTTAGCTGTGCCAGGACTGGGAGCGCCTCTGAGTGGATCTCTTTTAATATAGAGGCGCTATATAAATTCCCGGAATGAATGAAAATTCGATTTCTTTTTATTAACTGTGTGCCTCAGGATCGTGTGCCCGACGATTGAAACTGACAAGGGCGTTGAGTAAGTGGCGCGTGACACTTTCGAGTTAAGGGGGGGGGGGGGGGTCGGGGGTCGCTTCTTCATAGCGTTGGATATTATCAATCTCACAGGAGCCGCCACCCATTGACAAGAATTCAATCAATCGAATATAGATTAAAGGCATCTGAGAAATTGAAAGACATTCGGTTTCATGGAAAGATGTTCGATTCGAGAGACATAAAGTATTCAGAAAAACAGGGAAAGTAAGAGGAGTGAATACGGAGAGACAATGACATAGAAAGAGAGAGAGACAGAGACAGAGACAGAGACAGAGAGAAACAGAGAGACAGCGAGACAGAGAGAGAGACAGAGAGACAGAGAGACAGAGACAGACAGAGACAGAGACAGAGAGAAACAGAGAGACAGCGAGACAGAGACAGACAGAGAGACAGAGAGAGACAGAGAGACAGAGAGAGAGACAGAGAGACAGAGAGACAGAGACAGAAACAGAAACAGAGACAGAAAGATAGATAGAGACCACAGCAAAAAGGACACAGACAAGGCCGTAGTCAGGATTATCCTTCGGGGGGCGGAAGGGGGGGGGGGCGGTGTTTACTCGATCTTCAGCAAGCAGACAAGTAACCAAATCAACTAAGGGCCGGGTTTGGGAGAGTACTTGATCTGTTATTGTAAAATGTCACATAGGAATAAGAGCTTCAAATTGAAATCCCTTAGTCCTTTCACCACGTTTTAGTAAGTGCATTATTTTATCATGTGTCCAAACACCCACGACACCCCCTAGCCAAATTTGAAAAATCACCGATAATTGACACCGAAACCCGGACAGTGCCCAAAATTAAGCTTAATCATTATTTCCATTTTTTACTATCTGTGTCTGTCATTTAAATTAAAATGTCTCCATGCATAATAAGCAATACCACAGAGAGTCAGTATCTGCAGTGATAACCTGTGTTTTTGATAACGGTTTGAATTTGCTGCGGCATCGATTGGGAAAGTTTTCTTCAGAACTCAAATAAACCATTATTACTGATAAAAGATTCAACTGCAATTAAGATTTTTTGTTTCCAGTGGTTTGTGATGACATTATACGTCGAATAAGCATTTCAGATAGTGGAAATAATCCGTATTAATTTTTGTAAAGTTGCTTGTTTTTCAGTGAATTGTTTCATTACAATGTTGTGCCGTTCATAAACAGAGCAGTCCACTCTTAAGCTTATTCTCCAAGGAGACGACATTTCCCTAAGTTTTATCTCCAGTTTCAGACAATCTAGCAACATCTAGCAACGTTATTTCCTCAGCAATAAGACTAAATTTACGGTTGGCCAGAAATAAAAAGGCGAAGCAGAGGAAGTTGCAGACATATATACATCATTCAGTCGCTCACCAAGGCATAGGATTAGACCTAGGTCGACCAAGAAAGCGACGAGTTTTATGCATGCAGTAGCGGATCCGATGGCAGGAAGCTGTGAGGCATCGCAGTGAAGCATCGCATTGGGTCGTTTCCATGCTGAGTAGAGTAGCCTATAACGATTATATTGTGGTGTACGTGGCGCGTAAGGGAGACATTTTTATTCTTCATCTGCTTTGACCTTTTCGTTCTGTCATCGGTTCACGACTTTTGATTCTTAATAAAAGATTATTGTCTCAGGTCTTTTCCTCTGGATTCTTTATCGGCTATGGTCTTTTGATTCTTCATCGGCTTTGTCCTTTAAATTCTTCATCTTCTTTGTCCTTTAAATTCTTCATCTTCTTTGTCCTTTCAATATTATTCTTCATCGACTCTGTCCTTTCAATTCTTCATCGGATTTAGTCCTTTCAATTCTTCATCGGATTTAGTCCCTTCAATTCTTCATCGGATTTAGTCCTTTCAATTCTTCATCGGATTTAGTCCTTTCAATTCTTCATCGGATTTAGTCCTTTCAATTCTTCATCGGATTTAGTCCTTTCAATTCTTCATCGGATTTAGTCCTTTCAATTCTTCATCGGATTTAGTCCCTTCAATTCTTCATCGGATTTAGTCCTTTCAATTCTTCATCGGATTTAGTCCCTTCAATTCTTCATCGGATTTAGTCCTTTCAATTTTTCATCGGATTTAGTCCTTTCAATTCTTCATCGGATTTAGTCCTTTCAATTCTTCATCGGATTTAGTCCTTTAAATTCTTCATCGGCTTTGTCCTTTCAATTCTTCATCGGATTTAGTCCTTTCAATTCTTCATCGGCTTTGTCCTTTCAATTCTTCATCGGATTTAGTCCTTTCAATTCTTCATCGGATTTAGTCCTTTCAATTCTTCATCGGATTTAGTCCTTTCAATTCTTCATCGGATTTAGTCCTTTCAATTCTTCATCGGATTTAGTCCTTTCAATTCTTCATCGGCTTTGTCCTTTCAATTCTTCATCGGATTTAGTCCTTTCAATTCTTCATCGGATTTAGTCCTTTCAATTCTTCATCGGCTTTGTCCTTTTATTTCTTCATCGAATTTGGCCTTTGATATTTCATTGTCTTCCCCCAAGTGGTAGTCGCATATATATAAATATACATATATATGTTTATTGTTTATATTTGTGTATATATATATATGTTTATATTTGTATATATATCTCCAGGAGACGAGTTGAATGCGGTCGTTTTGTGAGCGGCAATGAATAGCAGCGACAGGATTAGAGCAGTTCTTATGATCAATGGTCGCAGTGGAAGAAGATTCATTGTCCTGGTCCTGGGCGTGTTGGTACTTGAGACGGGTCTTAGGGTGGGTCACGTGATCCACTTGATGTATGTGTTGACGACGGCGCCATGGTTTCATTAGCAAGCGCCAGATTATGAGGATGGGATCTGGCGACTGTGGTGGCAGAGTAGGCAATAAAAGTGTTTCGATCGAATATTACGTCTTCGATGATTCTGGGGAAACGTGTGATGGGGTAAACATGACTTCTTAACGTCGCTATGTCTGTTTGCGTTCATAGCTGTATGTGTGTGTGTATGTCTGTAGCTTATTACTGTTTAACGACACTCCAATATCAAAGATTATTAGAGTCGCCCTCCTCTTTTATCGACGCTAGGGACTGGCACTGTCAGAGTGCGAGCAGTGGTGGAGATGGGTATGCTTGTGTCTTCGTGTCTGGTTATTATATGCGTTGTGCGTGTTTGTTTGCTTGTCTATTTGTCTCTGTTTGTCTGTGTGCCTGTTTATCAGTGGTGTAGTTGGGCGGGAACGCGGGGAACGCCGTCCCCCCACTTTTTTCCAGGGATAATGGAATATTAATACTACTACTACAACTACTAATATTATTATAAAGAGCGTTCCCCCGCTTCATTTTTTACGACTATACTACTGCTGTTTATATGCGTGTCAATGTGTGTCTGACTTTGTGTGTATATATGACAGGTGTTTGGCTGCTGTTTGCCTTTGTATGTCTGCTTAACTATAGTGTATGCGTATGCATGTGTTCTGTAAAACAGTCTGTCTATCTCTGTGTGCGTCTGTTTACTGCATGGTACCTCCATTCTTAAGCAACCTAGTTTGCTTGTCATCAATTTCACTTGCTTCTTTTTTTTACCTTCTACTTGTCTCCTTCCAGAAATCCAGATCGTTGTCTTTTAGTCGTGAATTGTATAGTCTACAGCTGGCTCGTTTTATATCACCACGAGAATAGAGAATATTTCTAGCAGGGTATTCAATTTTACGCATTTTATGTAGCCTACAAAAGTGCTGTAATAGCTGACAACACGCGCCTTCCACCTGTTTTTATTTATAGTCCACCATGCACAACTGTAAATCTAGATTATTCTAGATGCTCCTTTAATGCGACAATTCTATGGCGCAGCATAATAAACCCAAGGAAAACATTTTCGTTTCGTTTCAACTTACTTTTTGAGCTGCAGATGGCGGCTATGTCTTCCTGCTTGACTCCTGCTCGTGTGCATAGGTTCAGCAACGCCTCGATTTGACGCTGAAAAAGATTCAATGCATAATTTCATGGAATTTTACGAATCTTACAAATCGATGTGTATATATGCGAAAGAGATTTGATACATTTGACGTTTTCAAAATTTTATATTAAGATGTGGATAAGTTCATCTAATCTTATCTGCAGAATTGCTCAGACGAACCTATATGAAAGAAGAAAGGTCTTCAAGCAACGAAAAGATGTAAGTTTTTCATTGAGGGGCCCACAATTGCAGAAGGAGTTAAGCATGTAAAATGTTTTACTGAATGTGGCAAGGCACAGCAAATCAGTGGTGACGATTGTTCAGCTATTCAGATTAAATCTAATTTTAGCCACGTTCATTCTGAGCAAACAATGACACTATATAGAAGAAAAGACTCCTTGTCACATTCAAATCAAATCAAATCAAATCAAATTTATTGAATCGATTCAGTAAACACAAAAACACAAACATACTAATGATTGCGAGCACTTTACATTAGCAGAAGCAATAAGACAAAAAACATATAAATGGTATCGAGTATATAAGCACAGGAGAGAAAAGTAGAAAGTTAAGTGCAAGAATGAGTGAACCGACTCGTGGGGAGAAGAAGCAAAGCTTATCTGGTAGATACAATGCAGAGTCCAATTGTTTAGATTCGCTTACAATGCGACTCTGTCTTTCCTCCTCCGCTGCCTCCAGTTTCCGTTCGGCTTTTCGTCTCGCTCTTCTCTGCAGACGAATCCGAAACTCCTGTCGCTGCTTCACAGTCACAATGATACCTGTAAGTTAATAAGTAAGAAGACGACGACGATGTCATTCAGTCATTGTCACGACTGGACATTTGACCCACCGGCTAAATTATGTATTACTTTTGGAATTGTTACCCAAGCAGTATACATGTGTTCTTTTGCATTATTGTAAATAATATTAATAATATTCTGCACTGGTTTTTAAACAAGTACATGTAGTTAGTAATAAAGTCCCTGAGGGATCCTAAATACCTCGGGGCCAAATAAAATAATAATAATAATAATAATAATAATAATAATAATAATAATAATAATAATAATAATAATAATAATAATAATAATAATAATAATAATAATAATTCATTTTGGACCTGGGACGAAAGCTAAGCATTGTAACGGGGGATCCACGGGAGACAAAATTTTTGTTCCAACGAATCTCACTCATGATGCAACGCTATAATGCTGTGGCCTTTAAGGGCACTTTCGCCGACCAAGAAACAGAAGATGAGTAGGGCCGTTCCAGACTTTGATTTTATATTAGGCGTTAGTGAAGTCCATAAGGGATCCTGTATACCTCGGGGCCAAAAAAATAGCTACATGTATACTGTAAAGACATCACAGAACAAAATGATGCTATCCCCAAAGATTTGTGTGATCCTGAGGATTATATGCACCTTATGTAGCAACAATAATATTATTTTATAATTGTCGTATCGTTATTGCTATTGTTACCACCACTACTACGACTACTACTGCTACTACTACTGCTACTACTACTAGGCTACTATTAATACCACTATTACTACTATTACTACTTCAACTACTACTACTTCTACTACAACAACAACTATACTACTACTATTACAACTACTATACTTCTACTGCTGCTACTACTACTACCAGTATACTACCACTAATGCTACTGCTACTACTACTGCTGCTACTACTACTACTACTATTATATGCATGTATTACCACTGCTGCAAATTTACTATCTAGATTTAGCCTATGTAGATCTATAATTATTCTCTCAGTAACATTTACAGTTCAATTAATCTCCGCACACGATCATCGAGACGAGGCACTTAAC
>OX243824.1:17206536-17439036 GCA_945859605.1 Lumbricus rubellus | reverse complement strand
TATTTCACATTTGGTACTGTGGTACTGTGTACCAATGTGCCATCTCAAAGTAAACTATCTTCTTAATAACTGGTTGGATTATCATAGTAGTCAATAATGGTTAGATAATATTCCAAACTCTAATAATATATGAACGTCAGTGCATATATCAATTTTGTCAAATTCCAGTAAAGTAACTGCAAAAACCAGTCTGAGAACAATACAGCATAACATTTTTGAGCAATTACATTGTAGGACAAATCATATTTTGTGCAAAAGCACTAAAATATATGTGGTTTGAATGACGTTACCTCATATATTGATTATTGAAATATTTGCACACGAATATCATTGTACCCTATACTTAAAATTTGGGGCTCCTAGGGGGACCATTAAAAATTATTTTAAAAATTCAAAAAAATTACACAAATATTATCGTCTCCATAGGAAACTTTGTGACTGGTGAGACCTAAGAATTTCAAGAAAAATGTTTTGGTGGGACACCCTAATGTATGCATTGCAGGCGTCTATGCATCTTAAGTACTTATTTACTGCTTGAGAGGCATTCTTTCCACCATCGATTTTGCATCTTTCCTTTATAAGTCAGTCGCTGAAATTGCACGTGGGATGCCGTGACGAACACCAACAATTCACCGGTCATGATGATACACTAATCCTGTTATTGTCATGAGACGTCTAATAAGCTGGAAATGTGGCCACCCTCTCCCCCTCTCTAGGGACATCCCACTATCTAATGACGACACAAAGGTATGCATCATCGTTGCCATGGTGCGTTGCTATGGTATTATATGCCTACCTCTATCTTATGTCGGCAGATAAACCTTCCAAGCGCAATTATCCTCACGAGATCCTGAAAAACAAAACGTAATTTCATTAATTTAGACCCGAAACACAAGACTCGGTCCGTCCGTCCGTCTGTCCGTTTGTCCGTTTGTCCGTCCTTCCGTCTGCCCGTTCTTCCGTCCGTTCGTCCTTCCGTCCATCCGTCCGTCCATCCGTCCGTCCTTCCGTTCGTCCATCCGTTCATCCGTCCTTCCGTCCGTTCGTCCGTCCGTCCATCCGTCCGTCCATCCGTCCGTCCATCCGTCCGTCCATCCATCCGTCCATTCCTCCGTCCGTACATCCGTCCGTCCGTCTATCCACCCGTTGTCTGCAATTCAAGGTTCACTTCCATAGCAGAGGGAATTGAATTTCAACTATAAATTCTCTAGTTTTCTGCCAATTTTTGCTGTTGCTTCATAAACAGCATTCGACAATGAAGCTTATGCCTCGGATTTTTAACAAAACATAATTTCATTACTATAGACGAGAAATACAAGACTTTGTCCGTACGCCCGTTGTCTGCATCCAATGTTCACTTACAGTTACTTAGTAATTAGGATTGATTTCCAGCAGAAATTTCCTGGTTTTTCTATACCGCATTAGCTGGATGAAACCGCTAAAGACAGTCACACGATATAAACCACTAGTAAAGAAAACTGAAGATTATGCGCCGGATTCTTAATGCATGATAAATTGCGGTGTGCAGCCCAGCATAGAATTGGCGACTTAAGCTCCTATATTTTACATGTATGCTATAAGACTTGGTTCTGTAACACAAACTCGATTGAAGAAACGAAAGACGGTTTATGAAGAAGAACATTTCCCTAAGCTATAGTCTGTTTGTATGTGCACTTGTTATAGAGCCTTTTTAAGTTCACTAGTCAGAGGCGCTTCCGACTACAGCGCGGACACTGAACCATCGGCAATTGGTTTGAAACGTCATGCAGCCACTTCATTCTCAAGTGCCGAGGCTAGGAAAATGAAGTCGCTGACGTTTCACGCCAATTGCTCTCTTTGATTATACAGTGGGTAGCGGTGGTGTAGTGGATATGTTCGTTACCTTGCAGCCGAAGGGTTGCAGGTTCGAATACACCTCAAGCCACCTCGTATAGAAACGTGGGGCAAGTCTTTCACTCGCAATTGCTCAGCGCTTCGGCGTAAAACTCCGATGGTTCAGTGTCCGCGCTGTAGTCGAGAGCGCCTCTGAATAGGGAGCTTGAAGGGGCGCTATGACAATTGCACATGCAAACAAACTATAGTTCGTAATGTAACCGCATTTTGTTTATACTGCACCTACCTCGAGCACGAGAAATCCCAATATGGCGATGCTGACGAAATGGAGAGCGTGTGCTACGTCACGAAATACATCAGCCTTAGCAGACGACTCGTTATTCGAGATGAACTGATCGAAGCTGAATCCTCTGCTTGAGCGGGCTTTCGTCTTAGCATTAGACAGGTTTGACTGTAGATGGTCCTTAGCATGATGGTCCTTCGGCGCATGGTCCTGCATCTGGTCCGCTACTGCGAAGACCACCGTTGGTCCGCTGGTCTGATTTCCGGACCCTGGCGTCGCTAGGTCCTCTCCATCACCTGGCAAGTGATGGTCCATTCGATCTGGGTCGGTGTTGTCCTTTGTTGGGAATCTGGACAGTTTGTCTGGATGGGTGTGTTGGATGAATTCGACCAACGTGTTCAGCTGCTCGTCCATCTGTAGCAGTCTCTCTTTGTACAGAAGATAAAGTAAGATAACGTTAACAGTTCAACTGAGATATGATAAGATAAAGTAGGGCTATGTGTATATTATGGCAACTATAGTTAAGGGTTGGTTCCAGGACAAAATGGTAGCGGACAAAATGGTACGGACAAAATAGTATGGACAAAATGGTATTGGGACAAAATGGTATTGGACAAAATGGTACGGACAAAATGGCACAGAGAAAATGGTATGGACAAAATGGTATGGGATAAAATGGTACTAGGACAAAATGGTACGGACAAAATGGTGCGGACAAAAGCGGTATGTACAAAATGGTAGCGGATAAAATGTTACTAGGACAAAATGGTACGGACAAAATGGCGCGGACAAACTGGTATTTTGTCCGGTCACCTAGTTGGGCCTTTGATCTGTAAAAACGTGCAACTGCAGCCTATGTTTAAACCAAAACTTTCTGTAGTGTCCCGATTGCCTTCTTATCACCGTTTAATTTAATGTTTATTCCAGACTATTAGCGCGGTGTAATTTCAAAGCTGTCTGTTCAGTTAGTAGTTAAATTTAATTAAGATTAGCCTACTGCATAACTTGTAAATGTAAAGGGCAGTGCGTCTCATTAAAGACAAAATATTATTAGATATTATTAGTATTGATCAGCTGCAGCAGAGCAATGCCATTCAAAATTCTGGAATAGTCACCAGTTTCTAGCTTCCGCAGTTTCCATGGCCTCAATTAAACATTCAACTAGGTCTACTATACATGGTAAGCTTATAGCAATCCCGAACCAAGTCTCTTCAATGCCCAAAAGTATTCATTCACAGGCGCTCAGTCAAATGAAAAACGAAGAGGTAGATAATGATCTGGTACGGTTTCGAGTTTATAGGTTCAATAGTCAGAAAGGTTGAGAGAGAGAGAGACAGACAGACAGACAGATAGACAGAGAGAGAGTGAGAGAGTGAGAGAGGGAGAGAGAGACAGACAGAAACAGAGACAGAGGTAGAGACATAACGAGAAAGATAGAGAGGGATCAGACAGACAGACAGACAGACAGACAGACAGACAGACATACAGACAGACAGACAGACAGACACAGACAGACACAGACAGTGACGTAGAGAAGCTGATGGATACGGTGAAAGGCTTATGGAATTAAAGCAGGTCGAAAGAGTTGTGAAGGAGATAAGGCATCAAGAGATGGTTCAGGGATGAGGTGCAAATTTGATAGCATCTGATAGCATAAATCGCGGAATTAACATACATGTAAGAGTCTTTGATATAAAATTAGCACCGGACTCTCATTTATATCATATCAATATAAAATGGATCTAGAGACTACTAAGGTGTGCTATAAACTGCCAAGTCAACACTCAACAACCAGAAGAAACTCCAATGAGAGAGACAGAGACAGACAGAGACAGAGAGACACAGAGACACAGAGAGACACAGAGACAAAGACACATACACATACACAGAGAGACAGAGACAGACAGGCAGACAGACAACCAACCTTCACCACCAAAATGTTAGTCACTCGCTCGAAATGTCCCTATATACCAAGTCAACACCCAGAAGAAACACCATTGCACTAAACAACCTTCACACCAAAATGTCACGCTCTCGCTCGTAGCGTCCCCACATTTTAATCAACGAGTCAGTAGGCCTATATATAGGCTCCCAAATGGAAATTCACCGAAACTTATAGTGTCGATCAGGACATAATTGGAGGACTATAACGAGCATATTCGTGGTTCAGTTTCATGATTCATGACTTAATGCATAAAACTGTTTCAAATGCAAATTGTTTGTTCACTGAAGGTTGTTTTATCTGTGGAATTCATAGCCTAAAACACCCCTTAAAGAAAATCGTACAGAGGCCCTGCCGAATGCCGACCCATGCAGGCACGGCCAAAGAGGAAACTTCAAAGAGGAACGATCAATATTTAATGAGTATCGGCCTATACATGTAGGTCTACACGTCATTCCGGAATCATAAGATGACTAAGGATAGTTTAAAGATTACTCCTGTGCAATATTTCCGACACAAAACTTAATGTCTTCGCGTAGGAGTAAAAATTTATGAATTCTTCATTGCCTCTCGCTTTGATAGAAGTTGTTGTTGATAGAACAATTTTGTTCCGACAAGTGCTGCGAATGAGTTGTCATAAGCGAGCAATCTAACATTAAATTGAAGAAAAGTCCGACAACGGAGCGGAAAATTGCTGAGTAGAGATTTGTCTCAATATTTCTGCTTCATACACTGTCATGTACAAGGCCACAGATTTTACTCTGTCATTCTATATGAATGTGTCCTGGAGTGCGTTTGCCAACTGGTTGCGTACACGTTTATATGTATGTATAATTTGTATATATATATATAAATATATATAATTATATATATTTGTGTGTTTGTGTGTGTGTTTGTCTGTGTGTGTGTGCCCTGCAGACATGTAGTCTTCGCTAGTGTAGGCCTACATGTACGTGGCAGTAAGCCAGTGACGTGCAATAATAGAATGTCTGATACGCAGAAAAAAAACTGGAGGGATAGCCATGGGAGAGCGGCATACAGAAACACAGAAAGACAGAAAGAAGGAGAGAGACGTTGTGTGTGTGTGTGTGTGTGTGAGAGAGAGAGAGAGAGAGAGAGAGAGAGAGAGAGAGAGAGAGAGAGAGAGAGAGAGAGAGAGAGAGAGAGAGACAGAGACAGAGACAGAGACAGAGACAGAGACAGAGACAGAGACAGAGACAGAGACAGAGAGACAGAGAGAGACAGAGAGAGACAGAGACAGAGAGACAGAGACAGAGAGAGACAGAGACAGAGACAGAGACAGAGACAGAGAGACGTTGTGAAAGAGAAAGAGAGAATCGAAATTGTTTCTCGTGTTTTTCGTCGACGAGAAAACCTTTTTAGACGGACCATAAATACATCCTCGCAGGACGAACGCCTTGACGGCTGGCAAAGAAGGCCTCACGCCGCCCCGCCGCCGACGCCGCCGTCACCGCCCGAGGCGTCGCCTCTGATGCCTGGTCACGACGGCAAAGACGGCACGAGACGAGTTCCACCTGTATGCATGGAAAACGAAGCGATGCCCCACGCCGTTTAATATTCATGACGACATTACTATGCGGCGTCTCTGCAGGCGAGGGACAGGCATTCGGAACTAAGACCGTGCACGTGCATGAGTGCATATGCAGTACCCCCTTCTGACCTGTGCAGATTGCTTTTTTGTGTTTTTTTATATAAAACTTCACGTTAAAGGACAGAGCTCTATACTTTTCATCATGGGCGGAGTTTATCAGGGGCTAGGGGGAGCTAAGCCCCCCCCCCAACAAGGCTCAGATTCAGCTTTTTTACCATGTAAATTATATCTTTTTCCGAGCTTAGCCCCCCTAAGCAGGCATTAGCCCCTCCAAGAACGGAAACCAAACTCCGCCCATGCTTTTCATCCAGTATGAGAATTGTAGGAAAATTATACATGAGGAGTTAGTGGTTTTGTGTGGAGTTGTGGTGCACAATGAACTGAATAAAGACTTTACTGTTGGGTTATTACCGTGAGCGCAGTTTAGTTTCAGTTCTTTTGGGGCTACAAAATTTGTCATCGGACAAACTTCTGACCTGCTCTTTTTCTCAGCCACAAAAAAATTTGATGACCTTTTTTAGTAATTCGGTTGAAATCTTCAGAAATAAACCATTCTTTTTTCGGTTGTTGAAAATTTTCTAAAAACAAGTTTCCGGTCCTCTTGGAGGTTTAGCCTTCTATAGCCCCTGATAAACTCCGCCCATGGTGATAACCGTTTTTAGATAGACTAGGTGAAGGTGAAACAGACATTTTCTGTCATCATAATACGCATTGAAAGAAGGGGGAAAGGCATGCAACTCCTGCCTGAGTTTTTAGTGATTATTGGTAATTGATGTAGACTGTCATAGTGCCCCTTCAAGAACTCAACATCACGGCAATTCTCACTCTGCTCTCTTCTGCGAGTTATAAAGCTTCCGAGTAGGCCAAGGCCTAGACTGTGTTGCGCATGTTTTACGGGTGAGCAAGGCGTAGCCAGGATTTGATTGGGGGGGGGGGGTTGTTTCTTCGGCGGAGAATTTCTTACGACCTTTTTTAATAATTGGAACCGGCTTTCTTACCATTTTTCGCCTAATTTCATGTTCTTTTCATTATGGTTTGGTTAGTGCATTGTATTATTTTTTTACATTTTTCATTTGGGGTGGGGTGTTTTCATGGCTCTAGTTCATGTTTTTACATCATGTGCTAGTAAACGCATTATATTATTTTTTCCATTTTCCATTTTGGGGGGTGTTCAAACACTCAAAACACCCCACCCCCTACGGCCTTGCGGGTGAGCAACATGGAGCACATGTATGTGTTTAATCCCACTTTCATGTTCATCTAATTAACAACGTTTGCTTAAAGGCGCGTACAGGAAAGAATTGTGTTTAGTCTCCCACCTAGATGTCTATTTTCTCGGAAGTACAGTGCTTTTCTGTAAATACAGCGAAGAACTTAATGCGACGCATTTGCTGACAATTTTTATTTGCTTAGAGAGACCGACGTGGACTAATTAACGCGCTGTTCTAATGGACGCCTTTTGACATTGACTAATAGACACCTGTAAATAATCTATATATATATTATATATGTTTTATATATATATACATTGACTTATAGACTCCTGTATATTATATATAATATATATAGTCTCTGACTATGAGTGACAGTCCATATAGAGGTTCAACCGTTAGTTCATAATTATGTCAGTCTGTTGAATTATTGCTGGACGCCTAACGCGCACAATGTAATTTAGAAGAGCATTAATTTTACGCAGAGTTTTTTTTAGCACATCCACGCTAATTGTACTCGAGGCAGAGGCAATTCCACAGTTTTTTGGTAATTGTTATTTATTTATTCATCGATTCATTTATGAGCACTTTCTACAGCGCCCCTTCAAAGATTTCTACTCAGCATGTCCTAGTATTCGTAGAGCTTTATTCAGTGTAACATCTGTGTAGCTTCAGTATGAAATTGTGGAAAAATAAATTAAGAGTAAGACAATAATCCACGTGGAGTTGCGGTGTGCAAAGAAGATATTACTATGTACATGTATTCTAAGAAAGACTGGTGTTCAAACACCCAAAACTCTTCAATTACCGCAATGCGTTTGCAGGCGGTTCAATAAAGCACATACCTATACTTCCTTAGGCCTACTTACTTAATTCTCACCCTGTAGCCTATAGCTCTGTATGGTGTAATGTAGCATGCAATGTAGTATACCGCTGCATACTATAGGCTATACGTACCTTAGTGTTTTGTAATGTAGCAGACTACTAGCAGTATACTCGCACATTTATATGGAGATCATTCAATAGAAACTCGTCATAAAGGGGATTTCAGACGTCTAAGCCTCCATTTGAATTGTGCAGCCGGGAGAACCCCTAGTGAGTTTCCTTTTGAGGCGGTATATAAATAAGCTCTTACGATCACGTATAAAACTACAGGGGTCGTTCGTCAGCCCATATCTATACCTTCACCCCCCCCCCTACTCCACTTTCTCTCCTGCATGGTCGTAATGACATTCCGGTGCATTACTCATAGTCACAGGACTCGCCGTCTGCGGCGCATGGCAGCAGCAACCGCTATATGCTCGGACTCTGTTGCTGACGTCATTCGCGCCGGTGTCAAGAAATAGAGTATCCTCGTATTAATCGTATCCTCCCCCCAAATGAAGAAAAATCGAAAAAGCCACTTCCACGTGTGTTCTTTTTTGCAAATTAATTTTTCTCTGCTTTGTTTTGAACAATGACAATAACAGGTATATTTATTCCTACTAGATAAATTTTGTTGCTTTGGTTTTAGAGCACTTAAAACTTTTAAAACACTTAAAAACCCTAAGAGTCATTGAATAAATTCGAGTTGCCTTTCTCTCTACATGTACATTGCTTAGGACACTTACAACAATTAGATTCACTTCAAATTTTGATTAGAGTAGGCTATAAATTTTTCAATTAAACGGATTCTAAAAAATGGGATAGAGTGGTTTATCCCCCGGATAGTCTAGACCGGTTAATTCCATCCGGGGATAGATTAATTCATCCCCCGGATACCTTTCAGGAGGGATACTCCTCTTCGTGTCACCGGCTGATCGGCATAAGATCCCTTGCTAAAAGGAATCATTATTCAACGCCGTGGCAGACGGGTCTAGAGGCTCTGCTCCCGGACGGACGCATCTTAAAGCGCGGTCGCTTTTTTATTAGTGCCGGACACTGCTGCTGAGGCTGCAGCGAAAAGGATGGAGGTGGATGCAGAGGAAGAGCAGGGATGTGGCAAGATGCGGTGTATAGGCTACGGATCTGAAGGAAATGGAGACGAAAAAGAAAAAGGGAAGGAAGGATGGGGTGAGGATAAATCGGATGAATAAAACCTGAGGAAAGAATTAAGAGGAGTGAGCGACCTCAGCCGGATATTTATGAAGAAATGTAGACGCAGAAAGGTAAATTGTTGTATATTCGTTTAATTGAAAATCGGACGATTCCGTGTGACAAATCGTACCCAGTTAGGGTACATGTCAAAAATGTAGAAATAAAACACAGAAATTCCACGAATATGTCCCAAAGACATATCTAAAATATAATCTAAACACCTATGCATAAATCACGTGTGTGCATCACGTGATAGTCATGTTATTGTTGATGATGAGAAGATGGATGTATGGATGAATTACCTTTGACTGAGTTGATGTCGAGTAGAATCTGAGCGATGACGATACTGGCATCTAAGAGAACAATGGCGCAGAGTAGCATCTGAACAGGATTACTACGCAGGAACTTCACCACCTTCTGTCTCTTCCTATAAAGGAACATATTTATGACAGTCTGAACAAGAGTCTAAGTTAATCTTGTGTGTATGTATGTATGTATGTATGTATGTATGTATGTATGTATGTATGTATGTATGTATGTATGTATGTATGTATGTATGTATGTATGTATGTATGTATGTATGTATGTATGTATGTATGTATGTATGTATGTATGTATGTATGTATGTATGTATGTATGTATGTATGTATGTATGTATGTATGTATGTATGTATGTATGTATGTATGTATGTATGTATGTATGTATGTATGTATGTATGTATGTATGTATGTATGTATGTATGTATGTATGTATGTATGTATGTATGTATGTATGTATGTATGTATGTATGTATGTATGTATGTATGTATGTATGTATGTATGTATGTATGTATGTATGTATGTATGTATGTATGTATGTACGTACGTACGTATGTATGTATTTATGTATGTACGTATGTACGTATGTATGTATATTATATAGCTATGACATGTATTTGTGAATGCATGCATGTGTGTGTATTTATGCCACGGAAATTCCCGTTGTAGTGCGAGTGCCATATTAGGCACGGACCGACCAATTGATAGAGTACCATGTGATTAACGGAAGCTGTTTCTTGGTCCAGCTGATTTCGTTAGAAAAGCCCAGCTTCGGTTTTCCCAAGACGCATTCCCAGGCGACCGTTACTCAGACTGCGATTCTCGATCTAAGTGCTGCGCGTATCTAAACCTGCGGATCTTCTCACGGAACACCAACGTCAAGAGTGTTTCTATTTGCTGAGCACTTCAGTCATGCTGCTCGGAAGACACCGTGCACTTTCTACTTAAGCCCGTATCTGGGTGCAAATTTACCTTTCAGCTTGTTCTCTGTATACGACTAAGAAAAGCAAGCGCTGAAAGCTGTTTGCTTTCATTGTGGGCGGAACCGCGATGTGTATTAATCTCCATGGTTGCATACTGTCACCGCTAATAGCAGGGTTTATTCTCGCCATCTTGCGTTCGAAAGGGTGTCTTTAGGCATTCACTTGTTTCGTTACCAAGATGTTATTATGTTGTGGTTAAAAGCAGTAGGGGAAATCCGTGGGAAGGAAAGTGAATCGAAAGAATGGATGAAACTGGAAAGTAGGCTATCGTGACGGATAAAGCGATAACCTGAATTAGCGACGGTTTTCTGAGTGACCAGTTTCTTTAAAAATTATCACTTAACCTAACTCTCAGGAGAACAGTTAAGCCTATCCCCGAATAAAGATGGTCATCGCATATAGGACATGCTGGAACTAACTTTGCCACTGTTTGCACTCTGCCAGTGCCAGTCCCAAGCCTGGATAAAGGAGGAGGGCGTCGCTAGTGGTCTTTGTTACCGCATACAGTGACGTTAAACAGCAACTACCACCACCACAAATTTACGTTTCTTCTAGATTACCTGTTGCGAATGGCACAAATGGCATCTAGAAAAATCGTCGCCTCAGAATTATCTTCGCAGTAGGGAGCAAAAATTATACTTTTGCCCAAAAAATGTTTTGTCATTCGGCCGAAATCTTAAGAAAAATTCCCGTAACGTTTGCCCGAAAGTTCTGACGACTTTTCTTAGTCATCAGGTAGTCTACTTTTACCCGAAAATTTGTTTCATTTTTTCGGGTCTGCTTGCCCGAAAAATCAGACTTGCCCGAAATTTGGCGAGGGGGGGCATTTGCCCTCTGGACCTCCTTCTCCTACGCCAATGACGGCGAATAACGACATTGGGCAACGTTGAAGTGGAATAGGCCAAGTAATATAAATTGGCAAGTATTCGATCGTTTTGCCTTTAAGGTAAATTCTCATGATGGAGAATTGATCAGACAATAAATTGCAGATTAGCCTATGTGAATTTATGGTCCACTCTGCCGACAATTTATTACTACCTGACCAATTTCATCTCTCTCTCGTCTCTCTCAATCTCTCCAATTCTAGACACCATTTCTCCTCTGTGTGTGTGTGTGTGTGTGTGTGTGTGTGTGTGTGTGTGTGTGTCTGGCTTGAATGCTCACTGCACCGGGTATAAAGATAAATTACCATGCAGGACTTGCTCAAATTGGTTCACAATAAAATGAATTCGCGCACTTTTGTGCAGTCAAAAATAGCAAAATATTATTGCTGTCCGATTTGAGGTAGGCCTTTAATCTACGATGGAAGATTGGAAGGGAAAGAAGAGGTTGCGCAGTTCTAAAAATTTGATTTAAAAGTTCTGATTCTAAGGAAAATCTTTGATTTGTGAGGTCCATATAATAAATATCGTCTGAAATAAACATAGCAATAACTTTCTCCCTCGGCTTCCTGATTAATGAAAGTGTTCTGTGTATTTGTGACGGTTGAAGCTATATAACATGACTGCATGGCAAAGACTTTTCCCTCTGGACTTCTGTGCCGACGTCGCCATTGAATAGTATAGGCCTATGTGCTGCGAGAGGTCCTCTATAAATTTTTAGATGCGATAGACACGCTGGCAAGTTTCCATGTGGTTTATGTTTATTTCGTAAGTTACTTTGAGAATGAGCAGTGCTTCGAGCGTCTCCAATCAACGAGTAAACGTCGTGGAGTCGGTTGATAAGCCCGTGACGGATAAAATGAAGACCCCAGAAACTGTAGTTTAAATGCTTTATATGCAACTGATGAACATGAAAAAGCGCCATAATATAGGGTGTCTCGATAGGTCGTGAACGATTTTGAATGCAAATAAATATATGTTATGCACAATATAATGTGGAAAGTTTTATACTGGCGGATAGGATAATCAAATGAAATTGTTAATATAAAAAATTAGATCACTAGCTCACTTATTCAAATTTTAGCGCCAATATCCGTGACGTCATCAAATTCGTGCCAAATAAACGTCCAGTTAAGACGCAAACAATATTGTACGACCATCATTGCTAATCCACACATAATTAATTAATATAAATTTACATTTAGTATTTAGTAATGTTTCCTTTACTCTTTATTACAGCCTCAAGTCGATTAGCATCGAGAAAAATAGATTTTTCAGAGTTGTCAGAGGTAGGCCTATAGGCCTAATTGATGCCCATGCCTTACAAAGCCGACGTTTTAAGGTCGTTTGGGGTTCGGTATCGGCATAAACAGTTGGATTAACAAAACTTCATATCATTCCAAATAAAACGTCAGTCACATCGACTTATTACATCAATGAGACACTGGAGAAAGAGGTCAAACTCGCATTCCAGCGAAGGTAGTCTGCGCTCAGTTAACAGCCACAAAAATGTTTCATAATAACGGCGAAAGATTATTTCAACAAGACGGTCCACGTGCACACACATCAAAGGCCTCAGTCGAATGGTTGAACAAGAATATCAATGGATAGCCTACATCTCACCTAGGGACTGGTCGCCTAATTCGCCGGATTTGTCACCAATGGAAAATGTTTGGAGTATCATGGCGGCAACTGCTTATGCTTATAGGCCTACTGAACCCCAAACGACCTTAAAACGTCGGCTTTGTAAGGCATGGACATCAATAGGCCTACCTCTGACAACTCTGAAAAATCTATTTGGCTCGATGACTAATCGACTTGAGGCTGTAATAAAGAGTAAAGGAAACATTACTAAATACTAAATGTAAATTTATATTAATTAATTATGTGTGGATTAACAATGATGGTCGTACAATATTGCTTGCGGCTTAAAGGGACGTTTACTTGGCACGAATTTGATGACGTCACAGATATTGGCGCTATAATTTGAATAAGTGAGTTAGTGATCTAATTTTTTTAGATTAGCATTTTCATTTGAATAACCTATCCGCTAGTATAAAACTTTTCACATTATATTTTGTATAACATATATTTATCTGCATTCAAAATCGTTCACGACCTATCGAGACACCCTATAATATTATAAGCTTGGCGGTCACACTGGAGTCACGTATAATCGTATATGAACCCTTGAGTTACCAGCTTTAGTGCCACAATGAAAAAAATAGCAATTGTATAGGCTACAGTGGCGTTTCCAGAATTTCAGTTTTGGGGCTGAACTCGAGAAGAAAATGTTCCATTTTCATCCGCCTAAATTCCTGACGACCTTTTGTTAGTCATTTTGTCGAAATCTTAGGGAAATTATTTCCTGGCGCTGCTATTGCTTGCTTATGAACAATCGCTCGGCAGCATCTAGACAACAACCTGTCTTTGCAAATTGGAAGATTTACCATCTTGGCACAAACAATCATCAATCAGTCTGACATCTCATGATTCCAGCTTAAGATGCAGTCGAGAAAGGCCTTACAAGCTGACAGTTCGACCCCAACGACATCGACCAAGGGTTACACAACGAAGGTTTTGATTGGCAATTCAATTAGTTTTCGTTGAAATTACTAGGAACTAATTTTAAATTGCGTCCAAAGCTTAAACTCTTAAAAAGATAAGTCTGTTTAACGTTAGGTCTATCCATCGAAGACCATGTAGGCCTACATTCACAAATGCAGCATGAATGCCCTGAAATCCAAGTTTCGTATAAGTTTATTCAATATTTACTGACTATTTATTAGCTCTCCTTATGTAGCCCATCCTTCCGTTCTCGGCATGAGGACAAAATTTGTTTTTGAACTTAACTTTGAGTAGTTAGCATTACAATCGGTATTGTATGCCAACGCTACACATTGGTGCAACCTACAAAGTGAGCAAGGTGTGTCTGAGTTGCTGGCTGAGGTTCAGCCTCGTAAAAATCCACCTATGTGCGGCTCCAGATTAAAAGAAAACCACCAAATCACATGCGATCTTCTTGAGTTTGTTAACTGTATCTGCATTCTGCAATGAGTAGCCTATGCACCGCAAAAACCAGTATTTCATTGGTTCATTCGGAAATTTCCTTTCAGTCAGAGTTGAAATAGTCGTACCGGTAAGTAACCATCTTAGAGAGTCGTTATTTAAATTTTAAAATACTCCGAATGAATTAAATGAAGAAGACTATAGGCTACATGCACATGTAGCCTATACAAGCATAGAGCATATAGGGTTGACAGACAAGTTTTTAGGGTCAATGTACATCAACCAGAGATCTGTCGGACAACTGGCAAAGGGTCGTTTGTCTTTCCCTGATGCAAGAGGGGATCGACCGCCATGTACACCGGACCAAACGGCGAACACTCATAGACGCGGAAGCAACGTCTGCAGTGCGGCATGCGTCTCATTTCGCATTCCACTGTCACATGCGGGACAGTTCATCATCGACCATTTGCCATGATGAACAGTTAGGGGAGTATCAGAGCTACAGATGCGGATGTGATGCGAATGGAATCGGATATGGGCAGACAGACAGACTAAAGACAGATAGACAGACAGGTAGATGACAGACAGGCAGGCAGGCAGACGGACAGGCAGAAGACAGACAGATACGCAAACAGACAGACATACACGCATACAGATAGACAAGCAGACAGACAGATGGACAGACAGGCAGGCAGACAGACAGGCAGAAGACAGACAGGAAGACAGACAGACAGATCGACAGACAGATAGACATACATACAGTTAGACAGGCAAGCAGGGAATGAACAGATTGGCAAGCAGCGATGGAGACAGACAAGTAGACACATAGACAGACCGATATAAGGCCAAGCAGGCAGCCAAACAGACAACATACAGACAGCCAGACAGGCAGCCATGCAAATAGGAAGACATACAGACAGACAAAAAGACAAACATGCATTCATGGCAGACAGACACAAAGGCAGGCAAGCAAGCAGGAAGACAGACAGACAGAAAGCATACATGCATGCATACAGACAGACGGGCACACAAACACAAAGGCAAGCAAGCAGACAGACAAACAAACAGGAAGACAATAATTAGTTTAAGGCTGAGGGACGGACGTCGTAAAAAACTAAGACAATTTAATATAAAACGTGAAAGCCTCGAGAAATTCTAGTACAGCAATTAGACGTCGGATGGGAAAGAGTAAGACAATAATGAATGTCAGATGCGTAAAAAGAACGGCGTTCATAATAGCTGCAGGCGACCAAAGCGTCTACAAAAGGCACTATATAAATAAATAATGCAAAAGCATACACATTCATGCATGCATTCATACATTACAGACGCCACCTTTCACACAAATACTCCGTAAAGAGACAGAGAAAGAGAGAGACAGAAAGGCAGGGAGACACAAAACGAGAGAAAGATAGAGAAATGGAGATAGAGAGATATAGAGAGAGACAGACAGACAGAGACAGAGACAGACTGTCACAGACAGAGACAGAAAGAGAGACAGTCACAGAGACAGAGACAGAGAAAGATATATATATGTTATATATATATAGTGAGAGAGAGAGAAAGAGAGAGAGAGACAGACAGACAGACAGACAGACAGAGATAGAAAAGGTACAGGGACGGAAAAAGAAAGAGAATGACAGAGAAAGAGAAAAACTTATATAATTGAATCTATTCAGTAACTGTTTCTAAGCCTCGTCATCTGTCCACATGTTCTGCAGTAAAAAAAACACTGAAAGCACTTCCTTAAAAATGCAATTCCTCCTCAACACCTCATCTCTCTCTCTCTCTCTCTCTCTCTCTCTCTCTCTCTCAATCTCTCCAATTCTAGACACCAAACGTCAGTCTTCGATGGTTCCTTTGATCTCAACCTGGAGCCAATTGAGAGAGAGAGAGAGAGACAGACAGAGGCAAAGACAGAGACAGAGACAGAAGAAGACAGAAACAGAAAGCGACTGAGACTGAGACTGAGACAGAGAGACAGAGAGACAGAGACACAGTCAGAGACAGAGTGAGAGATAGATAGATATATATATATATATATATATATATATATATATATATATAGTGAGAGAGAGAGAGAGAGAGAGAGAGAGAGAGAGAGAGAGAGAGAGAGAGAGAGAGAGAGAGAGAGAGAGAGAGAGAGAGAGAGAGAGAGAGAGAGAGAGAGAGAGAGAGAGAGAGAGAGAGAGAGAGAGAGAGAGAGAGAGAGAGAGAGAGAGAACGAGAGAACGTGAGAACGAGAAGGAGAGAAAGACAGAGAGACGGATAAAAAAGAAACCCAATGTTAACCTTATCGGTTGCCTGCCTCTAAGCCTTGTCATCTTTCCGCGAGTTCTTCAGTATAAAGACTAAAAACATCCTTTTAGAATCCTATTCTGAATCATCCGCAACTTTTCATCTAAATCCTATACAGCAAGCGTCAGTCTGACAGTCTGCTGGACAGCCAGTCTGATTCTTTTTTGCCCCTAACCCGAATCTGACCTTTTGATCTTACCTGCCCCAAGCGCTAGTGATTAAGCTCAATAAGCTGGACAGGTGCCGGCGGCTTCGCATTTATAAGCGCTATGAAAATCTGGAAATTCTGATTAAAAACTTCAATCGATGTCCTTTCAATGCTTAGGAAGTTGATAGATTAAATTGCAGCTTAATTCTTCCAGGTCAAAAAAGAGTGTTCAAGTACATTTCCTATCAGCATTAGCAAGACAGCGTCATGCAGGTAAGGATCGTATTAGGTCTTGGGATGGCGATACTAGCTAGATGGAAAGGCGTGCTTTCTCTGTTTTTGCCCCGGCAGTACGGAATAGCCTCTCTCTTGACTCTTGAACGGCGCATGTTCCCTAGACTCTCTGACACATTCTATGAGCACTTCAAAACTGTTCGTGTTTGCCGTGCTGTAATCAGGAGCACCTCTGAGTATATTCTTTGAAGAGGTGCTATATGCATACTTGTTATCCTCACATTACTTTTGTTGTTTATTTTCAAAATGCATTGACATGTAACTGGACCGTGCGTTGTGTCACCCTGATTTGTCTCAATTAAACGAAGATTATTTTGAAAGAAAGGAAGAAAGAAAGAATGAATGAATGAATGAATGAATGAATGAATGAATGAAAAAGTGCAACAATGTCACGTACGTCAGAGGGTTGTCTAGTTCGCAAAGGGTGTCGAGTTCTTCCTCGATGACGTCACAGTCGATGTTATCCCTCTCTAGGTCCCGGATGAAGTGGGTGTCTTTGAGCCACTTGAGGTGCGTCTGATACCTCTCTCCCCTAAAAGGAAATTCACAAGGCTCAGAGCTCATTAAAACGACTGATATCCAGCACTAAATTTACTAGCTGGATTGCGCATTCATCCGTCCATCTATCCATCAATCATCCTTTCCTCCATCCATCCATCAATCCATTCATCCATTCGTCCGTCCATCCATCTGTCCATCCTTCCTTTCGTCCGTCCGTCCGTCCGTTCGTCCATCCATCTATCCATCTATCCATCTATCCATCCTTCCATCCACCCACCCACCCATTTACCCATTCACCCATCCATCCATTCACCCACCCACCCATTTATTTACTTCCCCCTCTTATTATTTGCTTAAGCTGAAGTAAATCTGCATTTGAGTGTCACGAACAAATTGTCCATTTGTAGGGAGCAAAATTGTCCATGGTCGTTTCATGGAGTTCGCTCAGCAGACTCGAACCCGTAATCGTTAGACTGCATGACAGAGCGATGCTGTCAAGTACATGCAAGAATGCCAAAGGCAATATAATTATTTTATTGTTTTATAACGGGTTACAGAAGAGTCTCCTAAAAGGTCTACATGCTGAGTGTGTGGTGACTGCAAGCTCTTTCTGACGGCAAGGAGTCTACCATAAAAGTGTTCGTTATCCCTGGAGTAAGGCTTATTTATATTTAATTATCCATTAATATTTATTTAGCTATTTATATTTTATTTATTATGCTCGGGACATGCTTAAGATGGACCATCTACAATCTACATGTACTTCCTACTGTTCAACGATTTTTATCAAGAACGAATAAGCATCAGTGTCCAAATAAATAGATCTAGGCCTGTGGCACAATGAAGTTATCAAACCTTAAGACAAATACATAATAATTATTGTGCCAGAAGTGAAAAAGATTATAGAATGCCATTAACGAATTGCGACTCCACAATGCATTGGCTACAATCTGCGTGAATGTCAACTGCACGCCTTCTTCCTCAAAATATCAGACTCAGTTTAATACAGTTTGACAAACTGCAGGCCTATTTCACTTAACCAGGTAAGTATAAACTATCAAGTAGGCTACAAGAACGAAATCCTGATTGTTTGACCTAAGCTATCCTCTAAATTTGTATAATTTTATTACATAATTTGCATAACACGCTACTAACTTCTGACAAGTCGGCTTCACACTTGACAATATCAATAATAGTTTACAGTACTCTAGTCTACTTTGTGTCTGCCACGCCCTATATAAAATTATATTTAGCGCCTCAGCGTATAATGTTTTTCGTATCTATACAGGGAAGACCGCTTCAAGAAATAATATATGATGTGGATAATTTGCTCACACTTGTTTGCTCACACTTGGTTGCTAATTAGACTTGGTCAACGCTCACAAGTGGTTACCACCCACACGTTGTTACCACACAAACACAAACACACCACACATCCACACACACAGACGTGGTGAGTCTGGTGACCACTCACACTTGGTTACCACCCACACGTTGTTACCACACACACACACACACACACACACACACACACACACACACACGTGGTTGCCACTCACCCGTGGTTACCACCCATAGTTGGTTAGGCTATTCACAAAGACACTGTGAAGTTGTGAGCCACGTTGTGAGAACCACTGCGTTGAAAAAGCTAATGCTCTGTAAACTGGGTTTGCGTATTTGTCATGTCATGTCATGTCAATCACCGACGTCGCTGCGCGACGGTTGGTCGCATGCATGGACTACAGCTCTCCACTGCCTCCTATCGCGTGCAGCGGCGAGAAGATTGGATCCGGAAAGACGGGACCAAGCAAAAATGTTGTCAATCCAGCTAATACGCGGTCTACCCTTGCGTCGACAACCTTCCACGTGACCCAGCATAATGGCTTTTTCCACGCAATCCTGGGGAATCCTGATGATATGACCGAAATAGGAGAGTTTGCGAGCCTTGATGGAACCCAAGAGCTCTGGTGAAGTTCCGGCAAGCCGATAAACCTGCTCTGTGGTAAGTTTGAGCGTCCAAGAAATGCGCAAAAGCTTACGGGTACATTTGTTCTCGAAACTCTGTATCTGCTTTTCCTCCGCCTTTTTAAGCACCCATGATTCGCAACCATAGGTTGCAACTGACCAGACCAAGGATTTCATCAAACGAAGCTTGGTTTGAGTACTAATGGACTTATTTTTCCAGACCTTCGTAAGCTTCACCATGACCGCCATACCCATGGCCAGCCTGGACTTAATATCGACTGAGCACTTTGCATCGCTTGAGATTTTGCTGCCTAGATATGTGAAGTTATCCACTTGTTTTAGTTCACTGTCCGCGACAAAAATCCTGAGGATCCTATCGGTATTGGTCATAACCTTCGTCTTTGAAACATTTATCTTTAAACCGTACTCCTTGGCAGCGGATTCGACACGATTGACGAGCTCCTGGAGTTCCTCTGGTGATGTAGCGATCAAGAGTATGTCATCCGCGTATCTAAGATTACTGATGGTCCTACCTCCAATTCTGAAGCCCCCTCTGAACCCGTCAAGCGCCTTGCGCATTACATGTTCCGCCATGATGTTAAATAGGCAAGGCGAGATGTTACAACCTTGCCGAACGCCTTTCTTAACGCGAAACCAGTTAGAGGTGATATTATCTGTCCTAACCGCTGCTCGTTGCTGTTTGTATAGGTTCATCAATAGTTGGACAAGTTGTGGGGGAAACCCCATGTCCAGCATAGACAACCACAGCTGACCGTGTTGCACCATGTCGAACGCTTTCGTAAAATCTATGAAGCAAAAGTAGAGATTCTGACTTCTCTCATTTGCCTTTTCTATGATGATCCGGAGGTTCGTAATCTGATCGCGAGTGCCTCGATTGGGTCTGAAACCGGCCTGCTCAGGAGCCAGTTCATTGTCAAGTTTAGTTTGAATGCGCTCCAGGATGACCCTTAGGAGAATTTTGCTGGCGTGCGAAACTAGCGCTATGGTCCTGTAGTTCTCGCAACAGAGCGGATCCCCCTTTTTCGGTAAAGGGATAAAAACTGATTGCGTCCAATCGTCGGGCCAGACTCCCGATATCCATACATCAGTACAAATCTTATGTAGCATGGTAAGAGTCATATCACCACCAAATCTGAGAAGCTCGGTGGCGACTCCGTCCGGTCCCGAGGCTTTGTGCAAAGAGGCTTTAAGCAAAGCGCGTTTGATTTCTTCTCGCAGTGGAGGCGGTTCTCTTTCCGTAATTTCGAACGTTATCTCGTCTTCATTGCCTGTGTAAAGTCCTTCACAATATTCCTTCCAACGTTCATTAACCTTCACCGGATCAACTAACTTCTTTCCAGAGACGTCCTTGATAGCTATTTTACGCGCCTGAAACGGTCTAGTGAGATTTTTGACTGTCTTGTAAACCGGTCTGCAGTTTCCACGCTTTGCATTTTCTTCCAGTTCGCAGCAGAGCGCATCAAGTTCGGCTTCTTTGTCTTCCCTCAGTCTTCTTTGCACTTCTCCTCTCAAAGTCTTATATTCCACCGGTGATTTCGTCTTGGCTTCGCGCTTCCTCTTGATAAGCGCGAAAGTGTCATCCGAGATCCAGTTTTTACGCTTCTCAGAGTCTTTGGGAACAATCTTTTGCGTATTTATTCGTGATTAATTTATGAAGCTGGGGCAGCAGTCGGTTTCTATGGAAAGGACTATGTTTCAGTATAATAATGCAGAGCAGAAAAGAAACGAAAGAGCTAAATTTCATGATCATCATCATCATCATCATCATCATCATCATCATCATCATCATCATCATCATCATCATCATCATCATCATCATCATCATCATCATCATCATCATCATCAACAACAAAAACAGCATCATCATCATCAACATCAATAACAAAAACATCATCATCACCATCACCATCGTTATCGTCATCAACATCAGCAACGACAACAACAACAGCAACAACAGCAAAAACAGCAGCAACAGCTGCAACAACAAGACGACTGTTTGAAAGGCAAGACGCAATACGCAGCTGCTGCCGACCAAAGAAGTGTCAATTGATCTTACATGCATCATTGCATCATTGCATAAGCTTACTCTTCTGCATGCGACGATTTGAGGATGCCATCCATGAATTGCCAGATAATGACTGGAGCGCTGACGTAAACAACAACAGCTGCGAAACCAAGCTCCCCTTCGGCATCTCACCCAATCAGTTTTCACTTATAATCCTCACTTATTCTTGGATTTCTATTTTAACATGCAACAATATTATTGCATAGCCTACGCAGACACTTGTCAGCGTATAGAGGTACAAGCATTCGGTTCTCGCAGCCTCGGGTCAAGAAGACTCCGTGTTAGACGACCGATTTGATTGATTGCAAGGCTTTGACTTTTGTCACAGGATCGCGAACGCAATGCATGATCTAGGACATTACTCAGATGGTTCCATGTCGTATTCTCTGCGTACAAAACAACTGGTCCGGCAGGCATAATTTTCCTATTCTTTAACCTAACCATGGCAAGTACAGAACCCGATGTCGCATATGCATGTAATATAATTGCCTAGGGCGTCTGCGAGTCGTGGGTGTGTTTGTGTCGTGTGCAAGACTAGTGTATCCATAAAAATATATATTGAAGAAATAATATGAGAGCAGACCTTTAGCCAAGCTTCGATAAACAGTGGCTAGCTACGGGTGTGAAATGCTGACACTTTCGTGATCTCGACATTACGAGGGGTGGCCAACTTAGAACATGAAACCTTGAGTTCTTTTATTCATGCAAACTCAATTAAAATTCCACATTGACAAAATCCTTGTGTTCATGGGCGCCCGCAGAAATTTTTACAGGAGGGGCAAAACACGATGGTCAACGTTAAATGTTTTTTAGCAGGAGGAAAAAAAATGTAAAGCCGGGAGTTAAGAACATGCATGGGTATTTTTCACAGAGGTTTCTTGATGTAAATTTCTCAGTTTCACTTTTTAAAATTTCTAATATGAATTGTTTATTTTTTCGATGAAATTTGTTTAAAAAAATCGAAACGTATTAGTTCAAAGTAGACTTTTTAATTCTCTAATGCGAAGAAATTTGTTATAAACCTCAAAAGTAGTAGGCCTAGTGAAAAAAATAGGTTTCAATTTTCCAGGGGGGCAAGTGCCCCCCCTTGCTCCTATGTGCGGGCGCCCATGCTTGTGTTCTTCAAAAGTTGTAATCCTGAAAACAGCGGAAAAAACAATAACGAAGAAAAATGTCGAAAACAGCAGTCGAAGTTTGCAAGAATGCTTCGTGCGTTATTACCCACTCCTTCGAAAGAATAACTTCAGCTTCTTTTCCCAGCATCTTTCTGCGGCAACGACTATAAATTAATCGACGAGCTCATGAATAAAATATCGCCTGTCCGTGAACGTGCACTTGTATGGCTGTGTTGCAGACAGGGAACAGTGGGGCGAAGCAGCGTTTTCACGACGAATGGACAACCCCTCGGGGAGGGTAGAATGGGTCGCAAAACGACGGACTTGTTTTAGAGCCGGATGAATGGGACGTTACGGAGTCGTCTTACGTGGGTCAGACGCTCCATGAATCCCTATTATGTCGACACAAAACGAAGACCTTTGGTGTGTGTGTGTGTGTGTGTTTGTGTGTTTGCATGCATGTGTGTGTGTTCGTGTGTGTGGGTTTTATGTACGAGTGTGTGCGTGTGTTTGTGTGTGTGTGTTGGTGGGTGGGTTTTATGTACGAGTGTGTGTATTTGTGTGCGTGTGTGTGTGTGTGTGCCCTAGCGTGTATGTATGTGTGTATTTGTGTGTGTAGGCTTGTGTGTATGGATGTTTTGTTGCTTGTTTGTATATGCACTTGTTATAGCGCCCCTTCAAAATTACTACTCAAAAGCGCCCCCGACCACAGCGCGGACACCGAATCGGAGTTTCACGCCAAAGCGCTGAGCAATTGCGAGTGAAGGATTTGCTCAGGGTTCCTACGCGGATGTGTGTGAGAGAGAATATATTAGTGTGTGTGTGTATGTGTGTGTATTTGTATATTAGTGTGTATTATGTATGTGGTGTGTGTGTGTGTGTGTGTGTAGGTGTGTTTGGACGTGGGTGTATGCAAGCATGTGTACAGTACTAGGAGGCATAGTAACGTAATTCTTTGGGATACATGTAAGCCTAAAATACGCAATACGCATACATGGATTGTGTATGGGTGTGTATGCAATTCACGGACTCAACGCCGGCTTTAGAGATAGAGAAGGGTCAACTGACGGACTGCATTGGTCTTAACTGGTCAGGGCATTCGGATGATACATTTGATACATACAAAGCAAGGTGTGTGCCTTGGTTGTGCAGCACACAGGTCTCGTTTTCCTTTCATACATACGTACATCCATGCATATGTAATTATGTATACATACATGCATATAAACTTGCATACATGCATACATACATACATACATACATACATGTATACATACATGCATACATACATACATACATGCGTACATACATACATACATACACACATACACACATAACATACATACATACATTACATACATACATACATACATACATTCATACATACATACATACATACATACATACATACATACATACATACATACATACATACATACATACATACATACATACATACATACATACATACATACATACATACATACATACATACATACATACATACATACATGCATACATACATACATACATACATACATACATACATAGATACATACATACATACATACATACATACATACATACATACATACATACATACATACATACATACATACATACATACATACATACATACATACATACATACATACATACATACATACATACATACATACATACATACATACATACATACATACATACATACATACATACATACATACATACATGCATACATACATACATACATACATACATACATACATACATACATACATACATACACGCATACATACACGCATACATACATACATACATACATACATACATACATACATACATACATACATACATACATACATACATACATAAATACATACGAACGTACGTACGTACGTACGTACATACAGAATTGCATATACAAATTATACATAGATTATATGCGCACATGTGTGTGCACATGTGTGTGCACATGTGTGTGCACATGTGTGTGCATATGTGTGTGCACATGTGTGTGCACATGTGTGTGCACATGTGTGTGCACATGTGTGTGCACGTGTGAGTGTGCGCGCATGTATTTTTAGTTTATTAATTGCCTTTATTGAAAATTCTTCGATTTTATTATCTGTTCATACCTTGATTGATTGATCGCATTTATACGTTCTCGTGCAGACATAAGAGAAGATGAGTGGTGCATTATTGATGTGTCAAACGTGAAAACGAAAGGACCTGACCACTGTCAAAAAATCATTCCAAAAACCAGACAGACGTCAAAATGGTTTCGCTGACATCCACATAATCCAACCGCTCGCTGAGATTAATCGTCTATGAAAACCTTTGTCTCATTATTCTATTTCGTATTCGAAAAACGTATCTGTCTTATTTAATCTGACAGGCTTGGCTGAATAATATTTGCGCATAATTAATTATACAGTCGGGTGGTCGCTGCACATTGCTCCACGCATGGCTTGGTAAACCGAAGACATTGGCTCCAGTTGATGAGGCAAATTGCATTCATGCGTGGATGAATTTCCGGAGTAAAGCTAAGCCTGCAGGTGATGGTTGCATGGAAAGCAGCTGCAGAGGTTGCATGATTTTTTTGTCTTGCGAATGCACCTGCGTTGCTCATTGTGAATATTATTTTGTCTCGCAAATGATTTCACCTGGCTAATTGTGAGTTTTATCCTTGCATAAAGGCCACAATAATATGCATTGTGAACTTATTTTTACAAATAAATCTAGGCCCTATAATACCTTGCTCATCGTGATTTTTTGACAGATGAATTCACCTTGTTCATTGTGAATGTTTGCCTTGCATGTGGATTCAATTTGCTAGTTGTGAATATTTTGTCTTGTAATAAATTTATATAGCTGGATGTAAAAAATTTTTGTGAACAAATTTCGATTTTATTTGCAAGATAGTGAACTCTTTATTAAAAGCAGTAGGCCTACAGGTTTAGATTTCTCCAAATTATTCCTCGCATTGAACTTAGTTAAGTAGGCCTATACCAACATATAGGCCTAGTCAACCTCTTATTGCAAATATATCTGGAAGATACCTTGAAGATTTAGGAGTCTGCCAAGATGAAGATGCTGTCAGCTTCGAGAGTAGGTGGATGTTCTATGTAGGCCTACTATCATGACAGGATTGACAATGATATCTTGACTGAGATGAAAGTCTGGGAAAAGCGGCTACACGTCAACATCTCACATTAGGCATTGTATGGTATCAGCATTCTATCGCAACGTGGACTGTTCCTGCCTTCAAATCCTAAACTGCAATCATTCTGCGTTGTGTAAGTTTGAAATTAATCGAAGATTATTATTATTATTATTATTGTTATTATTATTATTTTTAAAATTTATTATTATCATTATCATTATTATCATCATCATCATCATCATCATCATCATCGTCGTCGTCGTCATCGTCGTCATCATCATCATCATCATCATCATCATCATCATCATCACCACCACCATCATCATCATCATCATCATCATCATCATCATCATTATTATTGAAAGGACCGTAAAGCAAGAAAACTATACACACAACCGATGGTACAAAAAGGTCAGCAAAGAAAAATCAGCTGAACGGATTGTAAAGGGAAAGCCAACGCAGATGACAAGAGACGGTTGAAAGCGATTGCAACATCCGGGTCTGTAGGAGGAGACGTCGATGATTCTGCAACACATGGCTGGAAATAAATTGGATATATTCTTTGGACGTCGTCTCCAGTCTGACACGGTGGGTGAGTAGAGTTGGGTAGGGTGGGATGGGTGGGGTGGGGTTGCCGATGGGTTGGTTCGTTTCCGGCAATGAGTCTCCAGACGTAATTGGGACCCTGCTTGGGACGAGGGTCACGTCTCTTGGCTTTCACCGCCCCATCTCATTTTGACGGGTTTTTCTATACCCCCGACCGGAGCGTATACGCGGACGTTAATTTCGTCAACGGACGGTTCGTCTTGGACGGTTCGTCATGGACGATTCGTCACGTGGACGATTCGTCAAGCGGACAATAGAAGTTACATGTACAATTACAATTACAATGTACATGTAAGTTACTAACTACAATTACAATAGAAGTTACCAACTGTAATCACAACAGAAGTCATTAACCACAATTACAATACAAGTTACTAATTACAATTACAATAGAAGTCATTAACCACAATTGCAATACAAGTTACTAATTACAATTACAGTGGAAGTTACTAATTACAATTACAATGGAAGCTACTAATTACAATTACAATGCAAGCTACTAACTACAATTACAAGAAAAGTAATTAATAATACAATCACGAAAATACAAGCAAAAGGGCCAGAAAATCACAACGTGTAAGTATACCATAACTCGAAGTGAAGCAATTTTATTTTCCTGACGCAACATCAACGTGGGTTATAAAAAACCCACGAGAACCAAAACAAGCAAGACTGAAAACCATAAAACCACGGAGATTGAAGGCGGGAAATAACTGGAACAGGAGTAAATAGAAGCACATCAATTTAGAACAGGTAATTAGGAAATTAGTTCGTGGCCGGAAGCCAAAACAAGACCTGTGTAGGCTTGCTAATGAACGTATCACAGAAGGTAATTGACGTATCTCCAGTTTGGCATTGCTTTTCCTGTACTCCACCTAGCCTTCTTCTGCTGTCTGCACATTCCACCCATTCACGCTTTCATTACGCTCCACATTTGCTTATAATTTCCAATCTCGCGGTTGTTCTCTCCGCATACAAAATTGCCTCTCCACTGCTTGTAGGCCTACTTCATTTCCCTTTTCTGATTCTTGTTATCCTTTTCCACCCCTTCCACCTCGGGTTTCTACTCCACTCATTTCATTGTCCTTCTCTTTACTCTGTTCTTCTTCCTCCTCTATTTTCAGTTTCTTGTTCTCTCGCTCTTTAACTTCTACTTTATTATGTTTCTAGGTCCTACTCTTCTTGCTATAGCTGTAAATACTAGTTTCTTTCTTCATAGTGCTTCTTTTGTTCTTACTCGTCATCTTCTATTTCCTCCTCGTCTCCCTGCACTTCTTCATCATCGCCCTTTTGATTTATATTTTCGTCTTCCTCTTCCTTTTCTTCTCCTCCACTTCCTCTTCCTCTTCCTCTTTCCACTCCTCTTCCATCTACACCAACTCTTCCTTTTCCTCATATTTTCCACGACCTCTGTCTACTTTCCAACCTCTCTCTCATTCGTCTCCTCCGCTATTTCTCCTGCTCCACATTCTTCCTCATCCTCTTTTCTCACTTACTCTCATTGCTCTTACTCTCGTCCTATAACTAAGTGCAAGGGCGACGTTGGTTTATTGCAGTATCATCCAAACTGCAAGACAACCTTATGTAGCTTAGCTATATAGGCTACAGCGTTTCACCGATATTATAGGCCGAGCAGTAGTTACACGGAATCCACCGTCTCTTTCCCGGAGAAGATAACAGATGATTAAACCATGATTAGATAACCGCATCCATCTGGAAATTGTTTTTCCAGGTATATCCAACAGTCCTGCAGTCCACAACGTGCTTTTTAAAGTCAAATTACGTGTAAGAGGAAGTTTGGTCAGTTATTTATATTGCGCCAACCGAGGACAGCAACCGTCCATTTGTAAGCTGACCACGATCGCCTGTGTTTTTTGTCCAATTCCATTTCGCAAAGTCCAGCTGGGTCCGAGATATATGAGGCACATTGCCGTCTTCGAAGGAAAACAGTTTCCTCAAAAGAGGAACCTGATTTATTTATGCTCACATTTGCATATGCGTGAGAATGTCGCGACACGTCGGGGACTAATAGGAATTTGAGCCGAGAATGACCCAGGACGGATTATACACGGGCATGTACATTGTATTTTGCCAGGCCGACGAATTTCAGTAGTCCCGTAATCCACACTGATCTGTCAACACCATGGGCATAGGCGTACGAGGCGGGGGTTCAGAGGGTAAATGCCCCCTCCCCAACTTTCGGACAAGTCTGGTTTTTCGGGAAAACACAGCCCGAACGATTAAAAAAAGGTCGTCAACTTTTGGGCAAGTCTGGGTTTTTTGCCGGATATATGTTTCGGGCAAAAGCTCAAACTTTGCCCCCCTCCACTGCTGAACTCTCCCGTACGTCTATGACTATGAGGGGGGGGGGGTAAAATCCGTTGAATCTCCACGCTTGTGTACGTCTGTGTTTGTCGATGAGATAGGCCTAGTGGCTGCATTTTTGTAAAGTCTTCAGTGGATTTTGTGTCTGTTTCAGGGCTGAAAGTGGTTTAGAAAAATTGACGGTCTGACTTTCCTTTGAGCCGAATATATTTATGACGACCTTTTTGGGGAATTTGCCCAAAATTTTAAGGGTCTATATATTACGGTTTTACCTATTTTGGGTATCTTTTTGAACAAAATTGTTAACACGCGATCCGGCTGAGACCCGGCACCAGCTGCCAGCAGGTCACGAAATTCAGTGCCGGGTGCAGACCCCGACAGACCCGGCTCACTTTCAGCCCTGGTCTGTGCTGAGTGTTTACATTCTTGTGCAACCTTTAATGGACCGTGATCAAAATGAATGTGTCATCTCTTGAAATCAGGTGACTAAGTAGGACCTACAGTTATGAATTTTTTAGTGATCTTGGCATTACACTATCTGAACCAAACAGAGCCTTTTAATCTTGTCCATGTTTAAAGGCACTTAAGCTTATATAGGAATCATCAGAAGCAGGCAGAAAAACTGGTTGGGCCACATCATAAAAGGAAACTCTCTTCCGGGAACCATAATTTAGGGAATAATAGTGGGTAAAAAGACAGGTTGAGTGCCCCACAATCGAGATGCTTTTGAGACCGAGGATGCTGCAATTGGACTACCTGTAGGCTACATGAGGATGGAGAAGGGTCATAGAAAGTTGAACGAAAGAGCCGGACAACGTGATGAAATAATGGCGGCATTGAATGCACGAACCTGTCTATAGATAGGCAGAGAACCAAAGACGAAGAAGAAGAAGAAGAAGAAGAAGAAGAAGAAGAAGAAGAAGAAGAAGAAGAAGAAAAAGAAGAAGAAGAAGAAGCTATATAGTTATATATACCGTTGGTCGTCCTCTCCGCTCTTTAGACCGTCATGATCTTCTTGTAACACGATCTCGGACTGTCACAGCCCAACACCGTGCCTTTGCCTCTGTCTGCTCTTTACTGTGGAATGGCCTTCCTACTATTATTCGTGCTCAGATTTTATCTGGAGGCTTTATTTTTTCTTCCAGGTGTCTTAAGACTTTAATTTTTTCCGGAGTTCTTCGCACTGAGAGCGCCTCTGATTAGATTGTACTGTGATAGGCGCTTTATAAATCCAAACATAGAATAGTATAGGTCAAGGTTACGTGACTTCATGAGATGCCAAAATGACACTGTGTTGAGTTTCTAGGAACATACAAGCACGCAAGCTCTTCTTATACATGTATAACCTACCTTTAGCCTACTCTGGTTTTAACAAGTGCAGCAGTTGCGAAATTGGAATTCGGACGATTTTGCAAAGCGTCTCGATTGTGGGTGACTAGACCAGGAATAGCTTCCACCTTGACTCTTCCCCGCTTCCAGGAAGGATCATCTCCTCAACGTTTTTTTCTCATCTCAAATCTGTTTTTTTTGTCGTGCTGTATAGTCGCACCTCTGTCTCTGAGTATGCCTATATTTCTAAAAAGGCGCTGCATAAATGAATGAATGAATTATGCGTCACCTGACTACAAGTCTAAAGGCGCACACTGTTGTTTGCAGGCAAAAACCACAGCTGCTGTCGAACTAAATCCATTTACATGCATGCGCCTAAAGCGTTCGGTTGGCATAAACGTTCGTTATACAGTCCTAGAGAGCTGTCAACAGGTTTCTGATCGAGTTATAAATAAATGTTCTCACAAAGCCAGGAGCTTAACTCGGGCATACATTCGCCCATACATATATGCGCAGTCGTGAGTAATATATACATAATTATACACATATAGGCCTGTATGCATATACATGTATATGAATATAGGCCTAATATATGTATATAAAATATACAGCCTTCTTTAATAAAGTATGACAGGCGTTGTCATTGTGTCTGCTCACTGTCAAAGACATGGACATTTATATTGCAGAGTCAAGTTTTAACCTCGCTTTTACCGGAACCATAGGCCTATAGGCCTACACAGGCCTTATTACGTACGTCTGCTTAAAAGCTAAATGCATGGATACGAAAAATGCCAAAAGAGCTGCCAACCAAATTATTAGGCCTACTCGTGCAAATAGATAAATTCTGGAGTTTCGCTTTTTATATACAGAGCAAGATGTGAACATATTAGTTAGCTTAGCAAGCTTCTCCAAACCTATGAATTTCATGTGGTCCGACAAGAGCTTTCGGATCAGTCACCTATGGCTGCTCAGTATTTGTTTAGAAGCACGGAAGTGCAGTTGGTGCAAGTAAATTCTCTTTCTAAATAATTCAAGACTCACTTAAATATTATGAACCGATGATGCTCCTAATTTTCTTTTCATTACCGCATTATGACTGCGGAAGAAATTGATCAATTTACCTGTAGGCTATGTCTCAGTGCAGCTAAAACGCATGTTTCTTTTGCGATGTTGTTTGCAGGCTGCCGCGCTCTGCCATGATTAAAGGCCTACATAGTGCCGATTCATCAAATGTCTTTTTGTTTCTATGCAGCCTAATAAAGAATGCACAGATTTGACTTCGAAGTCATTGTGTCCGAATTGAGTAATCTAAAGATAGCCGTACGTTTAAGTACACACACACACACACACACGTACAGTCGTACACACACTCACGCACACGCACATACACATAAATGTAGGCCTAGCCTATATATATATATACATCATACAACATATAAGCTTAACCATGTCCAGATATTTTATTGCTTTGTGCATCAAGTCATCAACATAATTATACATGTGGTAACCAAATTTTTAAGCAAACTGAAGAGAAAGGGACAGAGACCACAATTATAAGCCTATAAGGGGTGAAAGTCCCGCTTATAACAGGGTTACCCATGTACATGACGAAATGGCAACCGGTTATAATATGGGACAATTGAACTTTGTTAAACTTAACCAGTTGGCTAAGACTCAATATAATATACGATATAATGTATTAATATTTAGTGAAAACACATTACTTAAAAATTATTATCGTTTTTTGAACCTGGGTGAAAAAACACAATCATTGACAACAGAGGAAAAAGTTCCGGTAGTATTATACTATGAAGCTGACATAAAATTATGATTGACTGCAAGTTAAATGCGAAGACAATGTCTGCGAGAGAAAATGATATTTCAAAAATAGATGCTTTTGTCATGAATCCAATTCTCTAGTGACAACGAGACAAAACACTTCGAGACACGCGACACGACTACCGTCAGAATTTCTGTTCGGAAACCATTTATGAAGATTTCTCGTTTCTTAACCGTAGTGGAAGTTGTTTTATTGTAAGCGATGAATCAAGAAGCGGGGCTAAGGCAGAGACTTCACTTTAGTTAAATTCATCTTTACTATGGTATAGGCTATAGCCTACAGTTATTTTTCGTTGACAACAGATAGCATGATGATCTAGTGACTTCTTCTATTGCGTGATCTTTTGAATCCAAAATCCGAAGATCAATGGGTGTTATTTAATCCTATAACCCAGTTTTCCATGCATATGCATCGTCTTTTGTCACTTGCATTCAAACCGCCTCTTTGTTTTCATTTAGCATAGAAGTTGAGAAATAGGCTATAGTCTATAGCCTATTATGGATCTAATACTCTATAGCTAAATTCACCTTTCCTTTTGTATAGCCTGCCGTTATTTTTTCGTTGACAACAGATAGCTAAGTCTAAAGCTGATGATCTAGTGACTTCTTCTATTGCGTGATCCTTTTAATCCAAAATCCGAAGATCAATGGGTGTTATTTAATCCTATAACCCAGTTTTTTCTGTTATGCATCGTCTTTTATCACTTGCATTCAAACCGTCTCTTTGTTTTCATTTAGCATTGAAGTTGAGAAATATAATAGTCGACAGCAATTCCATCGTCATTCTTTTTATACGGTGCAAATATTTATTTATTCGTTCATTTTATGGACTTATATAACGCTCCTTCAAGCAGCTTAATATTGTCAGGAACGCTCCCGACCCAGCCATGGATAAGGGGGAAAACTTAAGTGATTTATGAAACCTTTAAAGCTCCATTGGTCATCGGAAAGGGAGGTCTGAGCCATCTACGCCAATAAGATTGACGGAGTCCAGCAATAATCATTGTAGAAATACATTCTAGATGCAGTTTTTAAAAAATATTATTAAATTTACTTTGAGTTACAGGACGTTTGATTATAATGCCCGTGAACAAATCCATAGCAATTTTTTCCCTTTGGCTGCCAGTACAAAGCACCTACTGGAACAGTACTGCACAGACTTGTGGCTTGTGTCATCGTAGTAGATTTCTTTGCGGAAAGTAACTATAGAGCAACTTGCTCTACAGCACATAAATTTACAGTGGATCTGTTGACCATAGTCCAAGGCTGTTTTTAACAACTGCACAAATCCATCTAGAACTACACATTTTGTGTACAACTGCACGATAAAAAAAGCAATGCCATAGCCTCTCTCAAGTTGCTGCAATATGCTCCAGTTTTTTCCTACATGCAAAATCAGAGTTTAAAGTAATGCAAATCGATTTTTGGTGGTGCATATACATGTATACTATAGGCCTATAGGCTAATTTCACGAGTTGATGCGTCTAACGGGTCTGGATTTCTTGTCGATAACAATGTTGATTGAGCTAGCGATCTGTTAAACTAGCGACCGTTAACCGCTTCAGTGAATCACAGTTCGGAAGATATTTATCACCGTGCTAACGGTCATTGCCTTGCAAATCCAGCCTCCCAATAATTGCAGCGTGAACCCCGTTCTACAGATAACTCCACATCTAGTTCACCGTGGTGAGCCATGTCCAGTGTTTTATGGCAAGACATTGCAAGGCGATCTCGCCTACTGCATCGCGGCAACATTTTAACGATGCCATTTGCCTTGCTGTTTGCTTAGCAGGCGGTTTGTTGCCCAGCGCTGGAAATCAACGTGGCCGAGCGATATACGATTTATTGGTGCACAATGCAAATTGGTTAAGCTGTTTGTTGTATTGCATGTTGTATTGTATGTTGTATTGGATGTTGTATTGCATGTTGTATTGAATGTTGTATTGTATGTTGTATTGCATGTGGTATTGAATGTTGTATTGTATGTTGTATTGAATGTTGTATTGGATGTTGCATTGTATGTTGCATTGTATGTTGTATTGGATGTTGCATTGTATGTTGCATTAGATGTTGTATTGGATGTTGTATTGAATGTTGCATTGTATGTTGTATTGCATGTGGTATTGAATGTTGTATTGAATGTTGTATTGGATGTTGTATTGAATGTTGTATTGTATGTTGTATTGCATGTGGTATTGAATGTTGTATTGAATGTTGTATTGTATGTTGTATTGCATGTGGTATTGAATGTTGTATTGAATGTTGTATTGAATGTTGTATTGTATGTTGTATTGTATGTTGTATTGGATGTTGTATTGGATGTTGTATTGCATGTTGTATTAGATGTTGCATTGGATGTTGTATTAGATGTTGTATTAGATGTTGTATTAGGCCTAAATGTTGTATTAAATGTTGTATTGGATGTTGTATTAGATGTTGTATTAGATGTTGTTATTAAATGTTGTATTAAATGTTGTATTGTATGTTGTATTAGATGTTGTATTAAATGTTGTATTAAATGTTGTATTAAATGTTGTATTAAATGTTGCACTGAATGTTGCATTAGATGTTATATTCGATGTTGCATTGGATGTTGTATTTGATGTTGTATTTGATGTTGTATTGTACGTTGCATTAGATGCTGTATTAGATGTTGTATTAGATGTTGTATTTAAAGTTGTATTGGATGTTGTATTGGATGTTGCATTGGATGCTGTATTATAGATGTCTAACCAGATAAACGAATTTTGTGCATTCGGGCAGTATTTCATGTCCAGAGTTATTGACGCCTGTTTTTGCATGTTGCTAATTAGAAAGGTGCTTTGCCATTGAGTTCCATTAAACTTACAACCATGCTGCCAAGGAGTTGATGTGAACAATGTGCTAATCCTAGTTTTCGAGAGACAGACTGAGGTTAACAATCTTTGACCTCTACCTATTGTGTAGAGACAATAGTAAAAGGAATAATCAAAGTTGTAGCCGCACCATCCAAAACACGCTAGGAGAGCTCGCTACTCCTCTCCAAACCCATTAGTCAGTTGAATCATTTGCATGTGGGCTTGCTCAAGGTCGGGTAAACACCCCCTCCAAATAAAAGCATGGATGAAACTTTGTTTGATGGCACCATCTCTGACGGTGGTTCCAAGATGGCGGTTTCTCGAATGTGCATTGACTAAACCTTAGCTTTTGATGTCAGTCCTGTATAATAATTATAATAATAATAATGATCGTAATATCAATAAAATACAGGGTACGATGTCGGGATCAAGGGCAAGGGGAAGACAGAGGATGAAATGGATCGCGAATGTCATCACGCGGATGAAACTACCATTCGAGCGGATATTGAAAGAGACGGAGGACAGGAGAAAGTGGCAAAGGCGTGTCCATGAAGCGACCAACCCTCGAATCGAGGAAGGTTAAAGACAAGACAAGACATACTGATTGTGCTCCATCATACCTGTCTATTCTTTGTCGACCTGTCTCTGACCTTGCAGCCCGTCGAGCTCTTCGCTCTACGACAACGGGGGAGCTTTTGGTTCCTCGAGCTCGCACTTCTACAAGACAGCGCCGAGCCTTTTCTTCTGTGGGTCCCGCTATCTGGAATGGCCTCCCACTAAACTTGCGACTTATGCCTAGACTAAATTCACCTGCTTTTTATAAGTCGCTCAAAACCTATTATTTTAGCTGTGGCTGGACTGGGAGCGCCTCTGAGTAGGTTTCTTGAAGAAGCGCTATATAAATTCACGAAATGAATGAATGAATGAATGAATGAATGAATATCAATAATCATATAGCTGTGAAACCTTGGACGAGGTCTGATTTCTTGGAGATTCATTTTTTACTCCTTGCATGATCTTTTTCTTGGTAATTTAAAATCTGACGATTTGGTTTAGTCATTTATCATTTAGTCATAATTTATGCTACTTTGCCTTTTGATAAATGAATTTAAAGTCTCAATTGCTGATGGGTGGTGGCCACGTGCTGTGCGATTTCTAAATTGGGGCTATGACCGAGTTTTCCCTGGATCCGCCCCTGCATGCATGTATATGACATTGTGTGCTTGCATGTATGCACGAACGTGAGTACATTAATTTTGTATGCACGTTTGATTGAGAACTATTACTACAGCAGCCATAGTAATAGTTCTCATTCCTACGCGCATACTGTAACATGCTAGGAGTAAAAAATGAATCTCCGAGAAATCAAGCCTCGTCCAAGGTTTCACATCCACATGATTATCGATATTCGGAGGAGTATTACAGCGCCTTTTTTACATTTGAAAAGCGATAAGAAACACGACGATTTATCCTCCAGAGGCTCCATATAGAGAGAAGTAAATAAATATATTCAGTGTTATTGCAATGTAATAGAGAAGATTGAAAATCGCTTACCACTGTTTCTGCGACGTATCCTTTGTCATCATCTTGCCGCCACCTCCTCCTTCTTCTCCTAATCCTCCTCCTTCTCCTCCTCCTTCTTCTCGCGACTTGAAGCGCTTCCTCTACGGCAGCACAACACAAGACAACCGACGAAAACAGAAGATGAGGAAGAAGGAGGAAGCACCTAACGATGGCGATCTATTAACGCTACAGCTGAGAGTAGAGAGATGAGGCAAGATGAGGCAAGCAGCACCGATAGACGACGACGACGACGACGACGACGACGCGGGAACCGATGTCTGAGGAGAGTCTGCAGGCGATGGACAATTATTAGATGTGTGTATGTGTAGGTGTGGGCGTGTGTGGATATGCGTGTGTGTGTGGGAGAGAGAGAGAGAGTGAGGGGGAGAGAGAGACAGAGAGAGAGAGACAGAGACAGAGACAGAGAGACAGAGACAGAGACAGAGACAGAGACAGAGACAGAGACAGAGACAGAGAGATACAGAGACAGAGAGACAAAGAGAGATAGAGACAGACCATCAGATGCAGAGACTGATACAGGAAGAGACAGAGGAACAGCCAAACAGACAGAGAGACAGAGAGAGTGAGAGAGAGAGAGACAGAGACAGAGACAGAGACAGAGACAGAGACAGAGACAGAGTTAAAGATGGACGGACGAGTTCCTTCCACGAATTATCGATCGCGGATGACGTAAGAATCAAGTCTATGCCATACGCCAGACATCCTTGCCTGTCCGCCTGTCTGTCTGTTTATCTGCTTGTCTGTCCTTTCTTCCATCCGTCTGTTCGTCTGAGAGAGAGACAGACAGACAGAGACAGAGAAACAGAGACCGATACAGAGACAGAGAGACAGAGACAAAGAGACAAAGAGACAGAGCGACAGAGTCAGAGATAGTGATAAAGACAGACAGAGACAGACAGACAGACAGAGACACAGAGACACAGAGACACAAACAGAGAGACAGAGAGACAAACAGAGAAAGGCATAGTGTTTGCTCGGACGATGAGAAAAAGTACCAGATGTAGCACGTACAAAGTACCGGTCATTAACTTCCGGTCTCGTCCCGACAACCGGAACCCGGTCCTTTACTACTTCCGGCTCCGTGGACAGAATCTTATTTCGATAAAACTGCGGACGTCTAGCAGTCTAAGTCTTTTTATGCGCTGTGGGAAGATTATATTATAGACTGCAGTAGCAAATCTGTACACAGTCTTCCTGTCCTCCTGTCCTCCCCTCCTGCCGTTTTCTTGAGGGACGCGGTGGTGTAGTGGCGGCATAGTTGCCTTGGAGCCGGAAGGTTCGAGGTTCGAATCCACTTCGCCGCGCAAGGACCTTGAGCAAGTCTTTCACTCACAATTGCTCAGCGCTTCGGCGTGAAACTCCGATGCAGTGTCCGCTCTGCATTCGGGAGCGCCTCTGAGTAGAGAGCTTGAAGGAGCGCTATGACAAGTGCACATACAAACAAACATACGAACACACTGACTGACTGACTCACTCACTCACTCACTCATAAGCTTATGCTCACACTGAATCACTCACCCATTCAAATCATAAGTTAATAAGAAAGTGATGTGGACAGTTTGAAGGATATCAACGCTCCGCCATGTCCACATTATTCCGCTGCATGCAGGTCGTGCAGTGACGCAATCATCTCAGATTTCATCGTCGATTAAACCGCGTTAACTGTGCCATGAACTTCGGTTACTTCACCCAATGTCGTCTACACTCAAAACTTATGAAATAAGAAAGAGACAGACAGACAAACAGACGACAGACAGACTGACAGACAGACTGATGAAAAGACATACATGGCCTGGTCTTTCCATAAATCAATTTCAAATACGACGTATCCATGAAAATTTCATGGATAAGTCGTATTTTAATAATTTAGATCTATATTTTTTTAATTTATAGTAACATATTTAATATGTAGACGGATAGCGATTTACAAGTGTGCATTCAAAATTGAGAGTCGATCAACAGACTTATTGAATTCCTTTGCAAGTTATAAACCCTACGCGTCTGACGTGGTCACACGTTAAAGCTATTTGATGTAAGTTTGCGATCGTCAGAGGTTTGTAAAGAGTTTGCTTGGTGATAGAAGAAGAAGAAAAAGAATAATAAGAAGAAGAAGAGTAAAAAGAAGAAGAAGAAGACGAAGAATTTACTCTGGTGACAGCATGGTGTACTCTGTAAGGCAATCTATCAATACCTATCTACCAATCTATCTTTGTGATCTTATTTGGCCCGGACTCTTTTTTTAGTTCGATTTTCGCGTGTTATTGTTCATTTATCTATAACCTTTCAATCAATCAGACATTTTATTGTTCACGGAAAATAGATCACATCGACGAGTGGGAATAACTACAATATCAGGAACCGGCGTGTCCTTTGGGAACGGATTAGGAGTCTTGAGGGTCGGTTGGGTTCAGGTCTGGAGTCGTGAGTGCTGGTTAGGGTCACGTTAGACGTCGTGAGGGTCTGCTAGGGTTTGGGTTAGTGTCGTCATTGGATTATGTCCATTCAAGCTCACTACTCAACAGGCTTTCCCGGACACTGCGTCGGAGTTTCACGCTGAGGCGCTGAGCAATTGCGAGTGAAGAACTTGCTCAAGATCCCCACGCGGCGGCTTGAGGTGGATTCGAACCCTCAACCCTCCGGCTTCAAGGCACCGAGCCCGCCACTACTGTAACAGCACCGCGTTTCACTTAGTTAAGTCTTAGTACAAAGTCTAGCTGTCTGCCGCTGTCTGTTCTTTAGTCTTCATTTTAATCTGTCTGACTGTCTGTCTGTGTAGCCTACCTGTCTGTCTGCCTGCCTGTCTGTCTATCTGCCTGCCTGTCAGTCTACATGTCTATCTGTCTGTCTGACACTTTGTCTGTCTGTCTGCCTATCTGCCTGTCTGTCTGTCTGTCTGTCTGTCTGCCTGTCTGTCTTCTGTCTTTCCTAATCACCAAGCAGAGAATAATCTTCAATTGACGCTGGCACATTGACAATGATGATATGGCAGCAACGGATGTCACACGCAACCATTCAAAGGCAACCGATGCAACAGCAACAACACCAATCAATACACGTCAACAGACATCTTTCTACTCCACATCTTCTCCTTCTATCTTCTCCCCATCTTCTTCTCTTCATTCTTCTCATCTTCTTCTCCCTTCCTGCCCATCTTCTTTTCCACCTCATCTTATTCTCCCACTCCTTCCCATCTTTTCCACCTCATCTTATTCTCCCACTCCTCCCGATCTTCTTCTCCCTTCAATACCCATATTCTTTTCTTCCACATCTTATTCTCCCACTCCTCCCCATCTTCTTCTCCCTTCCTACCCATCTTGTTTTCCGCCTCTTCTTATTCTCCCACTCCTCCCCATCTTCTTCTCCCTCCTACCCATCTTGTTTTCTTCCACATCTTATTCTCCCCTCCTCCCCATCTTCTTCTCCCTTCAATACCCACAATCTTCTCCTCTACATCTTATTCTCCAATCTTCCAAATCTTCTTCTCCTCCTACCCATATTCTTCTCTTTATAAATAACTAGCTGTACCCGGCCACGCGTTGCTGTGGCAGAAAGACCGTCATCTGCCTCCTCCCCCTCCCCCTCCCCCGTCCCCCTCCCCGTCCCCCTCCCACTCCCCGTCTCCCTTTCCCTCACCGTCCCCATCCCCTCCCCGTTCCTCTTCCCTCCCCTCCTCGTCCCCTCCCCGTCCCCGTTCCCCTTCCCCTTCCCTCCCCCGTCCGCGTCCCCGTTCCCGTCCCGTCCCCTCCCCCTCCCCTCACCCTCACCCTCACTCTTCCTTCTTTCCTCCCGGACAGCGACATATGCGCTATCGCGATTTTTGGGCGACTTTTGGGCAACCCTGATCGAAGTTGGTCATCTCGCGACTTTTGGGCGACTTTACAACGTAATGTCACGACAAAAACGTTTCCGAAATCTGGCAACCCTCGTGGACGTTGGAAAGTGTATAATTTGCAAATGGCGGCCGAACGGATTTCAAAGTTCTCTTTTGTGGAAAATGCTGGGTTTTTTCGGGAAAAAAGCATAATACAACACGGTTCTATTGGAATGGAAGGTGTCGTAAAATTTTGAAAACAATCGGTCCGTCAGTTATCGAGAACACTCATAACGCACGGTTGGAAAGTTTCATTTTTATATATATAGATAGTAATAATAATGACGACAATTTATATGGCGCCGTAACACAGCACATGCCGTTACAAATGCGCCTCTACAAAAAACAAACGCAATCAGTCAAAGATACGCCATAGAAAAGGTATAGGCTATGTCTTCAGTCTTCCTCTCGATACATTTCAGTCAACGCAGGCTGTCATCACCTCCATCTGCTTCTGGTGATGTGCTGGTGATGTTGGTGGTGGTGGTGGTGTGGTGGTGGTGTTAGTGGTGGTGGTGTTGGTGGTGGTGGTGTGGTGGTGTTGGTGGTCGTGGTGGTGGTGGTGGCGATGACGGTGGTAGTGGTGGTGGTGGTGGTCGTGGTGGTGTTGGAGGCGGTGGTGGTGGTGCTGGTGGTTATGGTGGTGTTGGTGTTGGTGGCGGTGGTGGGGTGCTGGTGGTTATGGTGGTGTTGGTGGTGGTGGTTATGGTGGAGGTGGCGGGGGTGTTAGTTGACGGTGGTGGTGGTGGTGGCTGCGGCGGTGGTGTTGGTGGTGTTGGTGGCGGTGGTGGTGGTGATGGTGGTGGTGGTGATGGTGGTGGTGGTGGTGGTGGTGGTGGTGGTAGTGGTGGGGGTGGTGGTGGTGGTGGTGGTGGTGTGACTGACCGAGCGCATCCCTCGCAAACGTTTCCTTCCTCACTCTGTGGTGCAGATGTTTACGTGTGTACACATAAACAAAAACAGCGATAGGTTGAAGAGGTTAAATGAACAGGAAGAATATGATGGAGAAGGAAAGAGTAGATTGACGAGGGATGAAAAGAAAGGATGAGGAGGCTGCTGAATGTTTTGAAAAAATGGAAGAAGAAGCAAGTAAAAGAAGAAGAAGAAAATACAAGAAGATGAATAGAGATTATAGAAGAGTAGAAAACGCATTAAGACGACGAAGAAAAAAGGCGGAGTAGTAGTGGCAGTATTGGTAGGAGGAGGAGAAGGAGGAAGAGTAAGACGTGGATATGGAGAAGGAGGAGAACGACGACGTGGAGGAGGAGAGGGTGAAGGAGAAGGAGGATGAAGACGTGGAGGAGGCGGAGGAGTAGGAGGAGCAGGAGGAGGATCAGAAGAAGGAGGAGTAGGAGGAGGATAAGGAAAGGAGAAGAAAAAGACGACGGCGACGACGACGAAGAAGAAGAAGAAGAAGAAGAAGAAGAAGAAGAAGAAGACGAAGAAGAAGAAGAAGAAGAAGAAGAAGAAGAAGAAGAAGAAATGGAAGAGGAAGAGGAGGAGCAACGAAAGCTACTGTTATCTGTTTTTGACCATTGGTGCAAGAGTAAAGTAGCATGACACCTAATAACTCAACAAAGAAAAAGAATCCTCAAAAATCCTCATCAGCATCTACATTGTACATGTATGATCAACATTGCTTGTGATACAAGAACATGAATATTGTTGCGATGATCAATCAGAAGTCTTAACTTTTTGGCGTTCGACTAAGAACTTAAGAAGGGCTTTGGGAAATAAATGGATCTCATAAATATCAGTGCATTGCTGGAAGATTGTTCCACCCGTAATAATTCTGAAAATGCTATAGCCCGAACAGTGCGCTTGGTCAAGAGATAGCCCTACTAATGGCTTGATTATAATGAACGGTGTTACTATAAGCTTAATCCTACTGATAAAAGACCAGCGCTTTCTGTAGGAAAAGGAGTTAATCGAAAACAGCTGATATTTTGGCTGAATTAGGCCATTAGGCCTATTACAAAAGTCAACTGCGTGTGCGTGTATGCCTGCAGGGAGTATATCAAGACGCAAGTGCATGCTGCAAATAAATGCATTGTTTTATTTTTACGTGTTTTTTCGGGGTTGTTAAAACACCCAAAACACCCCCTACCTACGGCCTTTGTCTCCTACGGCTAAATCTAAATTGGCCAAAAACATAGCTGTATCAATCTTTAGTTACGGTATAGGCTATATTTAGCTGCACGTTTTTGTTGGTAATGGTCTGCTCGTGAAACTAGCCTATTTAAAATATGCATCTAATCGTTGTTTGCGATTGTAATGCGTGTGCACTTTCAGCATCTTGGTCCGTTCCAATAGCTTACTATACGGACTAAATTAAATGATTAGCTCTTCCATATATTCTCTCGTTGTTTAAAAAATTTGTTTCCCCTCACTCCCGGAATTCTCAAGGCTCTGCTTGTTGACAGTTCTTCGTTACACAATAATAATAATTGTTGTGTTACATGAATTGGAGCATGCGTAAACATTTAGTCAACGGATGCAATGTTCGTTTGATTTTCGCATTATCATTTCATTAGCGTTGGTGAATAAGCTGGTCAACCTGACGTGGCTTTTTGTGGGCGCTGAGAAATTCTCGAAGATTTACATTACATTACATTACATGGTGGCCTATTTTTGTGTCAGAGAAGTCTGTGGCGTGGCTCGTACAGTGTACATTAGCGCCAGCTGTCGATTGATGGTGAAGTTGTGTTCGCTACGGATCCATCTACCGAGAAGAATTATAGCAACTGTGATAAAAGAATACGGAAACTTTCACGCGCTGTGTTCTCATGTCTGGGCAGATTAATTTAACTCTAATCGTCTTTCGCTCTCCCTTTCTATCTTCCTCATTTCCATCTTTCTCTCTCAGCCAGTGGCGTAGCAATAGGTTGTGCAGGTTGTGCAAAGCACAAGGGCCCCCGGCTGTCAGGGGCCCCCCGGGGTCAGAGTCAATTTTTTACTTTACGGATACTAAGAAGGTATTCAAACCTACATGTACAGCGTACACACTCAATAATGTTTTGGGTTTGAGTCGGATTGTCCAAACAACCCGCCTGTAGAAGGGCCCCCGCAGTCACAGTCAATTTGTACTTTAATAATATTCAGAATGTATTCAAATTATCAAATCCACTTAGCCTATACAACGGTGGCGCAGGAATGGACTGCACCATACCAGCCACACTGAAATTCTATCAAACCTGGTGACAGAATTAAATTCAGTTTGGTCAATGCTGAGGTAGGCCTAGTGGTGGCTTTGGATATAAGACTATTCAGTATATATGTATTCAAATTATCAAATCCACATAGCCTATTATACAACGGTGGTGCAGGAATGGATTGTGCAGAGTGCAGACTGCGCAGACGGGTGACAGAATTGAATTCAGTTTTGTAAAATATGCTGACTTCAGCAAGCTTGGTGGTGACAGAACTGAATTCAGTTTAATCAATGCTCGAGGTGGTGGCTTTGGTTATCGACACCGAGCAGAGAGGCACTTCTGAGACTATGGTGGTATCGTGTGCCAGTTACTTTACAAAAGAATTCTGGAACGAAGGCATCTCAATGATTTTTCCGAAATGGAATTTGCCCAAGCGAACATTAAAAAAAAATTCGAAAATGCTGAAATTTTCAGCATTTTCGATTTTTTTTCTCCTTTTAGACTTAGGCTACCGTAGTAACCCAAACTTGAGTCGCTTCACATTAGGCCTATACCAATTTATTAAATGGTTTCTTCTTTAGTCAAATAACCCAACTGTTTGATAGAATTTCACGGTGGAAACTGTGGATGCTTATAATTCATAGGCCTACTGAAGAGAGGAAACGATGTTTACATTATTTGTGTTCAGTATAGGCCCTATAGGGCCTACTCTGGCAGCCTGAAGAAATAGAAAATGTTTTATGAGTCAAACTGGAGAAAATAATAAAGGTTTAAATAAGTTAATTTTAAAATTTAATTTCGAGTGCGAGCTAGGCCTATATGGCATATGCAAATAGTCTATCGCAAAATCCAGGCACTTTTACACATCCTTATTGTTTAAAATCGTGGAGTTCAAGCACTGAAGGGGCCCACCACGAAAGCCCTGCACAAGGGCCTCTAAAAACCTTGCTACGCCACTGCTCTCAGCTAATGAAGAAATAAAGGCTACAAGTAGCCCACCTGGTTCAATGCAAATAAGTTGTCACTTAATCTCTCCAAGACTAATTTCATATTAAGCTTATTTAGAACTAATAATAAGCAAATACCCTCTCATACAGCAGATATAGTCCTCCGATTGGAAGTAATTTACCATGGAGAATGGGAAAGGAAAGAAGGAGTTGTGCATTTATAAAAATTCCCTAAACAGCACTGAAAAATACAATTTTCATTAAGGTGCGGTGGACGTCAGCGTTCCGCTGACGTCCACCGCACCTTAATGAAAATTGTATTTTTATAGCAACCACGAGGAATCGGTTACTATGGTTAACGATTATCGTTACGATTATTATCGAAAGTGGCAAGACACTTTTTTTGTTTTAAAAAATGCAATCTTGTCAGATATTGCCATTGAACACAAAATAACTTGGTATGAAAAATGTAGTCGGTTTCCAATGCAGGGTCTACGATTAATTGCATAGGCCTATATTATATCTACATGTACACGTGCATGCGTAAATAAATATATATATATTATATAGGCCTATCATAGGCGTACGAGACGGGGATCCAGAGGGTCAAATGCCTCCCTCCTCAATTTCGGGCAAGTCTGTTTTTTCGGGCAAGCAGACCGGGGAAAATACGAAACAAATAGTAATTTTCACGACATATTTCAAGTTTTTTGTCTGGAAAAAATAGTATTTCCCACCACGAGATTTATTTTTCGGGCAGAAGTAAAATCTTTGCTCCCGCACTGCTGAAATCTCCAGTACACCTATGATCAGTCCTATAAATATAATTAGGCCTATATGCTATATGTTATATACAAGTATACACGCATCCCGCATTTCAGAGTCGAGTAACTGAACGCTTAGAACCTAATCGAATAAAAATCGTTAAGACAAACAGTTGAATCTATAATTCTTAACGATTTGCAATATAACTTATCTTACCCACATCTCTGTTATTTTCATTCGTGCATACACGCCAATACTTTCATGTATGCTACTAGCCTATACATGTACATGCAGTCGTCCTGCCATACATTTGCAACATGCATTGCATACCCGAAAACATGTACATACATACAGCACATACATACATGTAACTCATACACAGAAAAACTAATAGGTCTATTATAGATTGTATAGCAATCATGTACTGCTTGCAATATAAAGGCATTGATTTAATCATAACAATATCTCAGTCAGATATCCTTTCATGCCAGTCTTCATTGCAAACGGCCGGTGCTTAAATATACACCGTGAGTCAAAAAAAAGTAAGCCAAATTATTTTTCATATATCTCTCATGCCTGATAACATATCACGCTCAACTTTTCCAAATATTTAGAGAATTTGACGAAGAATATGATTCCAAATTTTTATGAGATAAAGTTGAACGAATAAAAAGATATGACTATTTAAACTTCATATGCCGAAATTGCCGTTTACAAGCAATTTTCTGTCAGATTCAGTAAAATGTAAGTCAAACTTTTTCTCATATCTCTAATGCCTGATGATCAATCATTCTAAATTTTTCCAGGTATGTAGATAATTGAACTAGCAATATGACCCCAACAGTATGATTTGATTCTTCTTCTCTTCTTTGGTTCTCTGCCGTCAGGCAGGTTCATATGTCCAATGACGCCACGCATATCTGTTCTGTGCATCCATCTTTAGCCCTCTGTAACCGTCCTTTGTCATCATCCAGTCCAGTAGCATTGTTCTTGGTCTTCCTCTTGTCTTTTTCCCCTCCATTCTTCCTTCGATGATATCCCGTACTATGGTGTCACTCCTCATGATGTGTCCAATCCAGTTTCTCTGTCGCCTCCGTATTGTCTCCATCATTGATCGTTCCTCTCCCACCATCTGCAGTATTTCTTCGTTTGTCTTGTGTTCCATCCAGCTGACACGCTTCATTCTTCGCCAAATCCACATTTCGAAAGCCTCCAATCTTCTTATGTCATCCTTTCTCATTGTCCATGTTTCTGACCCATACAGGACCACACTCCACACCAGCGTCTTGACCATCCTCTTTTTAAGGCTCATATTTAGTTTTCCTCTGAGGAGTTCCCCTCTGTTGTTGAATGCGTCTTTTCCCATGGCTATTCTTCTTTTTATTTCTATATGGCATCTTGCATCATCTGTGACCATACTTCCTAGGTAGCAGAATTTCTCTACCTGTTCTATTTCCTCTCCGTTTACTGTGATCTTAAGAATTGCTTCCTTTCCTCCTTTGCTTATCCTCATAGTCTTTGTCTTTTTGATGTTTATTTTCATGTCGTATTCTGTCGATATCATGTTCAGTCGATCCATCATTCTTTGTAATCCTTCTTGAGTGCCTGCCAACATTGCCTGATCGTCCGCAAACCTCAGAGCTTTTATCAGTCTTCCTCCTACCTTTATCCCCTCATTCACTTCTTCCAGTGTTTCTCTTACAATTTCTTCTATATAGATATTAAACAATATTGGGGATAGTGGGCATCCTTGCCTCACACCTCTTCCTATCTTTCCTGGTTCCGAGTATTCACCATCAATTCTTATTTTCACCTTCTGTCCCATATAAAAGGAAGCGAGGAAGACCGAGGAAGAACTGGAAAGACACGATTTCAAAAGACCTCATGGACGGAGGACTGACGTGGGAGGAGGCTGCTGGAGCTGCTCGAGACAGAGAAGAATGGAGGACCTGTATCGCCCAATGTGCACACAGCACGGGAGGGACTAAGGACTAAGGTAAGGTCCCATATATAGATTACCTATCAATCTCCTTTCCTGCCATTCCACTCCTATTCGTCTTAACGCACTCATCAGCTTCTTCCAATCGACCCTGTCAAATGCTTTTTCATAGTCAACGTAGCATATGAATATGTCCTGTCCATGCTGGATGCTTCTTTCTGTTAGAATTCTCAGTGCTGCAATCGCGTCTCTTGTTCCTCTTCCCTTTCTGAAGCCAAATTGATCCTCTCCAATGCATTTATCATTTTCTGCTCTTGCCTGTAGTCTTTTCGTGATAACTCTTAGTAGAATCTTTGATGCATGGGTAAGGAGACTTATAGTGCGGTGGTCCTCGCATGTTGTTGCGTTTGGCTTTTTCTTGATTGGAATCATTATTGTTTGCATGAAGTCTTCTGGCCACTCTCCAGTATTGTAGATGTCCTGGCACAGCCGCACCAGTTCTCCCATTGCCTTCTCTCCTAGGTTCCTCAGTATCTCAATGGGGATGTTATCTATTCCCTCTGCCTTGTTGTTTTTCATATCACTGATTGCAGCCATGATCTCCTCTTTGAGCACCTCCAGTCCTCTGTCATTTCCATTCTGTGCTTGTGCCTGTTCCTCCTCCTCGTTCTCCAGGCTACTGTTTCCCATGTATAACTCTTCCACGTATTCCTTCCATCGACTCCTTATCTCATCTGGGTCCTCCAGTAGCTTGCCGTCTTTGTTCTTGATTGCATTTCCTCTATCCATATTCGGCTTCTTTCCCAGTGACTTGATTCTGCTGTAAACTAGGTCGTGTCGTCCTTTTTCCTGAAGCATTTCCATCTCTTTGCATCTCTCCTCCCACCATTCCTCTTTTGCTTTATCCGTTGTTCTCCTTAATTGGTTGTTCAGTCTTTTGTACTCTTTCTTTGCTTCTTCGGTACTCTGATGCTTCCATTTTCTTCTTTCTTCCATATCCTCTAGCATCTTCGGTGTTACCCATGGCTTACGAGGTTCTGCACCCGTCTGAAATCCCACAATCTTTGTCGTCTCACTAATCACAATCTCCTTTAGGTTCCTCCATCTAACTTCTGTTGTTACGTCCGAACTTGACTCCTCTACCCTTTCCTCTATTCTTTCTGACAGTTCGTTACTTTTCGTCTTCATATTTTCCTTATCCCACTTCCTTTTAGCTATCCTTTTCTTTTTGACAAACTTAAGTTGCAGGTTCACTGTCATGGCCACAAGATTATGGTCTGTATCCGCATCAGCTCCCGGCAGGGCTCTTGAGTTCTTTACGCTGTTTCTGTATCTTTCTCTGACCATGATGTAATCTATTTGATACCTTTCCCTATCACCTGGTGCCTTCCATGTATATCTGCGCCTTTTCTCCTGTTGGAACCATGTGTTTGTCACTACCAGTTTTTGTCCTTTGCAGAATTCCACCAGCTTTTCTCCTCTCTCGTTTCTGCTCCCCAGTCCAAAATTTCCTACAATACCCTCCTGTCTTCCTTCTCCAACTATTGCATTCCAATCACCCATTACAATCACGTACTCGCTGCCTTTGATATTCGCCAGGCTTTCCTCTATCACTTCATACATGTCATCCACCTCTTCATCCTCATGAGCTGTTGTTGGCATGTATGCTTGGAATACTATTATGTCGACTGGATATGCTCGTATCGTATGATTTGATTATTTAATTAAATAAGATGCTCGTATCGTATGATTTGATTATTTAATTAAATAAGATGCTCAAAATGTCATCCTCCAGCTTGCACGCAAGCCTTGAGGCGCTGGCGCCATTAGGCAACAGCATCGTCGATTATCCTCTGGTCCAGGCCATCCCACACTTCCAACAAGCGTTGCTTCAGATCGTTTATATCATGGATTGCTGTCTGGTAGACTCGGTCTTTCATTATGCACGCTCCACACTTTATATTCCGTAAACTTTTACTCCAGGACCAATGAAGACCAAAATTGGGAACTATCAGGCATCAAAACTGCAGCGAACACCATAACAGATTTGCTGAAATTCGAAATTTCCGGAGATGAAGTTTAAATATTCATATCTTTCTATCCGTTCAAATTTATTACATGATATTTTGGAATCCTATTCTAGGTTCAATTCTCTAAATATCTGGAAACTTTTAGTATGATTAATTATCAGGCATTGGAGATATAATAAAAACAGTTTAGCTTACTTTTTTTTATTGAATCTGACCAAAAAATTGCTTGTAAACGGCAATTTCGGCATATGAAGTTTACAGATTCATATCTTTTTATCCGTTCAATTTTATCCCATGAAATTTTGGAATCATATTCTTCGTCCAATTCTCTAAATATTTGGAAACTTTTAGCGTGCTGTGTTATTAGGCATTAGAGATATATGAAAAACAATTTGGCTTACTTTTTTGACTCACGGTGTATAGGCCTATTATATACATCTATATCTATAAGAGAGGATGTATGTATGTTTGTATGTATATATGTATATTTGTCCAGAATGCACGCCCACAGTTTCGCAGCTATTGATCTGAAATTTTGCATCTACACAGGGGTCCATCAGACTTAAAAAGTGCAGGGGTTCGCGAATTTCTAACAACGTGGGGGCCAGGATGGGGGTAATTTTGGAGGGGGGGCCAAAAACTTTTTTGCACCTATTGATGTCATTTTTTTTTATTTAGACAGAGGACCGTCAGGTACCCCCCGGTTAACGGTTTGGCGAATCCCTACCACCATGGGAAGAATGGGTGGGGGCAAAAAACTCCATTTCCCCTATTTTTATACCATCGCCATAGTTTCATAGCAATTAACCTGAAAAGTTGCAGCTAGATAGGGTGCCACCGGGACAACCACGCCCCCAACCAACCTACACCTCGCCCCGCAGGGGCCGGGTGGGGTAGGGCTTTGTTAAGGGGGTGCGAAATTTTTTACGGGGGGCCAAATTTTTTGCAGCTATTGATGTCAAATTTTGCATTTAGACAGAGGACCGTCAGGTCGACCCGGAAAACCAGTTGTTGAATCTCTACCATCAGGGGAAAATGGGGTGGGGGGAGGCAAAAACTCTATTTTCCCTATTTTTATACCATCGCCATAGTTTCACAGATTTTCACCTGAAACTTTGCAGCTAGATAGTATGCCAACGGGACCACCTTGCCTCTACAACAACACACACCTCGCCCCGCAGGGGACGGGTGGGGCAGGGCGTTGTTTAGGGGGGCGAAAAAAATTTGGGGGGCCAAATTTTTTTCAACTATTGATGTCAAATTTTGCATTTAGAAAGAGGACCGTCAGTTCCACCCAGTGGAGGAGTTGGCGAATCTTTACCAGCAGAGGGAGAATGGGGGAGGGGCGAAAACTCCATTTTCGATATTTTTACACCATCGCCATAGTTTCAGAGCTATTCACCTGAAACGTTGCAGCTAGATAGGATGCCACCCGGACCACCTTGCCCCCAACAACACACACCTCGCCCCGCAGGGGCCGGCTGGGGGCAGGGCGTTGTTTAAGAAGGGGCCAAATTTGGGTGTGGACAAATTTATTTTTTTGCAGCTATTGATGTCAAATTTTGCATTTAGACAGAGGACCGCCAGGTCCACCCAGTGGAGAATTTGGCGAATCTTTACCACCAGAGGGAGAATGGGGGAGGAGCGAAAACTCCATTTTCTCTATTTTTACACCATCGCCATAGTTTCAGAGCTATTCACCTGAAACGTTGTAGCTAGATAGGATGCCACCGGGACCACCTTGCTCCAACAACACACACCTCGGCCCGCAGGGCCGGGTGGGGCAGGGCATTGTTTAGGGGGGGCAAAATGGGGGGAGGGAATTTTTTTGCAGCTTTGCAGCTATTGATATGAAATTTTGCATGTAGACAGAAGACCGTCAAATCCAGCCAGTGGAGGGAGCCATGATGGGGGCCCGAAAACCCAAACTTTTGCTACTTCTATTCCGTCGCCATAGCTTCACGGCTATTTACATAAAATTCCCGGGCATCGCCGGGTACCCCAGCTAGTGTATATATAAAAAGAAATACAAACATAATTATGTATATGCATATAAATATTTAATATTTCTAGATATATAGTTACATATATTTATATATTAAAATATATTTTTTAATATATAAATATATAGTCCGACTAAATTCGGTTTTTATTTAGATCTCAGTCGATTTTCGTTTTCGCTGATAATTCGGCCTCAATAGACCGAACATCAATCAGCAGGAATGCAGCACTTGTCTGTCTGTCTGTCTGTCTTTCTGTCTGCCTGTTTATCTGTTTAATCTTTCTGTCTGTTTACTCTTTCTGCCTGTCTGTCTGTCTGTCTGTCTGTTTGTCTGTCTGTCTGTCTGTCTGTCTGTCTGTCTGTCTGTCTGTCTGTCTGTCTGTCTGTCTGTCTGTCTGTCTGTCTGTCTGTCTGTCTGTCTGTCTGTCTGTCTGTCTGTCTGTCTGTCTGTCTGTCTGTCTGTTTACTCTTTCTGTCTTTTTGATTATTGTGGCTGCTTGCTTTGCCATTCTCTTTGTCTGTCGGTTTGTCATTCTATCTGTTTGTTTGTTTAAGGCATACGATGAATATACAGATTGTTTGTAGGTCTGAATTTCTCTGTCAATGTTTCTGCATATGTCTCTGTCTCTGTGTCTGTTTCTGTCTCTGTCTGTCTCTCTATCTCTGTCTATCTCACCATCTCTGTCTGGCTCCAGCTATCTATCTGTCTGTCTGTCTGTCTGTCTGTCTGTCTGTCTGTCTGTCTGTCTGTCTCTCCGTCTCTGTCTGTCTGCCTGTGTGTCTCTCTCTCTGTGCATATATGTCTGTCTGTCTCTCTCTGCCTCTCTCTCTCTCTCTCTCTCTCTCTCTCTCTCTCTCTCTCTCTCTCTCTCTCTCTCTCTCTCTCTCTCTCTCTCTTTCTCTCTCTCTCTCTGCCACTCTCTCTCTCCCACTCACTCTCTCTCTCTCTTCTCTCCATGTCGTCCAAATCGATGTTGCTCATTGCAGCAGGCGAACTCAATTTCCACCAATCAAAGACAGAAATTACACGGACGATCCAAGGCGAACAGAACACAAAGAAGACGTTGCAAGATGCTCGCCGCATATCACGCTCCACACATGTAGCGCATGCATGCAGCGCTTGCTGTCAAAAGACGCGCTTTCAATTCACGCAGATGCTTAGGCCTACTGTGTATAGCCTATACTGTATTATACAATGTCGTTGGATAATGATGCTTTGGAGCAACGGTTTTTTCTTCGTGTATTTGTGTAGCGCCATCTCATATAACACCTTGAAAACAAACACCGTTGCGCAACTTCATTGTGACTACCTTTAATTCCTTCATTCTTAGGTTACTTTCATTTCGGTAAGATTCCTCATGTCTATGTGTGCGCTTTCGCTCTCTCTGTCTTTCTGTCACTGTCTTTCTCTGTCTTCTTCTCTTTGTCTCTTTCTTTATGTGTCTGTTTTTTCTCTCTCCGTCTCTTGTTTCGCGCTCTCTGTCTCTCTGTGTCTATCGGTGTATGTCTCTGTCTCTGTCTATCTGTATTTCGCTGTCTCTGTCTGTCTGTCTGCCTGTCTGTGTGTCTGTCTTTGTGTCTTTGAGTCTTTGTGTCTGTGTGTCTGTATGTCTCTCTCTGTCTCTCAGGTTTACTGTGTCCTCTCTGTCTGCCTTCACTGCATTTCTACTCACATCAACCAGTACACGCGTACTCACATACACGCCCACACGCGCACATACATACGAATATACAGTGCTATTTCAAAGACACTGGCCTTCACGCATAATATATATATCGTGATAATATTATTTCAAAGTGTCGGGATTTTCTGGTGCATCATCATCATCATCTCTTCCTTTTTTGTCGAATCCATTAGTTGCCATGGGATTCAGTGATACGCTGGAAGTGCTTCATCCATGCATGCACTGCACGCAGCCAGAGTTGGAGAGCTGTGTCAATTGTGCCTGTCGTTCATTGTTCCTCTTCCACACACGATAATGGTCTTCTCCAGTGATGCCACAGCTGTGTTTTTTCCACTAGATCTGTTTTTTCCGTCTTCGTCTGGGTTTCTGGGTTTTTTGGGGGAAAATCTAGGTTTATTTGGGTGAGTTGAAAATTTGTACATTTTTCTTGACTTTTTGGACCGAACAACTAAAAAAAGGTCATCAACCTTTTTGCCAGCGAAAATAGAAAATTTTCTTGACTTTTCGGCCGGACGATGGTCTGGGTTTTTCTGGGTTTTTTTCTCAAGGAAATCTGGTTTTTTTCTGAAACCTCAGTGGCAACACTGGTCTTCTCCAGCTATTGTCTGTGACTGTGAGTCGTCCAAGTGTTTCACTAAGCATCTGTTTGCACACTGGCTTCCACGCGATGATGGCCTTGAGTCGTAATAATATCTCGGATGCTCTGGGACGGAAACGGACGGGAGTCTTATAGTGATGTGATTTATCTCATAGAATGATTGATTGATTAATTGATTGACTGAATGGTTGGCTATTCAGTTGATCGATGCATATCACGTGATTCATCGATAGATTGTTTTGCTCTCTATATCTACGCCTCTGAATGATCATGATTTGAGAGGCGCTATGTAAATCTATGGATAAATAGTTGATTTTTCCCCCACCAAATTCAGTGCTGTGGTATTTGTCCAATGCCCTTTTCAAGTGACATTCCTGCTTAAGATCGGCTGCTGATCAGTTACAAGTTGCCTAGGAGGCTAGGAAGATATTCCACAGCATACACACATTACGGTATACACAGAGACACAATCATAGCTCCACATTAATTTTATTCATTTTTAAGACATTGTCTCGAGGTATACGTCCTATACACCTCAGGAATTAAAGATTATCCAGATAGGCCTACTGCAAAAATTTGGCTCGGCTCGGAGTTCCTGAAGAAAGCATTGGCATTAAAGCATTGGATCATTTTTTATGTTGTTCCTGCTGTTAATATTTTTGCCCAGGATAGATGTGATCCTTTAGGAAAGTTTGGGCGATGTAAAACATTGTCCAAAGACAGATAATTATGGACATCTGGAACGATTAATAAGTCTCCTGTATAATATTACTGAGAGCTCTAATACAATACAATACAATACAACTGTAATTTGATATCGCCATTCATACTACACAGCTCAGAAGTGCCCAATGCCCACTGCCCATACGACTCAACGGCACAACTACAATTGTATATTATTGTGAATGCGGGACTTGCTCAAGATCTGTATGCACAGTAGCCGCCTTGAACGGGGATCGAACCCGTACTCTCTGCGTTACAGGTCAACCGCTCTAACCATTCAGCTCACGGTGCCTAACCAACCGGCTTCAGCGTCTTCCATATATTGCGAATCGCCAGCGTTCAAGACGATCTTGTTCCGTGTTCACGTTTAAACACCACTTCCGGGAACCTGCCACTGAAGTCGCTCCTCATTCCGCTCCATCAACAGAGGCGTAAAGTTGCAACGACGAGGCCTAATTTTCCCCGACGAAAACCGGTGAATATGAAATCCCCCCTCCCCCATTACCCCCTTCCCCCATTACCCCCTTCCCCATTATAAGCAGGCGACCACCGTACAACTGTCCTGGACGTCCATGATTCTGGGCACGTTCTGCGGTGGTGGGACGGTCCCCCCGATCCCTCCCCCAATCCCTCCCCCAGGCACAAAGACGCAGCCTGCGATTCCAAAGACATTATGAGCCTCTCGTAGCACCCAGGACGCGCCAATACTGTCGGCTGATGTTGAGCGAAGTACAATCGCACGTCGTGGAGTGCTGCTTAGGTTCAAGTTATACATGATGGTATTGGGCCAAGAGACTAATTCATGAACTCAGCCACTGCTGGCAATTTGGGAGTGCCAGTCCCGAGGTGGGATAAAGGAGGAGGGCGACGCTAATGACCTTTGTTATAACGCGGTGTCGTTAAACTTAAACGACCATGCAAGATGTTTTTATGTATATGTGTGTATGTGTGTGTATGCATGTATGTATGTATGTATGTATGTATGTATGTATGTATGTATGTATGTATGTATGTATGTATGTATGTATGTATGTATGTATGTATGTATGTACATGTATGTATGTATGTATGTATGTATGTATGTATGTATGTATGTATGTATGTATGTATGTATGTACATGTATGTATGTATGTATGTATGTATGTATGTATGTATGTATGTATGTATGTATGTATGTATGTATGTATGTATGTATGTATGTATGTATGTATGTATGTATGTATGTATGTATGTATGTATGTATGTATGTATGTGTGTATGCATTGTATCTGTATAATATGTATGCGTGACATTGTATTCTAATAACTGTTAGCGCTGTGTCCAACTCATTCGAGCACCTGCTTGTAGCGCGGAGAGATAGTATTCGAGAATAATTGTCCATAATTAACCTGCGATATTTATTTCGCAGAAACCATGAACAATGCAGGGCTTTTTTAATTTCTAGCGTGCAGTTCTACACAAAATGTGCAGTTCTAAATGGATTTGTGCAGTTGTAGAAGCACTTCTGTGCAGTTGAAACTAGTAAAAACAGGCCATTGTCCTCCGATTGAAGGTAATTGTTTTATCATAGAGGATGGGACAGAAAATAAAGAGTTGTAATTGCAATTGTAATCGTAATCGGACATTTATATAGCGCCACTTCAAGAGAACTCCTCAGAGGCGCTCCCGGCCTGACACCAAACCATAATCAAAGAGAATGGTTTTCAAACACTTGCGGGAAAAGGGCAAAGAAAGTCAAAGAAGTTCATTATGGAGACTAATAGGTAGCTTATTCCAAAAAGACGAACCGACTGTGGGGTTGTGTCAGGGCTTTTTCTTAGAGCGCAGTTGTACACAAAATGTGCAGTTTTAAATGGATTTATGCAGTTGTAGAAGCACTTCTGTGCCGTTAAAACAAGTTTAAACAGGTCATTTTCCTCCGTTTTGGAGTAATTCACCATGGATGATGGGACAGAAAATAAGGGGCTGTGCAGTTCTAAAAATTCCTATAAAACAGCTCTGGAACAAATCGCTCATAACCCACAACTGCTCAACGTCATTGATTGTTGTTCGGTCGTTAGAAAAGTAGCGCAATATAAATGCATACTAATTAGGCTATATATATGTATATATTATATGCCTATATATGTATATATATATATGTATATATATATATATATATATGCCTATAACTGCTCCGAGTCTTGTTCATAAAATTATACGACGCTGTGATGATTCTTATCGCTCCAAGTGCAATCGAGTCGTATTGCGATGGGCTGTTGTCGATGGTGTTGGTGTGGGTGTTTGTGGTGATGCGAGTGATCGGACGTCCTTATATCATTGGCTGGCGCCTGTACAGTGTGTGTGTGTTTCCATGTGTGTGCGCGTGCGTGCGTGTAGGTGTGTGCGTGTATGAGTACTCTTGTATTTGCGTGAATGAAGGAAAGCCGGAGAGAGACAGACAGAGAGAGACACACAGGAATAGACAGAGACGCAAACATAGTGCCTGTGTGTATGTAATATGGTATATGTGCGTGTGCGTGCGTGCGCGAGTGAATGAGAAAAACTGACAAAGAGAAAGATAGACAGACAGACAGACAAAGACTGAGACAGAGACAGAGTTAGACAGACAAACAGACAGAGACAGGCATATGCAGACAGATACAGACAGACAGCCAGAGACAGACAGACAGAGCACGAGTGTTCTGTTCGTTAGTGTGTGCGTACGAGCGTACATGTGCGCGAGTGAATGAGAAAAACTGGCGAAGAGACAGAGAGAGACAGACAGACAGACAGACAGACGGAAACTGAGACAGAGACAGAAACAGAGACAGAGACAGAGATAGACAGACAAACAGACAGAGACAGCCAGATACAGACAGAGACAAACAGACAGAGAAGACAAACAGACAGAGACAGACAGACAGACAGACAGAGCACGAGTGTTTGTTAGTGTGTGTGCGTACGAGCGTACGTGCATCTAGCCGAGAGCAATCGAAGAATTGGCCACCACCTAGCATCTCATCGCTACGAGGAGTAGGAGTAGGAGGAGAAGGAGAAGGAGGAGAAGGAGTAGGAGTAGGAGGAGAAGGAGAATGAGGAGAAGGAGAAGGAGGAGAAGGAGAAGGAGGAGAATGAGAAGGAGGAGAATGAGAAGGATGAGGGGGCGACACTGGTGCTGAGTGTGTTTGCACTGCGGCCGTTCATCGGGCATCAGTCCCCGCAGCATCAGCAGCAGCAGCACCAGCAGCAGCAGCAGCAGCAGCAGCAGCAGCAGAATCACCATCAGTAGCGGCATCAGCCTCCATCGCCGATCGCCTCGGGAGAGAAGAGAGCGAGCGAGGAGAGGGAAGGCAGGAGCGTTGGTGACTATCGGACGGAAGCAAGGAAGGAAGGAAGGGGACGATCAGACGTTTATCGCCACAGCGTATAGCGAAGAAGGTAAGGAAACGAGAAGCAATCAGACATGGGCTAATTTGTTTGGCGCCAGGAAAGGTCACCAGGTGCCACATCATCCCTCACTCATCCCATGGGACTGATGGAGGGAGTTAGGGACTCCCGTAGGCTCCCATGGTTTTAACCACGATTTCCTGTCTATATCGACGTAATAGCAGACGCGTCTCTTTGTGTTTCGCTGTGTTCTAGGATGTTCGATGAAAATCTCAGCTATAGTTGCTGCTGATGTTAAAAGACTGTTTAGCGCGAATTGAACGTGTTTTGACGTGCGCGCACGTGTGTATGCGGAAAGTGTGTGTGTGTGAGAAAGAGAGAGACACACACAAACAGACATACAGACAGACATGGTATACGGTATTCAGTTTTAAAATGTATAAATGTACCTCGCAATTATGCAATTTTTAGCATTGAAACCGATGGCATACTTTGGTATTTTTTTATACCACCAGCTACAGACTGCGGTTGTCTAAGGCAGACTTCAAACTGGTCTAGTTAGCATTGACTGCATTGTTCTGGTGCATTCAGGTGCAAAGTCTTCATCTTTGTCATCTTCACTTATATTATTAGCCAATTCATCTTCAATAGTCTATAATTATTAGGCTATGTTTCGGCTAATGCATGCTCTTCAGCTGCTGGCAAAAGTTTGCGCATGAAAATCAGTTTCCTTTGTGATGCTATTTTCTTACAATTTTTTTCTTATGACCACTTCCGGTAATCAAAAGACAAATTAGTAAGCATGGAAATGTTATAGCCCAAATCCCTTCTATTTATAGAATGGCATAGTCTGTTCTCATCCACGAATAAATCATGGATGCGATATAGTCGATAAACTACATAGGTTATGGTATCCATCCCTCTGGTATTTCGTCTATATCAGGCATACGTTTTGAAAGGTAAAGAATATCATGCTTCAGGCATTTCAACATTCATACATGTATGCTTCGATGTACGTCTGCTTGTCTTCCTGTATCACTGTGTATACATGGTTCTCTGTGCACGTGTGTTCCCTTCAGTCCAGTATACGCCACTCCCCGGCCTTATTTCCTGTACACGGTTCTTGAACGCCGTTGACAACGGATGGCAGAAGAAAGGCCGCCTAATTGTCGCAGCAGTTGCTAAGGAAGAAAGGGAAGTAGGGGAGAGAGAGAGAGGGTGGCATGTCGTTCTCAGCCATCCGGGAATCAGATTATTGCCGCTGACAAACACCAGACAAAACCATCTGCGCCAGACGAAGCCAGACACAGCCAGACGAAGCCAGACACAGCCAGACGAAGCCAGACACAGCCAGACGAAGCCAGACACAGCCAGACGAAGCCAGACAAAGCCAGACACAGCCAGACGAAGCCAGACAGTTGGACGGACATGCAGACGTCCAAGGCAGGCATGCAGTGGGACAACTATAGCATCAAACATACCGATCATAATATACATGGCCGGCCGAAATGCAAAGACGGACCGATAATTTTTAGGCGCAAATATTGTTATGTATAAACCTGCAGAGATTGTGGTACGTCTGCCAAGAAGAGAGACAGAATGCATAGGCATGCACATTGCACAGTGCCAGGCATTGAAACATGAATATATACAATTATACATGTAGCCTAGGCTACATATTAGGCCTATATATTATGTAATTATGCATGATACATGTATGTAGGTCTACATGTATATGACGGACATATAGAAACAGGAATCCATTATTATAATATCTATACATATATCTGCACCAGACAGATTTCCTAAGCACAAGAAATATAAGATAAGATAAGATAAGATAAGATAAGATAAGATAAGATAAGATAAGATAAGATAAGATAAGATAAGATAAGATAAGATAAGATAAGATAAGATAAGATGGATAAGAAAAACAGCGTAGAAGGAAATCTCCAGAGCAATGTCGCCTCATTTATGCTGGGAGACTAGAAGTGTGCAGAGATCATTATACAGGTCCAAAATTAATTAGTCTACAGATGGATACATAATGTAGTTAGTCGAAAAAGACGCATGGTTCGGATCGCGAATAGGTAGAGTTACGCCGAAATAAGATTTTCGCGGCTTAACAAGGTTCCCTTTGTTTGGCCAATCTATCGTTTAGTTTGCGAAGAACTCGGCAATGATGCGGACTCTGGCTATCATGGATATATGGACGGCAATCAGACCAAACCTAATCCCGTCTTAGCCGATCCGAGGCACATGTCTAATGAGTTGCGAGCGATAATATAATGAATTTGCGACGAGCGTAGAAATAAATGTCGCAATTTCAGAACTATTTACGTTCAATTCGCTTTCTTTTGTTTTTCTTCGACGTGACACTGTGTCTTCGCCGGTGTTTCCATTATGTTTCTCTCTTTATTTGCTTCACTGTATCTATTTCTGTTTCTGTGTGTCTCTTTCTCGCGTGTTCGTGAATTTGTGGTGAAGGGGAGTTACTGTAGGCCTGCAATATTCATTCTGTCGCTCATTCTCTCTTTCTCTTTCTCTTTCTCTTTCTCTCTTTCTCTTTCTCTTCTTTTCTCTTTCTCTCTTTCTCTCTTCCTTTCTCTTTCTCTCTTTCTCTTTTTCTCTCTTTCTCTTTCGCTCTTTCTTTCTTTCTCTTTCGCTCTTTCTAACTTTCTCTCTCTATCTTTCTCTTTCTCTCTTTCTTCCTTTCTCTTTCTATCTTTCTCTTTCTCTTTTTTTCTCTTCTCTTTTTCTCTTTCTTCCTTTCTCTTTCTCTTTTTTGTCTTTCTCTTTTTCTCTTTCTCCCCTCCTTCCTCTTTTCAGTTTCACTCTCCCTCTGTCGAAGTGCCATTAAGAATTTACCCAACTCAATTTTTAATCAGATTACCCTCTAGTTATGCAAGCCTTTAAAATAATAGGTTGCATAGGACAACTCACGAAAGGACGCATGATCAAGGGACTAGGCCTACTCATCAAAGGACGCTTCATCAGCGTACTGTTTATCAAGACCGATTCATCAAAGGACCGATTCATCAAAGGACTATTCATCAAAGTATGTTGCTGTAGTAAAGCTTTATCGAGGAACGAACGTAAATGATTATCGAAAAACTCATAAAAGCTCAAACAAAACCCAGTGCAAAAATCGTTTTAGGCTTATTCAGTTTTATTGCCATACTTAGTACGACTATTATAATACAAATAGGGCCTAGCTGCCTACATTATTTTAAGTTCAAGGTGTCAAGGCCGTAGACAGGGGTGTTTTGGGTGTTTGAACACCCCCCAAAATGGAAAATGCAGATAAATCTTTTGCATTTACTAGCTCGTCATGCACAAACAATGAAATAATACCACGAAAACACCCCCGACGAAATGAAATAATAGAATGCATTCACTAGCACAAAACGAAAAAAATAATTTAAGCAAAATGAGATGATCTTATTTTGGATCTGACGACTAAAAAAGGTCGTCACAAATTTTTCGGCGAAGAAACACCCCCCCGAAATAAATATCTGGCTACGGCCTTGCAGTGTGTAGTCGAAAAACTTAAGTGTCAATTCGATACAGAAAGTGAATTACCTAGTTTCAATAGCATAGAACTGTAGGCTAGGTCAATTACTATATTTAAGTCCATGGTATATATTGCTATTCGCAACTGGTAGGCCTACCTATTAGCCTAATACAGGTCTATCGAAATATAATGGCGCTGTATAATTTTTTTGAATGAACGAACGAATAAATAAACGTTGAATCGTGTTGAAATGAAATCCTTAGAGTCTAGAGTAGGTTTTGGGAAAAGACTTGGTAGAGGTGCGAGCATTGAAATCATAGGCCTAGGAGATGGGAGTCCAGGGGGGGGGGCAAATGCCTCCCCCAATTTCGGGCAAGTCTGATTTTTCGGGCAAGTAGACTCGGAAAAATAAAATAAAAAGGAAAACAAGTCGGGGAAAAGTGCCGGATGACAAAAAAGGTCGTCAGAACTTTTTGGGCAAAAGTTACGGGAAATTTAAGAAGATTTCAGCCGGATGACTGAAGAAAAAGGGCGTAAGAACTTTCGGGCAAAAAGTAACGGGAAATTTCAGTTTAAGAAGATTTCGGTTGGGTGACTAAAAAAAGGTCGTCAGAATTTTCGGGCAAACGTAACGGGAATTTTTCTTAAGATTTCGGCCGGATGACAAAAAATTTTTGGGCAAAGTCTCATCCCCCCCCCCACTGCTGAAATGTCCCCTACGCCTATGATTGAAATTAATACAATCCTTTACTGCAGGCTGAGCATCTTTATTATACTAAAACATTTGATAGAAGTTAAGTGAACAGTTTTCGACAAACGAATCAGACTCCATCAAGGGACATGCGAAGTCCTTAGATGATTCGTTCGATAAAAATATAATTCGCTCGATGTTCAATGTGCGATGTATAATCCTAGATGATTGATGAATAACCTTTGATGAACAGTTCCTTGATGAATCGTCCTGTGATGAGAAGTCCGCGTATAGCCTACCTCTAAATGGAAGTTGTTCGATCAGGGGCAATGAGCAATTATAGGTCTAGGCCTACTATATTTTATTCATGACCCTTTGAATCTAGAAAGTCGTGGTTTATTCCTGGCACGGATAGTACTAGGGTACACCACGTTATTCTTAGTTTTTCATATTAATTGACCAACCAAAACAAACAAGGCAAGTAACTGTATGGTACGCCACCAATCAGATTCATCAACTAATTCATTGTAAAAGCCAGGAAACAGACAGAAAAAAATTGCAGACCATCTTTTCAACGTACTATCTTGCATGTCTTGTTCCATCCCTTTAAATGTAAAATTATCACGAGTACTGATCCAAACTCATTCAACCAGCCGTAATATAATCTTCTGTATGCATATGAACAATGGGTATATAAATACGCAAGAAAAAAAGCAGAAATTGTAACAGGAAATAAATATATGAATAATATATATGTGTGTATATATATTATCACGAGTAGCCTACTTCTCCAAACTCATTCAATCAGCCGTAATATATATATATATAATATATATATATTTATTCTCTATGCATATGTGAACAATTGTGCAATTACAGTTGTATGCACATATTGGCACTTCTGGTTTGTGCGTGCGTGCCTAAATGTGATTGGTTGTCTGTCAGACAACAGACACACAAGATGGCGCTCGCGCGTCAGTTCATCCTGGATCACGTGGCGGAAATCGTCTTCTTCCTATTCAAGATCGGTGAATCGATGCTGGAGCCGACCGTCCGTCTCTACCTCTACCAGGGCGTCTGCCTCCAGTACTACGGTAACGATACGTCCTGCTCCAACCTCAGCAGCTATCCGGACCGCGAGGACCGCATCCAGATAGCGGCCGCCAACTACATTATCGCCTACAAGTTCCTGATGAACTTTCCGGCCATTATACTCGGATTTTTCTGCGGGGCCTGGAGCGATGCCATAGGGAGGAAGATCCCCGTCCTTCTGACGCTTATCGCCAGTGTCCTTGCGGGAATCCTCTACCTGTTCAGCATGGCCACTAGTGAGACGGAGGGTCCGATCATCGCTCTTGTGCTGCTCGGGGCGGCCGTCCGAGGCGGGTTCGGGCGCTCGGCGGTCATCACTATGGCACTGTACAGCTACGTGTGCGACCAGAGCGTATGCGAGAAGAGAACGCAGAACATTGGACGCCTGCTGTCGATGAACTACTTCGGGTATTTCTTCGGTTCGCTCGGCGCTGGAGCGATCCTCGAAATCGCCGGCTACGATGTTATCTTCATCCTGGTGACGATCATCAACATCATCTGCATCGCCATCGTCGCCATCTTCATGAAAGCCAAAGACGGGCAGAAGGTGATCGAGGAAGAGCTGACTCCCTCATCCTCCCCTCAAGCCTCGCTGGCGCCAGGGACACTAGCCCCGCCACCGCCCGCCCCCAAGTCGAAGATGCCCTTCCGTCTAGCAAACGCCAAGGACTCCGTCCTGGTCCTCACCCGGCCTCGCCACCACAGATCCCGCCTGCACATCCTCCTTCTCTTCGCCACCATCTTCGTCCAGCAGACGTGTAAGTCCGGCGAGCTGGACGCCACTCTCCTCTACACGGAGGCGGCGCCGCTCAGCTGGCGCAAGTCCATGTACGGCTACCTACTGGCGACCGACTACGCCCTCCTTGGCGCCGCCACCCTACTCCTCCTTCCTCTACTCATCCGCCTCTTCCATCTCTCCGATGTCCACCTCCTGCTGATCGGGGTTGTGTTCCGCGTCATCCGTCTCTTGGTTCTCGCCTTCAGTCGGTCGACATTCGAGGTCTACCTGTCGGTGATCGTCGGCTGCCCGAGCGCCCTCATCATCTCCTCCTCGAAGGCGTTGATCAGCAAGACCGTGAGCGACGACGAGATGGGGAAGGCGTTCTCGCTGCTGTCCTGCGCCGAGACCGTGTCGATCCTTGTCGGCAGCGTCATCTTCACGACCGTCTACAACAGCACGAAGCACATCCTGCCAGGGTTCGTCTTCGCCACGGAAGGCCTCTTCTTCTTTCTCTTCTTCTTCGTCCTGCTCCTTCTCGGACGGGACATGAAGCTCGCGGCGCAGTACAACATTCTTAGTGAGGTGAGCGGTGGGGGACCCTCCGCCGCGTACGGCACCACCGGAAATCCGTCTGAACCGATGACCCCTGTCCTGACCCAGATTCCATTCGGGACAAAGGTCGGGCTGGATCAGAAGAGCAACGGGGAGACGCTGATGATTGGCGCTGCGGATACCATCCCGTTGAGTGAGCTGCGACAGAGGCAGCAGGACCAGCAAGCGTGGAACGTACCTCGTCCTGCGATGGTGGATCAAAGAGGGGGACAGAGGGACACTGCAGTTGTCTACCAGAATGATCTCCGATCCGGAACTTACAAGTAGTTTTCAGCTTTTCATTTCTCTTTCTATTATGAAACGTACGTAGATAAGTTGCCACTGCCCTGTGGTCCTATGAGACGCTCCATTTAGGCTACTGTAACTGTGGCGGTGCCAAGCCAGGGCATTCCAGGGCAAACTGCGAAACACCCTGGTAACAAAGCCGTTGCACTGGTCACTACCCTGCCAGAATTTTGCCCTACGGAGTTCTTCATGTGGGGCACAAATCGTCCATGGCCTGATCCCTTGTGTGACTGCTATGGCAGTGTCCTGGTTGCAAATAAGGTCATGGAAAGCTGCAGCTGTTATACGCTGAAGATATCTGCATTCAAAACGCAATCGTAATCTCCAGGTAGCTAAAGCGCCACTTGGAAGCCCAGCGCAGGGCACCAGCTTATTCAAGAGAGCTTAGTCGTTTTCCAGAATGATCTCAATGTAGTTGCTCTAGTTTGCATAAATCTGTTAACTATGTTTGGTGTAAAATTCAGAAATATCATTTAAAACCGAAAACCTAGAGATGCATTTGCGAATATAAATCGATGCAAATCATATAGGCCTACTATGTATACTCGTGAGATGCATGAGCGTCCGCAGATATTTTCGCATCGGCGGCAAAACTCAATGGTCACGATTAAAGATTTTGCACCAATCGTCATAAAATGCAACACAAGAAATATAGAACATAGGTTTTTTTCGTAGAGGTTTCTAAATGTAAATTTTTCTTTTTCACTTTGTGTATCATAGATGCTAGACTTTTCCAGGGGAAGTGCCCCTCTCGCACTTATGGGCCCTATGCGGGCGATCATTCTAGAAGGGCATGCACACAGATATAGGCCTACTAATAATCAGGCCGCATCTGTGTCGGTGTAAGTCTTTAGAAACAGAGGTGGAGTAAATTCGAGAAACCCAAGCGATATGATTTATATATTTCTGTGTAGGCCTATAAATTGTCCGAAATAATAAGGAATATGTTGAGGCAATATGAAATAAAAATGTCCATAGTTATGCATTGAGAGAAGAACTCTCACGAAACTATTGTCTTTAAGAGCGTCTTTAGGATGTTGTGAACAAATAACTATTTTTTGATAGATGACATTCTTGATGATGTCTTTTTAGGAACTATAGGCTACTTCATCTAAGTCTTTAATAGTCTAGGCTACTAACTCTACATGCGTTATTGTTTTAGTCTAGGCTACTAACTCTACATGTACAATTTTTGTGCATGCATGCGTTATTGAATTTTTTTACTACTTTCATTATAGGCTATAATTTAGGCCTATAATAGGTTTTTGGTTTCTCATGTCACATGAAAGATTATTTATGGTTACCTATAGCAATAATAATTAATTATCTTCCATGTTCTTGGAGAGGTTGACAAACATGCAATTTTTCAAGCTAGCTAGGCTATTTATAGAAGGATGATCAAAACTTTTGGTGTTCAACTTCAGTCTTTGGTCAAAATACATTTTAAACAAACATTAATGTTATAGTAATGTTGTAGTATTTTGGTATTTGATTCAAAAAATATTATTCGTTAGGTTTTAGGAAGCATCTTATAGGCCTACTCGTATTTCGTTATGAGGCAGAAAACTGTCCCTTCAAGCTCGCAAAATAGATGACACGAACGTTAAAGAAATGCTGCTCATAAAATAATAAACTCATTAAATAAACGAGCTTCATAATAAAAATTTCATGGGCAACGTCATGCTTAAGACATAATTATTATTATCTCTTAAGCATGACGTTGCCCATGCAATTTTTTAAATCTCCTCTCAAAACAGGATCGATCAGAGAGACTTAAGGTTCTTTGATTACTGCAGTCAGTCGGATCAAGAAATGACCCAGAAAGGACGCCATGTTTAAGACATAGCCTAAGCCTAGGCCTAGTGCATACTGTATGTATGAAGCTCTTTAATGTTATTCCCATAATGTACCCCCTATAATGTACAACATTTGGGTCAATAGGTAGGCCATGTAAATCCATTATGGGAATATTATCATGAGGGTTTTCGTGCAGCACATAATATACCGTGGCTGTTGTGATGAGCTATCTACATTGGGGTAATCCTATGAAAATAGTAACAGAACATGAAGCATGGAGCCTTGTGTTCTAGGCCTATAAATTAATTATTTGCTAAATTTGACGTTCCATAATGGCTCAGCTTATAAGACGTTGCTCTCTCAATGCACTATGTATAGGCTACTGATAAATTTATCTCCTTTGCAACAAAAGTTATGCATCTATACGAAAAGTTATGCATCTACATTTGTGCTGTTTCTAGGATTGTCAAAGACGAGTGTTCTCCAAAGTCTAGCTATTATGCAGAACTTGATAGAGCGCATATAGATGACAGATATTTTATCAATAGATGTGACCGTTTCTTAGAAATTCCATTGGGAATTTCGTCCGTGCTGTCTCCGATATTTTCTCATTTTGCGTCGTCCGTATAAAACCGAGCTTGAATCTTGGTTTGCGAGACGGGGCTGAGATCGTATCTTTAGCTGGAATAAAGATGTTTTATGTGTTTCTGTGTGTGCTGAGGACCACGAGAGCATTTGCAAGAGAGGGACATATGCATTTTGCCATAATATTCTTGCATGCATGGTCCATTGGTCCTGGTTCTGTGTTGAACCGAGTTTTATTGCATAGTGTTTCTCTGACTAGATATTAAACGATGTGTGTTTCGTGTATAATGTGTAAAATTGTGTATATTGTCCATCTCAACCATGTAAACATATTGCATTGTGTTGTGAAATATTGCATTGTGTTGTAAAATATTGCATTGTGTTGTAAACATATTGCATTGTGTTGTAAACATATTGCATTGTGTTGTAAACATATTGCATTGTGTTGTAAACATATTGCATTGTGTTGTAAACATTTTGCATTGTGTTGTAAACATATTGCATTTTGTTTATCCGAAGCAGATAAACAATGTGTGATACATGCATGTATAATGTGCATTTCAACCATGTAAACATAATATTGCATTGTGTTTTCCAAAGCAGATAAGCGATTTATGATAGAGCCTATGCATATTGCATGCGAACCATGTGATCAAAATAATGATTGTGTCTATCTGAACTAGATAGCATTATACGATGTGCATGTTGTGTATGTGAACCAAGACGACATTTCGCATAGTTTCATTGAAATAGCCGGGCATCGATGAGCATATTATTGCCTACCATGATTACGCCATTTGTAGGCTACCCAGAGTGGTCCAAGTTGATTCGTTAGCAAGCACGGAAATATATTTTGAGACAGAGCCAACAACTTTCACATTAGGACTTCACTTTCACAATGACGAGGAGAATAGACGCAGAGAAAATGGTGCATAATTATTTAATATATTATAATATGTAACACGGAATAGTCAATCACTGATATTAAACACCGTTGCCAAATCAAATCAGGAAGCCAGGTTGTTTGATTATCAGTTCTGGTGCCAGAGAGGTGGAGAGTTGATGAGGTGGATGACAACGTCGTTCATGCTTTCTATGGGTTGCTTGCATATGCAAGGTTTCTGCAATGAAGGGAAATTGTGCGTGTGTAATAAAGCCAGGTGAGTACTTGAGTCTTCAGCTTTTACTGTATGTGTGGGAGTTCGTGAAAAAATCACTACTTTCCTATGCGCTACCGTGTTCTCTCGGGTGAGACTAAACCCGTATATTTCTTTCTCACTATAAAGCATACGTACACGATTAGCCTCTATTTTGGCCTACTCATCGAGTACCAGGCCCTACTATTATAGCCTATAGGCTTGTTCTGCTGTCCTTTTTTTATCAAAACATGTGTACGTTCAAATGGTTCAATGTTTTGAGGATAATTATACCGACAGTGCTTTGTCGCACGTAGGCTAAGAGTGCATGGTTAACCTGAAGACTTGCTTTGTAAATTAGAATTTTGTCTATCTGTTGTACACCATGCAGTCGTCTCTTTGCAGCATGTTGAAGCGCCTAGTATGTTTGAACTAGACTAAGTTGTTTCATTCTACACGAACTGCTGATTGTAATCTTTGCTTCATGTTGCATATTGTGAATTGTGTTCTGTAGTTGGAAGGCTTATTTCACATAAAAACGTTATACTAACCTGCTGAAAATGCACGGGCATAAAAGAGAAAGAACCATGTTTCGAGAGCAATTTACGTTACTGCAAAATTTACTGGTGACCGCTTTAGACACAATGTATAAAGGTTAGAATTGCTTATTGGGATAGGACAAAATGGCGTCAAATGTACAAAGGGTATAAGAACAGAAAGTCCATAAAATTCCAGTGGTGAACTTTCACAAGCATTCAAAGCTTGAGCAATGGATTGTGGTAGTAAGAGCTGATGAGGCTCAGAGTAGGGAATCAGCCATCATTGCAGGTATCGAATCTACAGCCAGAAGTAGCCTATATAGGTATAATAGCTCACTGATCTAAATTGTATTGTATTGTATCTATAAATTTATGTAGCGCCTTTCGCAGTGCACACCAATCAGTGTGTTAGACCAAGAAAGAGAGAAAAAAGTGGTCTTGAGACAACGAAAAGAGGCATTTGGCGCACCAGTATTAATATGGAGGAACGCGTTGAAATAGTAAGCTGGTTCCACAATGCGTGCATTCCAACGAGAGCAAAGGCACGCGTTTTATCCAAATATGGCTAAATGGATTTTCTGCACTGCTGCTGTTTTCATTTCCTTCATATGTATTCGGTTCCCTTTCTTCTCGAAAATCTCATCACGCCCGTCCAGCTTCGCTTGATCGATGTCGTTTCCAAGCGTGTTCGCATATATTATTATATTATATCCAAGCCTTCACATTTGCATTTGCCCGACTGCATGTAGCAATCGGCAGGCAGGCGGGGTTGCTCACCACGCTGGCAATACGACGTCGCGTATTCCATCCATGTTTGCATGATACACACAGGGTATATAGTACATACACACACTCGTAGGTCTATATATATATATATAATATACACACGCTGCCTATACATAATTATATATGCTGGTGTTCCTTATGCATGCGTGTATATATATATATAACATGCCGCCGTATTCAGTATATTTTGGCCTGTGCCATTGATTTGGTGTGCGACCGTTTTTTCATCGATTGCATCGGGCGAGTCATTTCTGTTCTGTCGTACGCGTATGACTGCTGCAACTTTATCTCCGGCTGACGATAGAGAAAGCGATCTCTTCTGGCTTAAGATTGTCCCTCCAAAGAATTCATACCGATGGTGATTACTGGGAAATGGTCGTCTGGATATGGGAAGATATTCCACGAGACTATAATTTTTTTATTGCATTGCTGCTTTAACAGAAAGCCCCTAACTTTCATTTGCGATAAAAAAATAAAACCGGAAAAAGGTTCAGCTAGACTTTATTGGCGTCTTTTGAATAATAATTATAAAAAAGACACCGCAGAAAACGTCATAGTCGACATAAAGCTGCCAGCAAATAAAGCTACTATTTTTTTGGAGTAGGCTAGCTCTGTCAGCCTTCCCATGCTTAGCCTATGTATTGTGGACCCATAATTATACCGTATATAGGCTACTGTCTATACATAGAACATGTACCTAAGGGTCCAGAATTGGGGGATATTCGTCCCATACTTGGACTTCATGAGGTCACGCGGACAGGGTAAAAACTAAAAACAGTTAAAATTGCCCAGTTCAGAATAATTCGCATACATTGTATTCACAATCTTATTCTGAATAGTTTCCGTTGATAATGGACATTTGAATGTTTGTACAATGGACTTTATAATTAATGTTTGTACAATGGACATTTGAATGTTTGTATAAGCTTACTGGACATTTGAATGTTTGTACAATGGACAATTGAATGTCCGTACAATGGACATTTGAATGTCCGTACAATTGACATTTGAATGTTTGTACAATGGACATTAGAAAGTTTGTGCAATGGACATTTTAATGCTTGCACAATGGACATTTCAATGTTTGTACACTAAACATATTTTGTCAAATAATTTTGAATGTTTGCATAGGCCTAATGAACATCGAATGCTTGTATAATCGACATTTTGTAGGGATTATACAATGGACATCTGAATGTTTGCATGCATCTGGTGATTCTGGTGATTTTTGTGCTTTGCATAGAAGCAAACTTGTCAAAGAAACCATTCTACTTCTGCAGACAACATAAACCTTCTGGTTCCACTATTTATACACTGGGTCACTGGTTGCAATATAATTTTGTTGTAACTTGTAACAACTGCTCATTTTGCAAAGCTGTCTTACATTATTATTAGAACAGTGATTACAATTGCTTTGCTATTTTGTCTACTTTTCGTATATAGTTAGTATGATGTTTGGGCGCCATTCATAGCAAGAGATGTTGCATGATAGCATTGTTGAAAGTTTCAAAATTGAAAACTAAATTACCATCGTCATCTATGTTGGTCCTGCAGAATGCATATGTTTTCGATTGATTTGAATTAATGCATCTATTGGGTAAAAAGAGGAGACTGCAAGATAATGACCCGATCTTACGATCTTACATTCATTCGGTTCTTTTGGTGCACTACAATAATTAGGCTACATGTAGGCCCTAAGTGCAAGCATTTGATCCAGGTATATAGGCCTAGGTAAATATTTATTTCTACGGTAAATCATTGGAAAGGTAGGAGTGTGTCACGTGTGTGTGATCAGTTTTGGGTGGTTTAATTGTAGGCCCGATTGGCCAGTAATACGCGCAAGTTTATCATGATTTATCATTGATTGCTGGAAAAACTCCAGAGAAATTGCTCCAGATATGGGGGGGTGGTCTCATGAAAGACTAGAGTGGTTGAAACCCCAAACCCCGACAATCTATAACTGTCAGCTCTATGACAGCCATTGGTAGGCCTTGCGTTCAAATGTCAGTCAAGAAAGAAATGTGCATTGAAGTGTCGTCTGCATTTGTGCACTCTGGCCCACTGCACATCTGTACAGATAGTGAGCGTACGGAAATAAGCAAAAGTAAGACAAGGCAACATGAAATAAATGTCCCTTAGGTGTATAATTATCAAGAGAATAAATCAAACGAAGCTCTAAGTTGTCTAACATTGTCAGTACGAAGACCACTCGGCAAGGGAGAGGACTTTTTTTAACACGCACCCATATGCCGAGGTCGAGAAAATGAGGGCACCAACACCATGACTGTGAACATTTTAGATCATCGGTGTGATCGGTGCTTTTGATGTAGCCTAATATTTTTGTATTCTCTTTTTCTCGTCGATGTTGTATTTTCGATTATTCTATTCGGGCGTCTTTCACGACAACTTCTGCCGTTGTTTGAGCGAAGAAATCTTTTCGTTATAATTAAAATGAAACTATTGTCTTTGTTCAATGATCTCACTCATGCACTGCTAACAAATAACTAGGTATAGGCCCATAGGCGTACGAGGCGGGGGTGCAGGAGAGGCAAATGCCCCCCACCCAAATTCGGGAAAGTCTGGTTGTTTTTTCGGGCAAAAAAACCCGAACGACTAAAAAAAATCGTCAACTTTTTCACGGATGTACAGGGTGGGCCAAAAAAGAGACCTCCTTAAGATTTTTGCCAATATCTTGACCAAAAGTAAGAATTTCGAAATGAAATTTTACAGTCTTAAAGACAATTCATATTTACACCAGATGGCCAGATTTCATCAAAATATCTCAAACGGAACAAAAGTTATACCACTTTTAGTGAAGCCACCCACCGTTTTTTGACGATTCAAAAACCCGACACAACAAAAAGTTTTAAAAAATCAATTCAATTATTCTGGCCAATATCTTGCCCAGAAGTAAGAATATCGAAATGAAATTTTACACACTTAAAGACAATTCATATCCACACATGATGGCCAGATTTCATCAAAATATTTCAAACAGAACAAAGGTTATACCACTTTTAGTGAGGCCACCCCCGTTTTTTGACGATTCAAAGACGTAACGCATCAAAAACACGATTTTATTAAGTCTCATCTCAAATAATTGTTATCAAAAAGCCTTGACATTGCCAGATGATCATTATTATTACTATTTAAACAAGAAATAAAGTACAGCGTAGCTGCACGCCACTGAGAAGTCACGTAGCAAGAAGACGCTCAAATTGGTAAATAAGGAATCTCTCAGATTAATCAGGAGTCCATCAAGAACTTTGCGAAGAGACTCAAAAGAAGTTTTGACACTGGTATTGGGCACATTGAACACAAGTTGTGAAGCACTACCAAGTTCATTTGACAACAGTTATTTGAGAGGAGACTTAATAAAATCGTGTTTCTGCGACTTTTTGTTGCGTTTCGTTTTTGAATCGTCAAAAACGGTGGGTGGTCCCGCTAAAAGTGGTATAACTTGCGTTGTGTTTGAAATATTTTGATGAAATTTGGCTTAAATGTGTAAATATGAATTGCCTTTAAGCCTGTAAAATTTCATTTCAAAATTCTTACTTTTGGTGAAGATATTGGCCAAAAACCTAATTTTATTTCGTTTCGTTTTTTAATCGTCAAAAAACGGGGGGTGGCCTCACTCAAACTGATATAACTATTGTTCTGTTTGATACATTTCGATGAAATCTGGCCATCATGTGTAAATATGAATTGCCTTTAAGACTGCAAAATTTCATTTCAAAATTCTAACTTCTGGCCAAAATATTGGCAAAAAACCTCGGGGGGTCTATTTTTGGCCCACCCTGTATTTTTCGGGCAGAAGTTCAATCTTTGCCCCCCCCCCCACTGCTGAAATCTCCCGTACGCCTATGCGGGGCGCGGTGGTCTAGTGGTGGCGTCGTTACCTTGGAGCCGGAAGGTCCGAGGTTCGAATCCACCTCCCCGCGTATTAAAGGACCTTGGGCAAGTCCTTCACTTACAATTGCTCAGCGCTTCGGCGTGAAACTCCGATGCAGTGTCCGCTCTGCATCGGGAGCGCCTCTGAGTAGAGAGAGCTTGAAGGGGCGCTATAACAAGTGCACATACATACATAGGCCTATGTGTGTTGTTGCATGCTTACATGTACGTAGGCTAGAATTAGAAACTTATACAAATAGGCCTAAATAAATGCCTAAATTCGTCCATACGAATCTTCACACATGCATAGCCTACACAATGCATAGCCTATTCAGTATAGGCGGTAGCCAATAATTATCCGCAGAAGCTTAAAATAGGGCATAATCAGAAATTTTAAGTCAGAATTTCAAAGACGTTAGAATCTACAAAATCCTCACGCAAACACCCGGTAAGGTAACAAGATGATAGGCTACAATGAAGGATTGACTACGTAGTGATTGGTTGCTTAATAGCCTATATCTTCCTTGCTTGATTGACTGAATGATCAATCGATAGATTTATGGACAGATTGATTTATTGATCGATTGAATAGCCTACTGATCGATCGATAATATATTGATTGATTAATCGATCTATCGATTGATTGGTTGACTGATTAACCAATTTATTGATTGGTTGATTGATGCCATCTGTTCCCTTCCCTCCCGCCAGTCAGCGCCACAATCACCATTCTCCAAATCCCAGCATAATACATTGCACCGAGATTCGAACACCGAACGCTCTAATCAGAGTCCGAGGTAGTACGCCGTCGCAATCAGCACCGAATTAGTCCTACTGATTCTGCAGCAGCAGCAAAAGCAACATCAACATCGACAACATCCGGTGAATCGAATCATACTCGTGGCGCCGCCTGTTGCCGTGTAATTGCGTCGGATCTAACGGCGGGGAATCTGCAAGCCCCGAAGCAGCAGCTAATCACCGACTGACGACCGGCGGTGTGTCCCCCCGGCCCATGTGGGGCTGCGACGGTGGCGTGACATCACCCCCATAAAGCGCAGGGCTCCCGTTCGGTTCCCCACCGTCCAGCGTTCACGCACAGTAACCCCGTTCATCGTCAATCCTTGTTATCCCAGAAAGTGTCATCGTGCTGAGCCCCCTCCCTCCCTCTACCACCCACTCTCCCCTATCACCGGCCTGACTACAGTCTAGACGCCATAAACCGGTGAAACACGTAACAAATCTTGTCCGGGGTCCAATCGTCGAAATAATCTACGTGCTTAAGCCGCCGCTGCTATCCAGAATGGCCGCTTGGATTGCTATACTGCCCCACGACCTCGTGATGCAAGCGTTGCTGCTGGGGGTGGGTGATTGAGGGGTGAGAGAGGACGCTTCCTCTGTCCCGTTCAGTTTACCCCTACCCCTGTGTTCAATATTCGGTATCCTGTGACAACTTTCTCCCGCTGCCGCGCCATCTATTGATCGGTAAGGGATCGGGAGATTTCAGTCGAGATCAGAGGGAATTAAAGTCTCGCTCGCATTCGTCCTCTTCCTCCCACAATGCCTACATCCAGAATAAAAGTCGAGACCCTGTACCACTGTACATGTAAGTCTAGACGACAGTGACTGTCCTGTTCGTTATCTGCTTCTGTCCGTCTCTGTCTCTTCTCTCTTTCGCTGAATGCCCGGTTGGGTGTCCTTTGTTTTTTTTAAACTTCATCTCTCCAACTGTATACTCTTGATTGTCGTTCTCTCACTCGGCTGTCAATACATTCTACTCCTCCTCTACCTACCTCCTCCTCCTGTTACTTGTCCTCCTCTTATTCGTCCTCCTCTTCCTATAGTTCTCCTCATCCTCCTTCTACCATGCCTCCTCCGTCTCCGCCTCCTCCCCCTCCCTTCCTTCTCCTCTAACTCCCCTCCTCCTCCTGTTCCTCCACCTCTTCTTCATCCTCCCCTCCTCCTCCTTCTCTTCCTCCTCTCCTCCTCCTCCTCTTCTTCCTCCTCCCCTCCTCCTACTACAGTAGATAAGTAACTATCTCTTTAAACCCAAGTCATGTTTAAACCCACATCATGTTTAAACCCACATCATGTTTAAACCCACATCATGTTTAAACCCACATCATGTTTAAACTCAGAACACTTCAAGTTGGAGAGCGGTCAAAGGTCAATTGCTTTGTAACTCCATTTATTTGTATAGTACTTGCCGACCAACCCTAACTGCCCTCCCTCCCTCCCGCCCTCCCTCCAGGTCATTTCTAAAATCAGCCCACTTCTCATATTTGCACAATTGCCGCACATGACCAAAATTCTAACCCTAATTACTATGTATAACATATATAGTCATGTGATATTGTCATATGATAAATTGTACGTAGAGGGCAAAGTTTACAATTTGATCAGTATAAATTAAGCGATTGAATATCATATGAACAGTTCATTTGTTTCTTCTCTCGCATATTGCTTGATAATAAGAAAAACATTATGACAGCAAGACGCGCTCTCATTCCATTAACCGTAAGTATTACTTTACTATAAATTTAACACATCTTTGTACTAGCATATAAAGAATGTTATAGAAATTATTACTTTTTACATTAAAACATTTTATAAATTAATTATATATTTAACTTTTTAATTGTATAAGAATTCTCTCTTTTTCATATGAATGAAATACTCCTTTTTATGTATAACAGTTTCAATTAACATATGGAACTTGTAATATATAGTTCAGAGCATGTGCAAATATATTGTCATATAATTCTATTACACTTAAATATTCCATTTTTACACTGGATATTTCATCATTTACTGATATTGTCCACTAATGAATATATACAAATATGAAATTGTATCATATAAAATGACTTAAGGTATTTTTTCATATTTTGTAGACTATGTCTTTCAAAGAATCCATAGGCAACGATCGGTATCTCACTGCTAATTTCTACAAAGACGAACTCATGGTGCACATTCGCGAATATACTCAGGAAAATGGAAGAGCATATCCAACTAAAAAGGGTGTCTCATTCAATAAAACAGCCTGGGCAAGATTCATTCGTCATTTGGATGATATGGAGAGAAGTGTTGATCTGCTGAAAGCAAATCAGCCAGTGGACTTTTACCAACATGTTGGTGGAAGATACTACGTTTCAATCTCCAAAGATTTCAGATGTGTGAACATTCGTCGGTACTTCTTACCACCAAACACTACCAAGGAACGACCAACTCGGAGTGGTATAGCTCTACGATTGGAAGAATGGGATTCTCTTCTTTTGAAAATAGCAGAAATGCATCAACAGATTCCAGAGCTAAAGAATGCGGTGCCGTGCTACAGTGGATTAGACCATGCTAATCAGCTAGGTTATCTAGACTGTCTGCAGTGCAATCCTTTCGGACACAAACTTTAGGAAATATTTGAACATTGCTGATTAAATATTTTCTTATATGATAAAACTTGTCTTTGTGTCATTTATTATGTAAAGATTTCTACATGGACCTTCTTAATATATTTAGATTAGTTATGTGTTGAAATAATATTGTAGACATATTCTTTTCTTCCAATAGTACATGAACATAAGAAAACAAAGATTTATTTTGCATATATCTTTTTTTTCCTCAACATCATACAAATAACAATTCAATTACTAAATTGACACTTTCTTTTCATCACTATATGAATGTCAAATATAACAGCTTCTGCAACTAATAATGTCTTTTCCACATTGCACGAAATCTTCATAATACTATATATATTTTAAACATATGCACTTCGGCAAGTTAAAAAAAATCTAAAACTTTTAGGATAAATTAAATCAACTGAGCAAATAGACTTCAAGAAATAAGCATATGCAACAATAAGAACTTCTACAATTAATATAATCTTTTCCAAATGACATTCAATACTATTAAACATTTAAATGTTCATAAGTATAATCTACCATGCACATTAACATATGAAATTGAACAATACTTCTACAAAATAAAACATCTAACAAAATTACAAGTCACTTTAAACTAAATTGAGAAAGCATACTCCAAGAAATAAGGCATCATTTTCCATCAACACAAAATCACAAATTTAAGGAAATTGCCAAGCCTAGTACATTCATATTATAATCTTCTATATACATTAACACATAAAACTGAACAATTCAGCAAGTAATACATATCATCAAATGAGGAGTGATATTAATTAATACTTTGCACACACAAAATTGGAAAGCTATGCTTAAAGAAATATAATTATATATATTACAAGCCTAGACAGTTGTAGGATTCTACAAATTGTGAAATGTCTGCATGTCCGTAAGCATATGAGTCTGATGAATTCACTAAGAAACGCTTATCATCAAAGGGTGATAGAGCCAACTTGCTTATTTCAAGAGTATGCAAAACATGTTCATTGCTGCGAATGACACAAAACTTTGAAGTAGTAGTATTCTCATTAAAAATGCAATTCCTGTAATCCTCATGCCTTATTTTCTTACCTACATACGATTTCTTAATTCCCTTTGCAGTTTTCTTTTCCTTCCCACTTGGTAATAGCAGGCTGTACATCTTGGACCTTAGCCCACAAAATTCCAAAACTGGTGAGCCATTGCATTCATCTTTGAATTTTCCAATTATTTTTGCATTAGTACGACTATAAAGAAAATGATCAGATGGATAGTCAGAGGTGTCATATTCTTGCAGATGCATGTACATATCAGCATATACATCCTCTGTCGCAATATGATAACAAAGACTATCTGTATCTGTGAAAAGTAACTTGCACTTCTCGCCATATAGGGGAAGAATATGATTGTAGTGAAATTCGTACATTTTTATTTTCGAAAGATCCAAAATGCACATGCCAGCATACAAAGGTTTATTCAAATATACACTGCTATTTGTCATTTTCACAATGGTTACTTCTTCATTTATTATGCAAAATGACTGAAATGTAGGACGAGCTACCAAACGCTTAGCACGTTTTGCATTTGTGACGATATTCACGCAAATGTGGTGTCTATTATTCTGCATAGTCTTTCCATAAATTGAATTATTCATCAACTTAAAGAAATCTTTCTCGAATGAAGATTTAGCAACTTGTCTTTTAGCAGTATTGAAATCAATATACTTTTTCAGCCAACGACTCTGTTCGAATTCAAGAATTTTGTGTATTTTAGTCAATTTCATTCCCATATTAAGATAAAATTGAAGATTTCGATAATGAACAACATAATTGGACTTTGACATTAAATTTGGAACAAGTTTTTCAACGCCGGCGCTAATTTTGGTACCGATCTTTTGTGAAACGGACTTCGCGTACGGGGATAACATGTCACGCGTTATGAGTAGTTTTTCAGGTGCAAGCGGATAATCGTTATGTCTGTCGTGAAGGTATGCTGGATATTCCAGATCAACCTCCAGCAAGTAACCCAATTCATCATCTGTCATCTTTGTTGTCAAGTCAAATTCTTCAATTTCTTCGGACTCTAAAAATCTGAATGCTCCCGTCGGTAATGGTTCACACATAGCATACCCATACAAATTATTACAATCCAAATACATGATGTAGCTATTTGGAATATTTTCATCATATTCTTCACCTATATACGGATTGTTTGACTTGGCATATCGATTACTGATCATTGATACTCCACCTCTCATGCCATTTTCTATAAAGAGATGAATATCTGGATCAGTTATAAGCTTGAAATCAATATACTTTTTCAGCCAACGACTCTGTTCGAATTCAAGAATTTTGTGTATTTTAGTCAATTTCATTCCCATATTAAGATAAAATTGAAGATTTCGATAATGAACAACATAATTGGACTTTGACATTAAATTTGGAACAAGTTTTTCAACGCCGGCGCTAATTTTGGTACCGATCTTTTGTGAAACGGACTTCGCGTACGGGGATAACATGTCACGCGTTATGAGTAGTTTTTCAGGTGCAAGCGGATAATCGTTATGTCTGTCGTGAAGGTATGCTGGATATTCCAGATCAACCTCCAGCAAGTAACCCAATTCATCATCTGTCATCTTTGTTGTCAAGTCAAATTCTTCAATTTCTTCGGACTCTAAAAATCTGAATGCTCCCGTCGGTAATGGTTCACACATAGCATACCCATACAAATTATTACAATCCAAATACATGATGTAGCTATTTGGAATATTTTCATCATATTCTTCACCTATATACGGATTGTTTGACTTGGCATATCGATTACTGATCATTGATACTCCACCTCTCATGCCATTTTCTATAAAGAGATGAATATCTGGATCAGTTATAAGCTCAAGAGAAGCATTTGTCATTCTGAGGCAAGCATCAAAGCTAAGCCCCGGACTGCTGTAGTAATGAAGCGCATCAAGCTTATAGAATTCCAAGCACATAGTGCGAAAGGATTCAAAAACATCAGCCAATAAAATAACATCCATCTCCAGATACATATCATGATATTCTTGCAATGTTTGCATGTTGAAGGCCTGCCATATTTGCTGGGCATAGTTATAATCATCGTCCGAAATGTCTTCTTCTGTGAGTCTGCTATAGAAACTATCTTTGGCCGGTAGTGTCCTTTCAGTCATTCTGTCTGTGGAAGTCATATATTCGTAAGGGAAAATACCCTTACGTAGCAGCAATTTGTAATTATTTGGATAAAGTCGACGCAAATGTTCAAATTTGGTATCATCTTCTTTGGATAAATTTTTGACCAATATATCCAAGCCACAATTTAAAAATTGCAGAGAATCTATGAATCGCAATCCATCAATTTCAAATGACAAATATTTTTCCATATTTGTAGCTATCACATGTATATCGCCCGTAGCAAATTCCTTCGTGAGATGTTTCAAAATAATGTGAGAATCGTAACCTTTCAAATTATGAAATACAATTGGTATCACAAAATTTGGATTCTTGAACTTTTTGACTCTAGTAGGCTTCTTAAATTTCAATTTCAAATTACAGTTCGAACACATTGCAGATAGAAAGTTGCCAGTGATATGACAATGATGTCTTACTTTGTTCTTCGAATTCAATTCAACCTCGCAAGAAGGACATTTTGTACAATTTGCATAAGCTGCCATTTGCGCTTTGTTTAAAGCAATCATTTTTTTATTCGTTGACAGAATTTTGTTGATTCGCTTTTGCTCACTCTTTATATGGGTGAAAAAATGCTCCATAACCTGAGGACCACTGTAGACGAATGGTCTTTCATTGTTATATTGGGAGAATGATGATACTGTTAGACAGCAAAAACCACTTGGTGTGTGATTATCTAGAATTTTGGTTGATGTGCCAGCGTCTTTTTCATTAGGTTCAAGAAAGCACTCAAAATCGCTGTAAATTACAAAAGGTACAGGCATTTCATTTTGAGTATTTGAAAATTTCAAAATGTTGTTATCAGGAGTAGGATATTTAACCTTCTGAATACCGTGCTTGCCGCAATTTGGCATATGTTCATGTTTGCCTGATGCAGTTGTGAAACAGTGTAGACAGTATGGACAAGGAAATATTTTACCTGTACAAGTACTTCTACATGTCAAAAGGGCAGACAAATTACGAATAACAATATAGTGGCGTTTGTCCATATCATTCAGAAGCAGAAGATTTACAATATGCTTTCTATCTCTTTCAGGAGATGCATACAGTGGTACGAAAGTCTTATCCTCATCATTTGAATATATCACATTTACAGCATAGTCTGTATTATTCTTTTCAAATAGAGGTATTTGTTCAATTTTCATTGGGAATTTGAGACCCGTCGAATCCAATTCTTTTATGTATGGCTTATACAGATTAACTCTATCAGCGTGATACCTTTGGAAATGTGAAACTGCCAAAACAGAGTAGAGGAAACAACAGTCGTCGTCATTACGTATATTGATGGTTGCACGTTTGTTGGCAATATGCTTTGGAGTTGGTATGTAGCTCGATGCATCTATTGGATCATACAGAGAATTGCAAATGTTGAAATTAGCCACACCTGTAATTGTCCAGCCACTTCCCTCAGTTGTGAATGCATCTGCAAGAGTTTCGAATCTTTCCACAGCTTCCTGAATTTGATCAGCAATTTGAGATGAGTGTATTAGTGTTGACGGAAGAGATTTGAAGTATGCGGTCGTATTGGCTTCAGCCTCTGGTGTATCTCTTCGGAAGTCTACATCTAATGTCAGATACCATTTGATCGGTCTAAAGATCACACAAATTTTTAAAACTAAAATGAATGTTAACAATTTGCTTGTCATAATCAATTTTTAAAAAATTAAATATATGACAGGAATTAAATTGTAATATTCTATTTCAAAGTGAATTAAAAAATTTCCATTAAGAAATTACTTGCATTTTTACTGAAATAATATTGTGAATTTATAGTATACAACATTCAAAGAGTGGAGAAAAAAAAATACCCTTCATCTGCCAAATATTGCTCCATCTTGTTTGCAATAGAAGGAGTGTGTTCCAAAAGCACAGAGTGAAGGTCTGTTGCCCGATTGTTGACGATTAGTGGCTCCTCGATAAATGTATTTTGAACTGACACACGAGTATTAGGATTTTCCAGGCGCTTCATGCACGTAATGCAAATCGTCTGTCCCTTTCTGAAGAATCTTGGTGGTCTCCTACTGTTGCAAGAGCTGCATTTTTGCCGATCGTTACATGTTTCACACAAACCAAAGTCATTCAGTTTGGTTCTTTTGTACGCCAGACAAGATACACATCGAACTAAAACAAAAAACAAAGCAAAATTATACATAATATTTTAAAATATATAATGAAAATTTCATATATACAATTCATGTAAAGAATATTAATATATATATACAAAGTTTAGTGTATAGATGTATAAAATAAAAATTCTTTGCTGAACTTCGTCAAGGCTATTCGAAGCTCATTTCGTGATATTATTCAAGATGATTAATTCTTCATACATCGTTGAAAATAAAAATGTTCAGCAATTAAATATTATTTGAAACTGACAAATTTCATTATAGAATATTTTACATTTAAGAGATTAGTATATGTATAGTGATAAAATATCATAGTTACTATTGATTTCTTCTTCTTGCTGATGCATGTTGGATGTTCCTTCTCCAAGCATGTCCTCATTAAATGCATCCTCAACTGCAAGAATTTAGTCAACTTGCAATTAGCACATGTTTAAATATAATATCATTTTCAGTACAAAAATATTTCATATTGTGTATGCTAAGGTTTAATTGTGGATAAAATACATACTGTTCCATGCTTCTTCTTCCTGATGCATGTTGGATGTTCCTTCTCCCAGCATGTCTTCATTGAATATATCCTCAACTGAAAGAAATCAGTCAACTTGCAATTAACACGCGATTAAAATTAATAACAATTTCAATGCAAAATATTTTATATTTTATACCCTAAGACTTAATTGTGAATAAAATACATACTGTTCCATGCTTCTTCTTCCTGATGCATGTTGGATGTTCCTTCACCCAGCATGTTCTCATTGAATATATCCTCAACTGAAAGAAATCAGTCAACTTGCAATTAACACGCGATTAAAATTAATAACAATTTCAATGCAAAATATTTTATATTTTATACCCTAAGACTTAATTGTGAATAAAATACATACTGCTCCATGCTTCTTCTTCCTGATGCATGTTGGATGTTCCTTCACCCAGCATGTTCTCATTGTGTGTGCTCGGTACTGTAAGACATAAATTGTCTTGAAATTAGAATACAATTACAATTGGTAACAATTTCACTGTAAAATAATTTTTATATATACATACATGTACACGCATATGAATTTTTGCATAATCGCAAAATACGTACTTGTTTTCTCCTCGGAATCGTCTTCAATGATAATCACTTCTTCTTCCGCCACTTCCTTGAAAGTAATTATTCCATTCGAATCTGAAAGAAATTATTATAGAATTAAAACATATGAAAAATTATTGGATTCTTTTAATGCAGCATGTTTAATATAATAAAGCGAATAATACATTATCTCAAATACTAACATGTTTTCTCGTGTAATTCACCGTCACCGAGAAATGAGTCTCCTGTTGTCTCCTTGAAAGTAATTATACCATCAGATGCTGAAATAAATAGATAAAGATACAATTAATTTTTAATGAAATATGTATAAATATTTTTATGTGATTAATTATTTGTATATACAATGTACATATAATATTATAAATATATGCAAAGATGATCAATTCATAATTCATCAAAAAAAAAGCTCACATGTTTTCTTATGTATATTATTCTCCATTTCACTCTTTCTTTTCTTCGCTACAAAAAAAAATATATGATTGAATGAAAATTACTTTTCAACAAAATGAAATGGAAATCATCTTAGTTAAATGGATATGATAAAAATTTAAAATACTGAACATGTATTAAAATAAAAGTGCGAATAAGAAATAACAGATTTTTTTTAAATAATAAAAAAAATAACAAATTGAAATAATAATTTTTAAACAATGTTTCTACATAAGCAAATTGAAAATATTAGATTGTAAAATAAACAAAAGAATAGAGAAAAAAAAATTAAAGATTGTCAAATGGTATGATTTCTTCAGAAATAATAATATACTCAATAAAATAAAAGTATAAGTAAATGAAAAAATTGCAAATTAAAATAAAATGAATAAATAGATTTCAATTAATTAATTAAAATATACATGCTATTGAAAATGAATGCAAATATAGTAAATACCAGGCATTTTCCCTCGTTCCATTATTCTCGCCTGTTTCTTTTCCTCTTCCTGCTTTTCAGTTTCCAAGACAATTTGTAATAGTTCATCATCAGTTAGAGGTCCCCATAAGTGCGCTAATTCGGCTTCTTCTGCAACTCTCTTTTGTTCTGCCAGTTCAACTTCATCGGCTGCTCTCATCAGCTGCGAATCCGTAATACCATCATCCCACCCTATAAAAGATTTAAAAAAATGTTTTTCAAAGAGATTTTAAGTTATAAGAAAAATAAATTAAATGAATATTATAAGTCAAATAATAGCATTATATTACTTACAGTCTTCCATGGCGAATGTTTTCTTCCGATTTTGAAGTTCCGCTGGAAGATGCGATGTGTCTTCTACTACTGAATTTGTGCTATGAGCAGCACTTTACCTTCTACTTATGAGAAATGAATTCTATAAGTATTATGAATCCATATTCCCATATGTAGGAAGACTCTCAGCTGCTCCTTGTGCACGAGTTGACATCTGTTTCTATGTAGAATTCGATTGCATTTTATAGCCATTCGTTCTACTTTGGCCTCTGTATATTTGCATGTGCTCATGTGATTATCTGTGGAATTTCCCTTCACACTGTTTCTGAGAAATGCAAGTCATATGACAGTGTCATTTGACTGTACATATGACCAGTATGAAGAGTCAACATGTACTCTGTTTCTGAGAAAGAGTAGTCATGTGATAGTGATAGTGCGAAGTACTATGCAAATAAATAGGGTTACAAAGTCAGTTGTTGGGTCGCGCATAGCAATTGACCTTTGACCGCTCTCCAACTTGAAGTGGTCTGAGTTTAAACATACACTGAGTTTAAACATGATGTGGGTTTAAACATGATGTGGGTTTAAACATGATGTGGGTTTAAACATGATGTGGGTTTAAACATGACTTGGGTTTAAAGAGATAGTTACTTATCTACTTACTACTCTTCCTCCTCCTTCTATTCCTCTCCTTCTCTTCCTCCTCTTCCTCTTACACCTCCTCCTATTCCTCCTCCTCGTTTTTTCCTCCTACCTCCATTCCTATTCGCTCCGATCGGTCAGCCTCTGCCATGGTGTCCACTACAGTCGTCACTTCATTCGGCCAGACCATCGTTCAGTCGGCAATCGTCCGATCGGTCGCTTTGTCGTTCGGTCTCTCGGTCTGTCTTTCAGTCGGTTTTTTATTCGGTCGTTCGGTCGGTTTTTTATTCGGTACACTGGTAGGTCGTTTGATCGGTCGGTAGTTCGGTCGGTCATTCAGTCGGTTGTTTGGCCAAATAGTTCGGTCGATTTGTTCGGTCAGTCGATAGTTTCGTCGGTAGTTCGGTCGGTGGGCCTGTTCTTTCGGTCTGTCGCTCTTTCTGTCTGTTGTTCTTTCGGTCTGTCGTTTTTTCGGTCTGTCGCTCTTTCTGTCTGTCGTTCTTTCTGTCTGTCGTTCTTTCTGTCTGTCGTTCTTTCTGTCTGTCGTTCTTTCGGTCTGTCGTTATTTCTGTCGGTGGGCCTGTTCTTTCGGTATGTTGTTCTTTCGGTCTGTCGTTCTTTCTGTCTGTTGTTTTTTCTGTCTGTCGTTCTTTCTGTCTGTCGTTCTTTCTGTCTGTTGTTCTTTCTGTCTGTTGTTTTTTCGGTCTGTCGTTCTTTCTGTCTGTCGTTCTTTCTGTCTGTCGTTCTTTCGGTCTGTCGTTCTTTCGGTCTGTCGTTCTTTCTGTCTGTCGTTCTTTCTGTCTGTCGTTCTTTCGGTCTGCCGTTCTTTCTGTCTGTCGCTCTTTCGGTCTGTCGTTCTTTCTGTCTGTCGTTCTTTCGGTCTGTTGTTCTTTCGGTCTGTCGTTCTTTCTGTCTGTCGTTCTTTCTGTCTATCGTTCTTTCGGTCTGTCGTTCTTTCTGTCAGTCGTTCTTTCTGTCTGTCGTTCTTTCTGTCTGTCGTTATTTCGATCGGTCGTTCTTTCTGTCTGTCGTTCTTTCTGTCTGTGGTTCTTTCTGTCTGTGGTTCTTTCTGTCTGTCGTTCTTTCGGTCGGTCTGTTTGGACAGCCCTGTCAGCTGAGAGGGGGGGGGGGGTCCGTCGGTCTTAGGTTGACTGGCGTTTCCATCGATAGGTCGATAGATGACTGTCGCAATTTATGCAACGGTTGCGGCTCTCGTCTCTGGTCTCTGGTCAGGCGCCGGACTCTGCTCTGCGCCGCCCGAAGGACCAAGACCCTCCTCCTCCGCCTCCCAGTCCCCCTCCTCATCCTGGTGCTACTCCTCTGCGTCCCCATCCTCCTACTCTACTTCCTCCTCCTCCGCCTCCCAGTCCTGCTCCTCCTTGTCCTGGTCCAACCCCTCTACGTCCCCATCCTTCTACTCTACTTCCTCCTCCTCCTCCGCGTCCTCCTTCTCCTCCGCCTCTCAGTCCTCCTCCTCCTTCTCCGCCTCCCAGTCCTCCTCCTCCTCCTCCTGGTCCTCCGCCTCCCAGTCATCCCCCTCCCCGTCTCCTCGTCCTGGTCCTACCCCTCGGCGTCCTCATCCTCCTACTATACTTCCTCCTCCTATGGATATAAATGAGACGAGGCTAAACAGAGGATTGAAGAGCGGAGGAAACGCGAGGATTACATCGGATTTCATGTAGAACGGCGCGAAACGCTGCAGGATATTGAAGGCATATAGGATGGAGGGCAGGAAGGCACGCAGGGAGGCATAGAAAGAGAATGATGGAAGGGAAGGAAGAATGGAGGATGGGCGATAGACATGAATATGAGCATGGAGACAGAGGCAGAAAAATAAAGATAAAAGGAGCTTGAAGCAGGATGGCAGACAGGCAGAGAGACAGAGATGAATAGGCCTAGTACAGCCATGATGGAAGGAGACAGACATGTCGAAATATATAGGATGGCAGACAGACAGACAGACAGACAGACAGACAGACAGACAGACAGACAGACAGACAGACAGACAGACAGACAGACAGACAGACAGACAGACAGACAGACGGCACGAAAGGAAGTAGAGAGCGAGGTACGAAGGTATGGGGGGAGGGGGTTGCAGCCAGATCGGCAGATAAATTAGAAAACTCACAGAAGGCTATATGTCTATATAGACGGGGAAGGTGGCCTTAAATGGTGTGGCGCCCAAGCAAACAGACAGCAGTGGTGACGATTGGCGAAGGACCTCGGGCTCCGATCAAGCGTTGACAAATAAACAGGCTCTCAGCGGGGGTCGTGTCTTACGGGATCCGTAAGCAGTAAAAACTCGGGCATTTACATTTACATTTTAAAAGTACACTTACATTTACGAGTATCGGAGTATGTCACATTTACATTTACCGGTAGGCCTACGCAGCCTGTTTATCATTAGATTTTTACAAGTATAGGACCGACATTGACGTGCTGATAATGTCTCCCGATTTAATTGTTCAAAGAAAATTACATTCCCTGGTTTCACTCATCCCCAATCCATCCATCCATTCATCCATCCATCCATCCATCTATCCATACATCCATCCATCCATCCATCCATTCATCCATCCATCCATCCATCCATTCATCCACCCATCCATCCATTCATCCATCCATCCTTCTATCCATCCATCCGTCTATCCATCCATTCATCCATCCTTCCATCCATCCATCCATCCATCCATCCATACATCCTTCCTTCCATCCGTCCGTCTATCCATCTATATCCCTCACTTCATCCATCCATTCATCCTTCTATCCATTCATCCATCCATCCTTCTATCCATTCATCCATCCATCCTTCACTCCATTCATCCATCTACATCTAACCTCCAATTCGTCTGGCATGCATGTGTGACATCGGATACGCCCTGTGTCCTTTTCTGTCTCTGCTTTCAACAATCTCTCTCTCCATCACTGGAGGACGCGCCGATAGACGAATGGAAAACACGCAGTCCGAGCCTCCGCAGGAGTAGGCTACTCCGCTTTTATAGCGCAGCATATAAATGTGCAATTACGATTAGCCTACATGAATTTATATCAGCCCATCGAATCTAGCCTATTAATTAAGCCACCCATCCATCCAACCATCCACCCCACCCACCCATCCATCCATACACCCATTCACCCACCCATCCATCCATACACCCATTCACCCACCCATCCATCTATCCACCCACCCACCCATCCATGCATCCAACCACACACACACCCATTCATCCATCCATCCATCCAACCACCCATCCATCTATTCATCCATCCATTCATCCATCCAACCACCCATCCATCAATTCATCCATCCATCCACCCATTCATCCATCCACCCATCCATCCATCCACCCACCCACCCAATGGCACCCATCCATCCATCCAACCACCCATCCATCCATTCATCCATCCACCCATTCATCCATCCATCTATCCACCCACCCACCCATCCATCCATCCAACCACACACACACCCATTCATCCATCCATCCATCCAACCACCCATCCATCTATTCATCCATCCATCCACCCATTCATCCATCCAACCACCCATCCATCAATTCATCCATCCATCCACCCACCCACCCAATGGCACCCATCCATCCATCCAACCACCCATCCATCCATTCATCTATCCACCCATCCATCCATCCATTGGTAATTACCATCTGTCGCCGTTATTCTGCGAATGTCCTTCAATTCAAATGACCAATCCTTCATCAAGCTCCTCACTGCGATCAGATTGATCAGCTGTAGTGGAGAGCATTTTACTCTTTGCATAGCAGACCAGAGCAGCACCCTTAATTCTCGCTGTCCACCTTCGAAACCATCGTTAAAAACATTGAAGAAAACGGATATCCAGGTGAAACGTGCAGGTGGGTCTATTATTAATTAATTATTTAGTCCCTGTTGAGACTTATTATATTGTGAGCTTGCACCGCTGGACAACAGCTAGCCTAGAAGATTAACCAGTGTACCATAGCGTATAAATTTACTCGTAGGCCTACTTAAGTAAATAACGTACCATTAGGGTTTATTACAAATTTATCTACAGTTTTTGCAGTTTAAACTTAGCACTTAATGAATAACCAACTCCACAAATAGTATACAGTTCTACATTTAGAGTGAAGTAGGCATAAAGTGATACATTGTAAGTAAATGACTAATCAAACAAGCATCTGACAATACTGTAATTTTTTCCTTAAGTTAACATGTAATGAACAAACAACGTCTAAATTTACAGCAAATTACAATTTTACTTTAAATTAAAGTTAAATCTTTCATCGTGACACCAAGGGTTGCCGTAATTGCATAAATATTATGATGAAAGAGTTCTTGGATGGGGCAAGCTAAATTTAAATGCTTCACAAACATAACAATATGTACGTAGCATTAGTGCAAATTCTTTTAGCTCATTGGGTAATCCCAATCCTTGTCTTCACTTGCGCTTAAGCATTCTACTGATAAGGCTGTAAGGTTGGCAACGAAATGATGATTGAATATTTGTTATCACAAACTCAGAATTTTTAGAGCCACCTCAAAAGCCACACAACGGGATCCAGCTTATTTACCGGCGCTCAATCATAACAAAGTCAATAGGCAGGGGTCAAGATCCAAAGTCAGTCGAGGAGCTAGACCAGCGGTTCCAAACCCGTGGCCCAAAAGTGGCCCGCAAGGCCTAAAAAAGGCCCTCATCACTCAAGGAATTTTTTAAAATATGAGAAAAAATTGAAACTTTTGACAGGATAGAACAAATAATTATTTTCTATTAAACATTATTTATTTTGACATCCATAAAAAACATCAAAATTCTATTTTGAATCAATTATAACAATCTTCTGTGCTTTTAGATAATTAACTTTTAGCCTTGTGGTCCCTAATGTCATTCAAATAAGAAAAAGTGGTCCTTGTGTTCTCCAACGTAGAAAAGTGGCCCCAGAGTCAAAAAGGTTGGGAAGCACTGCTAGACAGAAGCTATTGTGGATGATGTCTAGGGTTGAAATGGAATATTATCTGCAGACTGCTATGATATCACGTCCTTCTGATGCGAGTTACCTTGTAGCTGTTTCTGGGACTTTAATCTCAATTCAAGTCGCCGGTTTTTCTGCTTAAGCATTTTTATCTTGTGCTTGTACTGGGCAAGTGCAAATTCCATGATGCGTAACTTGCGCTTCAGCGCTTTTGGATCGGGTAAAGAGTAGTTGTGCCCGTCACATACCCTCAACTTAAATGGCGGAACTGTCAAGTTCTTAAATGGCGGAACTGTCAAGTTCTTAAATGGCGGAACTGTCAAGTTCTTAAATGGCGGAACTGTCAAGTTCTCAAATGGCGGAACTGTCAAGTTCTTAAATGGCGGAATTGTCAAGTTCTTAAATGGCGGAACTGTCAAGTTACTGGGAGCACATGGTTCAACCGACACGGCATTAGCTCCATTAGCTGAATTGTCATTCGTGAGGTGTTTACGAGAAGGTTCGAGTACTGGTGCATAGGAATGTTCAACAGCCAATAAAGAGTTAGGTTTACACATCGTTGGTGCTGTCAACTCAAGACCATTTCTTTCAGCAAGAGACTCCCGGTGTTGAACAGGGTTTGGATGACCAGCGAGCTGAAAAATTGTTGGAACAGCTCCTGAAGACAAACAGAACAAATATTTTAGTTCAGAAGTTCATCATCATCATCATCATCATCATGGGGTAGAATTTTGCTTAAATTACTAGAGATTTGTGTCAGTTGCCTTAAAGTATAAATCTGCTGGAAAAAACTCAGGTGTCATCATCCCTGAAAAATTCAAAGTTCTTGCTACTGAAACAGATGGGTCCTGGTTCAGATTTACAGGCCTGTTTTGGAAAACCTGATCACCTTCTCATTCCGGAACCACCCTTCTAAGCCATAACCATCCCCAAAATTTAGCTGGTCAGAAATGTGAACTCAATCACAAATTTACCATCATTTACCAAGTTTGCAACTTGTATTTTGCTCGGCTAGGAGAATGCTGCAACCATATTTCACGTTTTGTTTGCAAGGGTACATCATCAGGTCTGCAAACTTCACTTCTAAGAACACATATCCACATCACGTAATTGAGTATATCAAGTACGCTGTTACAAGCAAAACACAGTCAATGTAGTTATTCGTTTACATACCTACATCACCTAATTATTTCACAACACATGCTCTCAGGTCTGAATTCACCTGGTTTAAGTCGAACTCTAAGTCCGGTGCGATCAAAAGAATCGGAGCTGAAATGGTTTGAACAGACACGCGTGTGTACGCTTGCTTTAAACGCTTCTCGATGCATCACACGTTCCCATTGTTTCACAAGATCTGGACCTTTCGAAAACGGGAAGCTGTCACAAAAAACAATAGATTTTTCCTTTTAGTTGATAAATTACCATAAAAATAGTCAACAACAGTTATTATACAGTTTGCTCAAATCGAAATAGTTAATCAAGCGCAAGTTTCTATATGACAGCACATTCTTAACATCAAGCAGCGATAGAGATATGGAGCTGAACAACGACGCTGCATACAAAACGTAAATAATCGCAATCTCACGATTTCTACAGCGCCAACAAGAGCGAAGTTGCGTGAACCAGCTTATTCACAGGCGCTTATTCAAAAGAAAATCTATAGACAGAGGGTCAAGATTCAGAGAGTCAGGCAGTAGGATGGCTAAGGCGGATGATGTCAGAGTTAAAATGGCGAGGTAGGGGAGGAAAATAGGGGAATCGTGTGATTACGCAGAGATTGTAGACTCATTTTATTTTCGCTGGTTCTGACATAACCAGGCCGATGTCTCCACGAGTTGCTCCCCAGCGAATCAAATGGGTAATAACTTGCGCCCCAGAAACCATAACCGCCGACCAGGTGCTACCAAGAGCAGACAATCAGGCGAGGATTGATCCAAGGAAAACATTTGTAACTAGAATGTTAGAATTTAACCAGAATGCTATTTACATACTACTTTGTTTAGTCTTGATAGTTTTTGTCTAATTTTATTTTTTATGTGTCATTTTTTCACCATGATAGTGCTGTTTGCAGCTGGTTATATTAAAGAATATACTTACTTACTTTTTAGAAATATACATTTTTAATTTTAGAGTGCTCGCCTAAAATCACTTACGAATGAAATGTTATTCCTTGCTGTTTAGAGCGTTCGCCGTAAAATTCTTTACATCCGAATGCAGCGCAATATGTTCATTCATTCATTCATTATTAGATTTTATATAGCGCCTCTTCAAGAAACTACTCAGAGGCGCTCCCAGCCCAGCCACGACCAAAGAAAAAAGATTTAAGAGACTTGAGAAATAGAGATTGACTGGTCAGATGGAGGAGATGGAGGTTTGAGGGGAGGTCATTCCAGATTGACGGTCCCACAACCGAGAAGGCTCGGCGCTGTCTGGTAGCTAAGCGAGCCCGTGGAACAAGCAGTTGTCCCTTCGCAGCGGAGCGAAGGGCCCGACGCGCTTCAATGTCAGAGACAGGACGACAGAGGACGCGCAGATAAGATGGAGCACAACCAAGAATACAGCGAGAAACAAGGGCAGCAATGCGGTAATTGATGTACTGTTTGTTTTTCACTTTACGCTCCAGGAAATTTTTAATTATAACATCTTTTATATCCGCCATTTTCTACGGTTCGTAAAGTCTCTCTCCCCATAGACTTCAACAGAAACCACGTGATTTCGTTTTCCCGTGTCGAATCTGTAGACTCATTTTACAAACACATTTCAGAGCATAGCCTAAATTCACTTACGCATGAAATGTTATTCCTTGCTGTATAGAGCGTCCGCTGTAAATTTCTTTACATCCGTACGCAGCGCAATATTTTCGGTTGCACCATTTGGTTTTTACTTTCGGCTGCAGCAAATCTTTCGTGTCCGCCATTTTCTCTCATCACAAGATGCCTCAGTACAAAACACAAGGATGCTACTCATAGCTTTTTCAACCTACATCTAGGTTTATCGGTCTTGTCTAGGTTTTTATTTTTTTTCCAGGATATAGCACATTTACTATAATATATGTGGATATAGATTTTTCTAAAGAAAGTTTTTCTGACTTTTTAACGACTTAAAAAAATGTATGGTGATAATGCACAAAGATGTAAAAAAGTCGGAAATTATGCGGATTTTGACAATTTTTTTTAAATTTTTTGGAGCGCAAGACTAACAAAAGTTTATCAGAAATGTTTTCGAGAAGAAAAATAGAGCAAATTTTAATAATCGTACAACTAAAAATGGGGTCGTCAGAAATTTCAACCGGGAAAATTGAAAAATTCATATAATATCTTTCAGAGAAATATTTATTGTCAATCTATTCTAGCCTTTCTATTGACCGGATCTGAACTTGTGTCAAAATTCAGAGTGGCATCCCTGTCTACTATTAATAGATCCAATGTTGTGCCAGCTTTAAAGGAGTAGATGTAATTTATTATAATGACTTTTAAAAATATCGATTTTGTCTTTAAAAGGCCAGATCTGCGTTTACGTAAATCCGAAATTTCACTAAAGAAGACTGTGTTTTGTTTAAGGAAAACCTCGCGGTAATCGTTATAAACTGTAGCCCGCAATCGAAACCACCATAAAGTGCACTCTGCCCTCTCTCGTGTAGTGTAGCCTAACAGCTGACTATAGTCTACGTGTGATGTCGAAAGTAACGTAGGAGTTGTAAAGTAACGGAATTCTGTTCGTGATGTCCGTCGTTGGCCGACGTACCCTTATAATAACGGCAGATGACTTTGGTTATGATGTCGATCGCAACCGAGGAATTGTCGAATGTTTTCGCAATGGTGCTGTAACCAGAACTACCCTGCTTGTGAATGGAAGTGCCAGCGTTGAAGCCAGTCAGCTTGCCAGGAGTTACCAGATTCCTTTGGGTATATGCACATAGATTATAATTTTAATTAGTTATTATATGGTGATGTTGGAAGGAAAAACTAATCAGAGCCTCATCAGTCTATTGATATTTTTTGCATTTTTAAAAGGTTGTAGGAGTGCTGTTAGCTTCATAACACTTCAGTTCTGATTAGTGTGTTGTAAATCTCTGCCTTAAATGCTTTTAATTTGCAGATAATTTGTTAGCTTATGAGTGCGGCAAACCACATTTGAACCCACCTGAATTCAACTGCACAGGGCTATCTGCAGGGATGAAAAATTTAAGTTGATGTGAGGATGTTGACAAATCACAAAAATCACCATAGGTAAATCAAGTCAGAAATTCATGCTAACTGTATACATTATTCTGAACTGTGTTTTAATTTTAAACATTAGGTCTGCATTTGAATCTTACTGAGGGTAGGCCAATAAGCAAGCCACACGAAATTCAAAGCTTGCTCACCGAGGATGGCTATTTCCTTGGAAAACATGGTTTCCGTGAAGCACTTCAAAGTGGAATGGTCCAACTAGAGGAGGTAATCATTGCATTCTATAATGATTGTCGTGCAAAAGTTCATTTATATTAATATAATATAATTACACTGTTGACACCATAAAAAGTTGAGTGAAGGATACCAGATTTTTTCATGGGTGGCTAGTCCAGTTCTGAGCCATTTTGGCAGAAGCTAAGACCTGTGAGAAAATCATTCAGAGTGACAAGGAGATGGTTCAATGCATTGGTATCGTGCTGGCGCACAGATCAGAGGGACACAGGTTCATTACCTGCTTGCCTCAATGCCCTATAAGGTTCCACTTCCAGCCTTCCACTTTCTAGTATGACAGAAAAATGAATTTAGTAAGACAGTTGGATGCCTTGCACCCTGCCATACAGTTTATTCATGTGGCACGTTGGGGTAGGGCTTATGTTCGGTTCTCTGGAGTTGGAAGGTGACGGGTTCGAATCCGCGTCAAGCCGCCACGTAAGGACCCTAAGCAAAGAGTCACTGCCAATTGCTTATGCGCTTTGGCGTGAAACTTGATCTGATTCCGTGTCCATGCTGTAGTCGGGAGTGCCTCTGAGTAGCATCTTGAAGAGACGCTATAACAAGTGCTCTTACATACATACATAATATGTACGTACGAACGTGCGCACTTATACGTTCGTACGTACATGTATACGTTCGCACGTACTTTTCGGACATATTCGATTCCTGTTGAACTTCTATCACCTGTTACTTCTATTGTCCTGCCATCTCCAGTTTGGATTAACCCTTTAACGACCAGCTACATATACACGGTGTCCCAATTGAAGTGAGCCCCTTTTTGTTTTGGCGATATATCTGTTAATTCTAAATGAAACTCTTTGAAATTTCAGAGAAGGTAAGAGGGATAAATTATTAATGTTTCCTGAAAATTTTATCCAATTCTGCGAATAGAGCCCGAAGTTATGCACATTCAAATTTGGACAAAGGAAATTGTGAGTTTCCAACATGTAAAAGATAGGAAATTATTGCTTGCAACTGCACGCCTTACTTTATAAATTAATAAATATTTCCGTCATATTTCCGTCATTTCCATGTTAGGGGACAATAATAAAAATGGTTTTCAGCAAAGATGATTTGGGTTTAATAAACAATTTAATAGAAGAAAAACATTACGTTGAAAAAGATTTTTAAAGGAATTTCTAACAGAAACTGGCCCATCGCAGCCTTATGAAACTCGCATACGCGTGACGTTCATCAGTGATCACTTCAAACAGCGAAATGTGGAAGAATGAAATCGTTTTGATGAAAGAGATTGTTGACAATGCAATCAATGAATGGCGAAATCGCCATAGAGCATGCATTCGAGCGAATGGAGGACATTTTGAACATCAGTTTTGGAGAACAGCGCTAACACTAATTTTCTATCTTTTACATGTTGGAAACTTACAATTTTAGTTGCCCAAATTTGAACGTGCATAACTTTGGACTTTGTTTGTAGAATTGGATAGAATTTTCAGGAAACATTGATAATTTATCCCTCTTACCTGCTGTGAAATTTTATAGTGTTTCATTTAGAATTGACAAGTATATCGCTGAAACAAAAAGGGGCTCACTTCAATTGGGACACCGTGTATTTTCAATGCATTTTAGTAAACGCTGGTCATTAAAGGGTTAATATTAAACAGATTTTATCATTACTGTAGGATCACTGTTTTAAAAACTCCATATCAATTGGGTAACTGAGGTGATTAGCTGAAAATTAATAAACTCGTTGACAAGTTTTCACTGATTGCATTTTGAACGTAGGTGAAGAAGGAGATTGAAGCTCAGATAATCTGCTTTAGATCCATGATGAATGATCAATTACCTGTGCATGTGGATGGACACCAGCATGCTCATGTTTTACCAGGTTAGTTGCGGGCATTGTGACACTTCCTCATCACAGAATTTTTTTATTTATTATCTTTTGATGTATTGAGGCATTCAGTGAGGATCTATCCAGTAGAGACATGGGTTATCTGATAAATTTGTGGAGCGCTGTGGTGTAGTGGTGGTATTCGGTGCCTTGGAGCCAGGGGTTCCAGGTTAAAATCTACCATCAAGCCGTTGCATACAGACCTTGAGCAAGTCCTTCACTTGCAATTGCTCGTGAGCTTCGGCGTAAAACTATCTTTTTTTAGTTTCTAGGCACCTGATTCAACAAAATTAATTGTAATTGCATTGTGCATGGACTGAAATGTACTAAATTTTAGCATATCCGTAATTATAAATTGTATTTTGAACACCGTTTTCCAGGTGTTTCCAGAACACTGGCTGATGTTATGTCACATCACGGAATCAACTCCATTCGGCTTCCAGTTGAGCATGGATTGAAAAACTGCACATGGCTACCTCAACCAGCAATGGACTTTTATGAATCTGTGGTTGCCCAGTCACTGGAAGCTGGAGGTTGTTTTGCATCTAATGGCATTAAGTAGGTTTATCATTCATTCTAACTGAATAGAAACATAGTCTAATAGTATACCAGACATCCTGTAACAAGCTTCATGCTCACACAAATACTGACATAACACAGTCAAGGATTCCCAAATTTAGTTTAGCTTTAGAATGTGACCTAATTATGATTGAAGCCTTGTTTTAAGATTGTTCTTGATGTGGCTTCAACAGACAGTTAGGATATTTTTGTGTATATTGCATGGATAAATCTGAAACAAAACTTGCATCATGGACGAACAATTCTTTCATTAATACCTTTTTTTAATCAATCTTGGAGTAAGCTGTGGCTTGGGCATTTTCGAATATCGGGGTTGAAACTAACATACTCAGTTTGAGAAATCCATAACTCTACATTTCAGACCCTGCACACTGTACAGTTAATATATATAACTGTTCTTGTAAGCCCAACCCTGTAATGAATTGGGGCCTAAGCAGACCTCAATTTTAGTCATTTAGACACCACTGTCCCACAGCTAGAGGTTAGCATTATTTTGAAGTGTAACATCATTTTTTTCTCCAGTTTTCCCGATGCCTTTCTTGGGATGACCGTAATGGGAAAGTATATGAACACAACACGACTCCAACAGGAAATACTGAACTGCTTTAGCAGACCATCACCGAAACAGTTTTCATCAAGCAGCTCTAACACGACCGATCCACACGAAGCGCTCAACAGCAGTCAATGCTCGGATCTAACGTGTGAACTGATGGTTCATCCCGGTTATCCGTGTCGCAATCCAGAACTAGGCGGCTGTGGCGGTGGCGCCGATGAGTTTGCCACTTCAGATGAGCGGGAGCATGAGATGCGCATACTTGGAAGCGACGAGATGAAAGAGTTTTACAAAAAGTTCGACATAGCGTTGTCTAGTTAGCAAGAGATTCGAAACATGACCTTATTCGAAATTTTTATCATTCCCCATGATTGGTTTTAACTGATATGGACACTTGCAACATAATAAACTTTCTTGCTCTCCTACAGTCCTTTTGTCTGATCATTCTAATTCCATTATTTGCAGGCCTGCTGTGGCAAAGAATGGGAGGCACTTCTTTAGAACTGCACAACCCGACAGTGTACTAAAGATTTATTAGGATAATTATGTGAGGATATCCTCCACTGAGATTTAAGTACAAAGTCTCCATCTGGCATCATTTGGTTAACACCGCACTGACATGCTTCAGAAAGTGTTATGCTCAATCTGAATGAAGTCAACTTGGTGATCTTTGTTCGTGCGGCTCATATAATTATGCATTGGTGAATCCAAGCATCAAACCGAGACCATACCCACTTGTCATGTTTTGACCTTTCTCTTGTCTTTTGCTGCACATGTGTGCTGCAGCAAATAACTTCAGACTTATTGAGATAAGTGAACTAGCTTGTAGGGTTATATTCGGTGCCATGGAGCCGAAAGGTGGACCCATTCGAATCCACCTCAAGGCGCTGCAGAACGACCCTCAACAAGTCTTTCACTTGCAATTGCTCATGTACTTCGGTGTGAAACTCCGATTCAGTGTCCGCGCTGTAGTCGGGAGCGCTTCTGACTAGGAGTCTTAAAGAGGTGCTATAACAAGTGCTCATACATGGATAAAACAATTTTTTTTAGTTTAATCACAAGTTTATTCATCACTTGAAGTCTGGAGAATAATAGCTTAGACTTATCTTCATATAAATATGTGAACATTCCATTTAATTTCAGCATACTGTAATTGGACTTAGTGTTTTTTAACAATGTCATAAAACTATACGTTACAGTACGAGTCTATCAACTGTTCCTGTCCATGACAATTCAAATTTCTATTTAAGTAAGTCGTGCATAGAGATCTGGAAAGGCAGATAGATTGAATTCCAGGTTTGAAGTTGTACTAAACTCAGCACATGATGAAAAAAATAATCACAAGATTTGGGGATATGCTTTGACTGAAATTCATAACCCTGTTAACAGTTCTTTTATTTAGAAAGAATTTCTAACAGAGGAGAAATCTTTTCACTGCTGATCATATTAAAATGTTCCCCAGTTGAAAGACGTTTTTCCTGCAGCCAGCTTTTCCAGTTTCTGCATTCTCTTTTTCTTCGTCTCTGAAACATCTTCTAACTTTGCTTTCTTTTTCTCCGATTCTCGTTTTTCTTCCAGTTTTCGCTTCCTGTAGAATTTTAAAAGCAGAACATAATGTAAACGTTTACAACGTGCCAGTAAAACAAAGCTGGATAAAGAAAAACTGGCATTTTCCCATTAGGGATCATATAAACTTGTATGTTTTGCCTAATAATTATTCTCCAGTCTAGGCTTTTCATCAATTTAATTTATTTGAAGAGTTCATGAATTGACACAATATGCAGTGCTATGGTTTCCATGCTTAATTAATTTTTGTGAAAGATAGCAAGGGCTGATAGAGAGAGGAGAGGTTCATTGATACACCACATGCAATAATGTACAAGGTCAGGCATACACTAAGGTAGATACTGTGCTGATATGTCACACATTATACACATACTATAACAAACAGTAAAGCAATACTACAAAGAAAAAACCTCAACAATGTCCTCAATGAGAGAAGAAATATTCATGTCATAATGTAAAAGCAAAAACGACAAAATGAATTTAGTTAAATATTTCAGAAATGTGGAACAATGGAACATTTACAAATAACAACCCCATCCATGCCACAACTGTTTAGCTGCATTAAAGATTCACTAATGGAAAGTATAAAGATCAATGCAAAATTAATTTGCTTAGGATACTGGCGAATCCTGCACAAACACAATCTCTCTCTTGTGCAAGAGGTGCTTTACAAATGGCCATAATTATACAATACACTAGGTGTGTGTCTCCAATAATTATACCACAAACAGGTTACCCAGTGTCTGGAACAATGTATTTTCCAACACCAGTGCCAAAGACTTTAGGAGCCGAGTCTTGACTTTTGCTCGATTTCAGCTTTGCAGCCGCCTTTTTCTTCTCGTCCTCTTCTTTCTTTTTGGCTGCTTCCCTATCACTCTTCAGCTACAATAATTAATTCAATTTCGATCATTTCTAAGTTCGTACTCAAAATTTCAATAATTTTTTACACATTCAATAACCAGGTAAACCCCTAGGAAAAACATTTACTTGGTGATAGTGAGTGATCACTGTCCTAATATTAGTAGGTGCACTATTACAAAACAAAATTAATGGTAATCTGATAACTACTCTTAAAAAAGCCAAAGGTTTTGAACAATCAAAGTTAACTGCCGAGCAAAGAACAAAAGCTAAAAATTATAGCAACTTTTTGTGACATTGTTACATACACAGGAAATTTTTTATACAAATTTTTCAAACATTTTAAAAATAAATTTCAAATATTTTTATTTCCCACTGTAACATAAACTGTGGAACTAACCATTTCATCAACTTCATCGTATGGATTAACGAAAACCTGGCATTCGAGGACTTTGATCTCTTTCTGCAACACAAACAAAATACTCTCATTCAGCACAGTGCTAATTCTGTAGACAATGAAAATGCTATGTACAGTACTTCAAAGAGTGATGTATCAAGTACTTCTAACCCACCAGCCTAGTTTTAACCCACATGAGAACATGCTCTGCTGACAACTAAAGGCTTATTATTTTCACCACTTAATCGTAACCTAACACCTTTAACCGTACCTGTCAATTAACTGATACTACTTGTATTACCTTTCAGTCTACCAGTTAAGAACCCTGGCTTACTTTAACAACCTCAGGTCATTCCTGGCATCAAAGACAATAAATAAAAAAAATGGCAAGAAATACAAATCGCTTAAGAACATTACCACATTTACCAGAGCTTAAAGTGTGGCAGGACGGTCATGAACGATGTCCTGGCACTTATTTTCAAATCTCTGTGCCATCCTGCCACTTATTTGGCCAGCACATCTAAAAATGTAAGGGGCACTTCTATTGGAAAGGTAAGGGGCGTCCAGGCACTTATTTTTTTACACTTTTAGCACTGAACCAGGGGTTATTTTAAGGAAAATTCTCAACTGCACATAATTATCAGAATAGCATCCTACATCGGGTGGATTGGTCAATATTGAGATTAAGGCCTAATTATTATTATTATTATTATTATTATTCTTCCTAATATTATCATTATTATTTATTATTATTAGTAGTAGTAGTAGTAATTTATTATTAATAATTTATTATTATCATTATCATTATCATGATAATGTAACTGTATAAGTTTCTAAACCTACTTCTCCAAAGAGCAGTGTTTAATCTAGTCCCCCTCTGGTGGGGGGAGGGGAAATGAGGTTTCTGGGGGGAGATAATCGAGTGTCTGAAGGACTCTCGTGAGGCGCGTAGCGCCGAGACGGGTATGGGGAGGGGTATGGGGAGGGGATGTGCCCCCTCCCCATTAGAAATTTTTTGAATTTCCACATTGCAATGGTAGCATTTTAAGGTGTCATATTAACAAAAATACCTCTACGTTTTCAGAGCCTCATCCGAAACTTTTTGAATTTCCACATTGCAATGGTAGCATTTTAAAGGTGTCATTTTACCAAAATACCTCTTCTTTTTCAGAGCCTCATCAGATTTTTTTTTAATTTCCACATTGCAATGGTACCATTTTAAGATGTCATCTTAACAAAATACCTCTTCTTTTTCACCGCCTCATCAGAAACTTTTTGAATTTCCACATTGCAATGGTACCATTTTAAGGTGTCATTTTAACAAAATACCTCTACTTTTTCAGAGCCTCATCAGAAACTTTTTGAATTTCCACATTGCAATGGTACCATTTTAAGGTGTCATCTTAACAAAATACCTGTACTTTTTCAGAGCTTCATCAGAAACTTTTTGAATTTCCACATTGCAATGGTAGCATTTTACGGTGTAATTTTAACAAAATACCTCTACTTTTTCACCGCCTCATCAGAAATTTTTTGAATTTCCACATTGCAATGGTTACATTTTAGGGTGTCATTTTAACAAAATACCTCTACTTTTTCAGAGCCTCATCAGAAACTTTTTGAATTTTCACATTGCATTGGTAGCATTTTAAGGTGTCATCTTAACAAAATACCTCTACTTTTTCAGAGCCTCATCAGAAACTTTTTGAATTTCCACATTGTAATGGTACCATTTTAAGGTGTCATCTTAGCAAAAATACCTCTACTTTTTCAGAGCCTCATCAGAAACTTTTTGAATTTTCACATTGCAATGGTAGCATTTTACGGTGTCATCTTAACAAAATACCTCTACTTTTTCAGAGCCTCATCAGAAACTTTCTGAATTTCCACGTTGCAATGGCAGCATTTTAAGGTGTCATCTTAACAAAATACCTGTACTTTTTCAGAGCCTCATCAGAAACTTTTTGAATTTCCACGTTGCAATGGCAGCATTTTAAGGTGTCATCTTAACAAAATACCTATACTTCTCAGTGCTTATAAGACTTCAATAAATATAAGCAACACTTTAAAAAAAAATTGTTTTTGGGGGGGTGCTATTTCCACACTATAATAGTACCCTTTTATGGTGCCATTTTAGCAAAATAACTCCATTAGACTATTCAGTACTGATAAAAAAGTGTTTTAGGATTCAATATATATATATTATTATAATTACAATAAAAATATCTTTATGTATCGAGTTCAGCAGCTCAGTTCTCCAGTTGCTGAGTTATTCTAATGATTAAATGCAGACATGAATATAGTAGTAGCCTATATAAGCTGACTTTTCAGCACTATATCAGTTTAACCCTATTTCCCAAGATGGTCCTGAATTGCTGACGTACATTCTGAAATCATATTAATGGTACACAAACCAACCAAGAACTAATAAACTACCAGTACCCAATTCAGGTAGCCATATGTTGTAATCATGTTGTTTTTAGGTTTTACTATATGTGTTCAAATAATAGGACCAAACATTTTGAAATTTTACAGTTTAAAATTTGAAGGATACCACTGGTGAAAAGCCATTCAGTTGTACAAAAGTAGTATTTGTACAATTTGTACAAATATTAGCAGTAAGTAATTCTCATTTTAGCAGGATTGTGTCATAAAATTATATTATGATAGTAAATAATAGCATTATAACCATTAACCATATAATAATTAATAGTATTACAGTATATTATAACAGTTCACGTAATACGATGATGTAGGCTAAACAGCAACTAAGCTAAGCGTTATTTGGCTTGCATCAGACAGCTTGTTTGAATATGCCATGTCTTTATCTCTAGACTTGTTTTCTTGTATTTTATGCCAATAGAGTTGTCAATAGAAATTTAAAGTTAGATTCATGGCAAAAATGTCTTATAATCTTGTTTCTTACAATTATTTTAATTAAAATATATTAGCTGCTTACATTGCTTATGCGATTGTGTGTAAAAAAGTAACTGCACAAAACCTGATTTTCAACTGCACAAATTCGTTTTCCAACTACACACTTTGTGTCCAGCTGCACGTTAAAATAACCCCTGCACTGAACATTACCAAGTGCACAACACAGAATACATTAACAGAAAGCATTGCAGTCAGCAATGTATCATTAGCTTACCACAGGCCGGTCTTCAGCATCTGCTTCAATGTGCTCCATCTTATCCAAAGTATCGAGACCTCCAACCACTCTGTAATCAATAACAGTATTTATGTATGTAACTATGTATGTATGTATGTATGTGTGTATGCATGTATGTGTGTATGTATGTATGTATGTATGTATGTATGTATGTATGAGCACTTGTTATATAGCACCCTTCAAGATTTCTACTCAGAGGCACTCCCGACTACAGCGCGAAAACGGAATCGGAGTTTCACGCCAAAGTGCATGAGCAATTACGAGTGAAGGGCTTGCTCAGGGTCCCTACGCGGCGGTTTGAGGTGGATTTGAACCCACGACCTTCTGACTCCAATGTACTGAACATACTCCTACACCACCGTGTCCCACAATGAACTATCATATATTCACCAGTCTGAATTTTGTGTACTAGTTTCGCTTAGCGGAAACCATTTCTTAAGTTTGGTACACTACTACTACATTGTACAACTGCTCAATAATTGGTTAATTCATGCGTCTACCACCGACTATAAACAATGCCAATATGTTTTAGGGGTTGTTGAAATCTAAATGTATTGTCATGGTTGGACTCGGAGTGCCTCTGACTATCTTTCTTGAAGGGGTGCCTAATGCTTATACAAATTTTTAAATGAATGAATGAGATCAGATTAGGTTTAACTTGATAATACACTGTTGGTATAGAAACAGAAATAATTTTAAAAAAAAACTTTCTAGATAAACAAACATTGTCTTTGTACTGTCTGAAGTTTTGATGTGGGTTTGTTATTGTCGCTGTTTTCCAGGTGTTAGAATTCGTTGTTTAGTAGAACTTACAAATCAACTTGATATGCGAAAAGATGTAACTTACCGTCCAAACACTGTGTGCTTTCGGTTAAGATGTGGAGCAGAACGATACAAGATGAAGCTGTGAGCAACATAACACAGCCAGATAAACCATGTTGTGAATTCTTAGTGAAAATAGAGCATTCAGTATTCAAATCAATTCACAAGCTTAGCAGCTTAACAAAGACTTAACATCTATAGGCTTCACAGTCACCTTGAGCACACTCTCATTGTAATTGACAACTAATCACCAGAAAAATAAGTCGTATTTCATAATGCCAAGGTCCTGGACCGGGAGCTAATGCATTGCAGGACTTGGCAAGTATCTCACTTGCTACACTATTGTATGAGACAAGTCCAACAGCATTGTTCCACTGGGGAGGGAATGACCTCTTTCATAGCAGTAGCAGATGATAGAAAATTTAACAGGAGTCAAATTTAACTGTGGCAGTCACCTCTAGGGAGTAGTTGATGGCCGAGTCAACGTTAAGGGCTAGCGCATCCTGCTGATCTTTTACCGTTCAACTATCTCTCCGTGCTTTGAAACACATAATTATCAACAGACCAGTATGCATGTTCCTGTGTTCGACTGTTCGTGTGTTGTAGAATCAAATGCAGAAGGATATAGATCTTGAGATTTCTCTTGCACTAGTGCCCATATTAAACACGGCTGTAAGAGGAATAGTACACTGAATGTATACCTCCAACTGGAAGAGGGACAGGACTGGCGAACTGTCATCATACATAAGCCCATGCTAAAGAAGTGTTTGTCCAAAAGCATCAGTGCTCTTCTGTATCTCAAGACCACATTAGTGTCTGAAGTTAGCAGACATATTTAATGATGCTAGAAAATGGTAGTAGCTTACAATTGGGACTTGTTGGTGTTTGGTCCAGCATTGGCCATGCTCAGAATTCCACGGCCGCTGTGGGTCAGATTGACACGGAACTCATCGTTGAAAGGTTTTCCCCAGATGGACTCACCACCTTTGCCGGTGCCTTCTGGATCTCCACCTTGAATCTGAGATGGAAAACAATAGAACTACTATGAAATGGTGGAAACCACTTAGCACACTCTGCAAATATATCTTATCAGTAACTTCATAAATACTGTAAAAGTACACTACGACGTTTGTCTTCCAGCTATAAACTAAAAGTTGCAATACAAGCTAGTTCTAGATCTGTTCAGCATAGTTCAAAATTGAAGTTGAAAGAATGGTAATTATGCTTGAACCCATATCAACATTACATGAAAATCAAACAACCAATCATCAAGTAAAACGAGATTTTAAATTCTCCAAAATGAAATTTCCCAGGATATTCCAACTGCTTTCACCTCGAGCCTGATTTATAATCTAACACAACAACTAAACAACATTTTCTTAAAATTTCCTCACATAAATTTATCTTCCAAACAGAACATACTTTGCAAAACGTTGCTCTAAGTACTGTTAATAAAATAAAACAGTAACCATTAGCTGAATGTTTGAAAATAAGAACCCAACATAAATCTGCTCTATGAGAGAAAAAGTGCATTGAACTAACCATGAAATTTCTGATGGATCGATGAAACACTGTGTTCTTGTAGTAACCATTTACGCAATGCTTCACAAAGTTCTCGCATGTCTTTGGAACCTGCAAATAGAACACGCCCATGAGGCTAAACCAGGGATGTCAAACCTTTGTAATGGTGGGCCAGCAGCAATACTCGCAAGCAACAAATGGGACAAGGTGTTGAAGGTGACTGAGCAAAATGGTGTAGGGATCTAGGAATGGGCTGTTAGCCATATATCCAGCAATGCTTTTTGCTAAATTTATCCTAAATGGTGCATTTTCATGATACAAACAGTCAAATTAGTCTTTAAAAATCTTAATTTTGATTCTAATTTTAAAACAATTTGCATTTCCAGATGTCTTAGTCATTAAAAGAACAACCTCTCTTTAATAACGTCAGTTTAAGTGAACTGTATAGTGTACCATCTCTTTAATAACGTCAGTTTAAGTGAACTGTATACTGTATAGTGTAAATAGTTATATACCATATCCGAATGTAGCTCAAGGTTGAGGTTGCCATGCGTTGTAATCAATCGAACGTATGCTTTCTTCTTTACTCTATCATACCGTACAATATCTTCGTCAATGATGGCTACAAATAAAAGAAAATAATTACAGAACACTTCCTCTTATATTAGACAATGCTTCCTTCGGTCAATCCTGACAAAATCTTGATGACCCAGCTAGATATCCAGACACTGCTAGTATTATCACTGAATGTACCAGAGAGTGCGACAAAAAAATTCCACTTGCAATCTTAACCCATTTAATGATAAGGGTTTATTAAAAGTGACTGGGTACCCAATAGAGAATGTCATTAGAGGACACAATCAATCGGTTAAAATTCTTTAAAGATTTCAAAAATGTTTCAACACAATCTGATATGTCCCTGTATGGGTTTGATATCAAGTAAATGGATTTAATTGAGAGGATAGAAAGCCCATCAACTGTTCATGATCAGTTACAGGTAAAATTAAATAAGAACAGTATCAGCATGATTAAGCTAATTAAACTAAATTAAATTCTAATTAACATCTGAACTAACCTGCTTCGTGTTCAGTCTCTGGTACCATTGCGGTTGAGGTGAACGAGGCTGCAACTCTTCCAGTGGAATAATGAGCCTAAATAAATCAGAATTCAATTCTAATTTACCGTACATGAAAAACAATCGATATCTTAGAACAAACAAACATAAAACTCAAAGATAAATTAAAATTGGTATTAAAAAAAAATAGAACATAACAGCCCAAAAGTAATGAAACATAAGAAATCTAACCTGTACATCATGCTGACATATTTTGGGCTATTCCTGACTGAGAGTAACTTCAGTAAGCCCTAATCTGTAATAAATTGGGCTTCAAGCAGATCTTGCGTTTGGTTAATTTGACATGGCCAGCCCAAAGATACTGCATGGCATTTTTTGGAAGTGTAAGATCACTTTTAGCTTTCCTGAAACTGTAGCATCGGTCAATATGCAGTTTTATTAAATGCAAACATTTCTCTTGCTTCAAATAAACAATTACCACCTTATTTACCTAGATTTTATCTTTAACCCTTTAATGCCGAGATGGTAGTAAATGGTATGGGAAATCCTATACCCTCCGGCATTAAAGGATTAATGTATCGGCTTGTCAGATAAACACTAGGCTTACAGCACAGTAAGTCCAAATTTAGCACATGTATGAGAAGATCACACAGTGCTCATACTTACTGCATTTATGGAATCGGCTTTTGGTTTCACATCTACAATTTTCTCCTGCAAGAGAAATTTACACAAATCAACACTTAGACATGAATAAATGCCAGATACATGTATAAAAACAATATTGATATTATCTGGTACCAGTGATAATGATTATGGAAAACAATATTCCTGTAGACGTTCATCAGGAACAAGCTCAAGAAACAGAGCCTACAGACTAAACAAACATGCATGTATGGTGCTACATTGGAACTTCCTTACATGCACATGTCATTATGCTGCAATTGAAGCAAGGTACAGGACCTGAAATTCTTACAGATTTAAAAATGACTTCTTAATAATATTATAAACTCAGTAAGCTGCTCTCAAAGACAGAACTTCATATGCAGGGTGCACTGTACTAGGAAAAGTTATTACTCTGACAATTATTAATAAAATGACATGCAATGAAAAATAATTCACTGGTAAGGAAGCAAACTAAGATGATCAGAAAATGCTCAGACCTATAATCGCTTTACTTGTTATTTCTTATATTCAGCCATTGCAATCAAGTGTACAGTCAACCTTTACACATCACCTTACCTCCAACATCACATTTCAGTCCGAGTTTTTAACAGACAGATGCATCTCTTACCTAAGACAACTTCCTTGGCTTTTTACCTATCTTTAAAAGCCATTATCTTCAAACATGGTGGAGCCGAAAGCGTCTCCAAGTATATATTTTGAAGGAGCAATCTATCACTAATATTCTCCTTTGAGTTCAGATTGGCTTTAATAGCTTAGCTGTTCCATTACAAATCCATCAGCATAATAATCTTTACAATGAAGTTTCACTACATTAGAACATCTACGTGAAAGAGGTCTAAGGAAAAAAACAGAGAATCAACTGACTGGTGGCTTGTAAGTGGTATCCAGTTCATCCAGGACGGCTTTTGTAGCCGAGTTAACAGCATTCAAATTATATCGAGGATCTTTGCGAGCCGCCTCTTCCTCTAAGAACACAATTCAACAGAATTTACTACATCAATTTCCTGTACTTTTCTGTATTTCCTCACTTTTAATGATAGCTTCTAGACGACTAATACAAACTTCAAATTTGGTACTCCCTATTTTTAGCAATAAAAGATGTTCAAGTACTCCATGCAAAATGCAAGACATAGTACTTCAAATCAAATCGAATCAATTCAAGTTTATTGTTCCCATAAAAGAAAAAATACAACAATTACACAGTTTGACTTGCTAATATAGCTAAGAATGTTAGATATAAATACATGTGCAAACGAGTAGCAATTCCAGGGAAGCAATAGGAGCCCCAGAAGGGAAGATCCAACTAGATAGGGGCCCTAGATAAATGATTATTCATGACAAAGATGCTGGATTACAAAGACTCATGATTTTTCTAACACACGAGTGTCCTGCATCTTGGAATTAACTGTCAAAAGGCCTTGATACAACCTACACAGCGTGTGCCTCTAATGACAGACAGGTTTAGTTGAATCGCTGATTCAAAATTCCAATTACATCCTAACAACAGAGGGATTACATTTTTAAAAAATTAGGTTTCAACACAGGTGTAGTCAGGATCATGCAAAAAAAACTCCCAACCTTCATCCACGAGCTTGAGGTTTTGACGGATATGGTAGAAGTTAGCCATGTTGAACTTATCGAGGTTACTTGGATCCTGGATGGTGATTATGTCTTTCCTAACAAATGGTTCGTCTGTCACGAGATCCTTCCAATGACCTGGCTTTATGTTCAGCCTTTCCACAGCCTGCAACACAAACATGACGAACATTATCAGAGCTTTCACAAAACTGGAAAGCTAAAATAAGCAGGATATAACAAAATCAAACTGATTTAAGACAATCTCAGCATTTTCTTTAGACCTATAGAATTTTGGTCAGGCGCAAGATATATATGGCTAGAGAACCAGTCTTGTGGCATTTGCCATTTGCAATTAGGTCGTTATTGCAAGACCTCCACCTTTCAATGACAGCAAACAGACTTAGACCATACTATTTGTTATGGGAAGTGCTAACTAGGGTCGGAAGCGCTACTGAATCTGTGAGCGGCGCTATATAAATGTTCGATTACAATTACAATTAGCCTTAATCCTTCAAAGATCCAATTGATCTGGTTTGGAAGCAAACAAGTTAAACAGTTACAAAAGCTTGAACTCCAATAGTATGGCCTCATTTATAGTACCTGACTTCACCCCAAGTATAGAACCAGACTGAAAGTCAGACCATTTTATAGTCACTATGTAACTAATTGTTTCCTAAATCATAAAAATCTACTTTATACAATAATTTCATGATCTCATGAATTCATGATATCATGCTTTTATTTTTAATAATAGTAGTCCATGAAAATCAGTTACTTTTAAAGTCACTATGTAACTAATTGTTAACTTAAATCATAAAAATCTACTTTATACAATAATTTAATTTTAATTAATTTAATTTAATTTGCTGTCATCTTGTTTTCTGGTTGCAATAAAGTGAATTGAATTGAAAATTATATCATGCCTTTATTGTTAATAATAGTAGTAGTCCATCGCAACTCATATACATCGATCTAAAAATAAAATTAAAATTCAGGAATGGGCTGAGATTTCTCTTAATGGTAGAGCAGATAATTCCAATAAGAATTTCTGTGTCAACTTACATCATAGCAGAAGACATTTCCTGTTGTTCGAATCGCAACGATGTGCGTGTTTTCGTTAAAGACCTTAAATGTCGTTGGACAATGGAATTTGTCTGCAGGGAAATACAAAAATAAATATTGCTAATCAATTATACAAAACAAACTGAAACTTCACTAATCACTTAATTGTGATGATAATGATGATGGTGCTGTTGATGATGGTGATTATGACGATGATAATGGTGATGATGGTGGTTCTTCTGCTGATGATGAAGAGGTTCTCAATTTCACAAACCGTTGAAGACTTTTTCTCACTTGATCTCAGCCGGGAGCGCCTCTCAGTGGCTACCTTGAAGGGGCGCTATATAAATTCTGATTGATCGATTATGACGATGGTGATGATGGTGATGATGATGTTCTCTGCCTCAAAGCTTTCGCTCTCTTCACTCCACTGAGCAAGGTGTGCTCATCGTCCATTTTGCCCACTTGACCACCAAGCAAAGTTGAGTCTTCTAAGTGGTTGGTCCCTCACTTTGAAATGGGCTCCCTTTGTCGCTGTGCTTGTTCCTTAGGTTTATCTCTGACACTCACTATGTGCATCTCAAAACTATCCACTTTAGCTGTGCTAGGTTCGAGAGGACTTCTGAGTAGTCGCCTTGAATGGGCACTATATAAATCCTAGTAAAGAATGAACAAATGAATGCAATGTTATGAATTTCATTTAAACTGCTTAACATTCATCAAGGTAAGTATTTGCAGCAACATGTTTTATGTAATGTATGTGCTGCAATACCTGCAATGATGTACATTGGCTTCTCTCTTTTTAAGGCCTGCATAGAAGATTTTAGGCATTTTACAAGTTTAGCAAAGTCAGCACTGGAGTGATTCATAACAACAACAAAATATTAAATATACTAACCAGCTTGATTCTTGAAGAAATTCAGTTTAATGAGGTCTTTTGAATGCAATTTCTATAAAAAATCAACACAATACTCATACAGTAACAAATTAAAGGTCTGACTTAATTTTTGAAGGAATTTAGCTTTTAAAAATAAGTCCTCAGAATTTCAATAAAACCAACAAATATAGAATAAAATCAAGCTAGTACTCAGCTTGTGAACTCCATTATACATGAATTATTAGAGTCCTCCAATTTACCTCCAACCAAATGCATGAAAAAAACTCGAGAATCTTCTGTCAAATTAAAAAAGTTACATTTACTTACTTATATGTAAGATAAAGTTCAGAGACTGACATTATGATACAAACATAGGACTACTAAAGATGGCCATAATAACAAAATTTTAGAAGAGAGACACTTTGTTACAAATATACACCATGTTACAAATTTAAAAAATCCCATTGTAGCAAGTGATAGCGCTAATTGGCTTACCTCACCAGTGGCTGGATCTCTGCCATACTTCTTAAGGAATTTCTGTATATTGCTGAAACATATTGAAAGTCAAGTCAATAAACAACAATTACTAAAGTTCAACTCCCTTCCATACTGCAGTTGTCAGTAAGTAGTGCTTGTGAGCAATCTCCCTTGAGGGGTCACCCCGGTTAGATATAATTAGGACATTCTGAGATTTCGGCTTCACATACTGCCCGAGTAAAATTCAGCTATAACGAGTACACTGAGCACACAGAACACATGAAGTGTGAAGCAGCTTTACTACTGCTCAATGTTGATGACTACGGGACTTTTGTTTTCTAAGCACAAAAGGATTGAATGTCACTGGTCATAACTGTACAACTGCACATGGTATTGTCCTCCTTCCAAAGTTCACAAGCGCATGCACGACTACGCAACAGAAGATGGTTCTGAGTAAAAAAAATATGAGCAAAAAATTGCTAAAGGTCCCCCCAAAATTACTTTTAGCAAAGGCTTGAACCCATCTTCTGAATGTTATAAGTTGAGCACTCTAAGCAATTGGCTACTGGGTCCAACAGTTGAAATCATCAACAGCATGTGATGAAATAAAAACACACAAATCATCCACTCAGTTTTTTTCAGTCATTCAAAACAAATACAAATGAAAAACTTACAACAGGTCGTATATGACACCAGCTGTGGTGCAGTACGGATGTTCAAATGGCTGCAAGGAGATACTGCAAACAGAAATCAAGACAACGGAATAAGAAATCGAACAAAGTTTATAATGTAAGACAATTGAAAGCACAAAGCCGACATCCACTCGTCAAACCTTTTAAAAGTAAACAACCCTTCAGTGCTGGCTGAATATATCAATGAGTCTGAAGTTTGAAATTTAATCAGTTTGTAAACCTACCTGAAAATGCATTGTATTGTATAAATTTTTAAAGTGCCTCTAACAGCACACACCAATCAGAGGAACTCCCAGTGCAAAAGACACAGAGAAAAGAAAGTAAAGACTTATTATGGTCAGGGTTTAAAGTAGGTGGCAACACATGGGAACGGCGTTCCCACTGCTCTCGAATTTCTCTGCTTGCGTTCCCACTGCTCACCATGCATGGAACCCTTTAAACATGGGCGTTCCCAATAAAACATCATCAGCGTTCCCACTGATCACAGTTGGTGTTCCTACTGCTCACCCAAATCACTTTAACCACTGCTTATGGTGCTGTACAAATTATCATCACCCCATAACATTACACTAACATACTGTTGAATTCTTGGATGTGCAACATAATCTTTGTGTTCCAATCAAAATATAGGGGGGGGGGGGGTATAGGGCAATGGTAAAGACTTTTGCATGAAGAGCACATGTATGCAGAATTGCTTCCCATTACCCTGCAAAAGGTCCACACAACCATCCAATCGCCTGAGAGCATTGATAAATTTTGCAGTACAATTTTATGGACGCCTTGCATGGCCGCTGACAGTTAAATTTGACTCCTGTAATAACTTGTGATTCATTACTGATTGTAATCATACTGCATTGTGTCAGTTTTAAATTAAACAAAGATCCTCCTCATTCAATCCCATACCTTAACTTCGAGTACTCTGGTCAAACGAAGCAAACTAGATATGCAAGCATATACCGGTAATCCGGTATACAGTAACAGGCTGCAATACAGTTGCAAAACTCTAAAAGTTCTTGTAATCATGCATAAAAACTAATCATATTGTGGTTTGTCAGTAAACGAATTATTATCATCCATTTGTTTATTTAAATACTGGAAAACTTTACTGACCTGCAGCAGAAAAATGGCAGGCGACGAAATTTTGAGTTTTCTCCTGTGTCTTGCGTCGCCTTTTTTCCTCCATAAAACAAACCCCACTCAGTTGTTGTCAGGTAGCTAAAATAAATTAAAACACTATGAATAGAGCATCCAGTAACCATATATTCATACATCACAAGGAAAACTAATCGAATATATTTCTCAAAAACATTTCGGCAAAACTCCGAACGACGGTCCCAAATTATAATATTAAAGAAATCGATAGGCTATCTCCAGAGAAGGCTTTAAACATGATGTGTGGTGAAATAGAAGGTGAATTGATGAAAACCGTTTGAGTGATGGACGCTTGATAAAAGAAAGCTGGATAAGCGGCATTCCAGCTGAAATGGAAGCTGGATGCATGCTGAAATACATCACTGAAATCAACAATCCAGTTTCCATTTCTCAAGTTTAATTTTCGTCAATCCAATTTCTATTTCACCTGTAAGGACCCTTCAACCAGCATCAATTTCGCAAGTTTTTTAATTAATCCATCTCCCATTTAACTTATTATATCCATCATCCAGGTTCTATTTCTCAACCGTTCAATTCATCAGTCCAGGTTCTATTTCAGATCTAAAAATACCGTCAGCCAGCTTATAGTTCACTTGCGTTTTTTCATCAATCCAGCGTTTCTATGCGCCCATCCACTACACCGCACTATTACATGTGACTTGCTCGTCATATTTCCAATGTGACACGCTCGTCATATTTCCATTTAAGACGTCTCAGAGCCATTCGTCGCTCTGTCTCCTCCTCCATCTTCACTACCTTAATTCATGCTTTTATATGTTCACGAATTGACTATTGCAATGCTCTCCTCATTGGTCTTCCCAAAGTTCGTCTTTCACCGATTCAGTCGGTTCTCAACTCAGCTGCTAGATTGATTGCCCGCCTTCCCAAGTACTCTCACATCTCTACCTTTATGTTTCATTAACTTCACTGGCTTCCTCTCCGTGCTCGCACACAATTTAAGATCCTCACTCTGATCATAAAGGCTCAACGGGGTCTTGCCCCAAAATATCTCACTAATGTTTTACTTCGTCCTCACTCAGCTTCCTCCCACCGTCCACTTCGTTCATCCAACAGATTTGACCTCTTGGTTCCTCGGTCTAGAACTGTTATGGCTCAGTCTCGATCATTTGTCTCAATTGGTCCTTCTCTTTGGAATGCCCTTGGTCCTTCTGTTCGCTCTACACTTCTTTCTGGTAGTCTCTCCTCTGCTTTGTCTCTTCTCAAAACCTGTTTCTTCTCGCTGGGCGTTGCACACTGGGAGCGCCTCTGAACGGTTCACCCTACTAGAGGCGCTTTATAAATGTTTAAATACAATACAATACAATTACGACACGTCATGATGATTTACTTAATGTTATAATTTGGGACCGCCGTTCGGAGTTTTGCCAACATTTCACACTTTAAAAGCGTAAAACAATTAGAAACAAGTAAGATAATGTTAGCAACTGCTGGTCAGAAGTAGGTCAGAAGCCGGCTGCCCTAAATGACAATCACGATTCCTGATCCTAAACAACACTTGGGTCCCGATACTGCAATTAAGCCAAATGATGTACAAAAATAAAGAGCAAATTTTAACAAAATCTATTGTACTTGACACTAAGTTGATACGTACAGTTTGTCCTTCTGATGCTGTTTCTTTCCCATTCTTCAAAGATGAAATAACTAATCAATGTAAACAAATAAGACTACAATTTTCTCAGCAACAACCCTGAGGCGGAAGTAGTAGACTTAATACAAGGAGTTTATTTTTGAATTCGTATATTTTGACGTTTTACATGACGATAGTTTAGCGCTATGATTTCATACAGAACGCTAGAAGTAAGTAAGCATGTAGCTTCCAATCTGGCCAGCGCATGCCAGGGCTGTTTTAAAGAAACTTTTAGAACTGCCCAACTACTTCCTTTCCTTCCCATCCTCCATGGTGAATTACTTCCAATCGGAGGACAATGACCAATTTTTGCCAGTTTTAACCTCACGGGTTTTAGGCTAACTGTACAAAAGTGCATCTACAACTGCACAAATCCATTTAGAACTGCACGTTTTGTATAGCCTACAACTGCACGTTATAAAAGCCCTGGCGCATGCATTGCATTGTAGAAACTTTATAAAGCGATTAGCCTACATGAATTTTGAAATAAGCTGTAGCAAGAACAGATAATAAAAATGCGTGCGCACAATTAAATAGAGCCATAGATGCATCAGTTAACAAAACAGCCTATTGGTCTGGATGTAGGCCTAGAAAGGCTAGAATTGTAGATTGATTGATTTTTTAAAAGTAGGCTTAGGCCTAATTATGGAGACCCTGTTAGCGCAAAATGATAATCGTCTGTCTCCATGGGTGCCCGCACATAAGGGCAAGAGGGGGCACTTGCCCCTCTGGAAAATTGATTTTACTATTTTTACTATTACTTTTTGCCATAAAAATATAACCTATATATGCGCATTGTGCGAGTGCCTAGACTTAAATTGCTCTGCTCTTGCTTTGGACAAAGGAGAGTAGGCCAAATGCTAAAGAAATCGAGGAAAATCGTCTGAACTTCGATGGCAGGAAGTATATAGGCCTATTCGACACGTGGAATTGTAGGCTACATACGTGGATGTTTCTTTTTATCTATGCCCCATTAGTTTCATTGCTTACTTGCTTATAGACCTATGAATAACTTTGATTTGTCGATTGAGCAGTCTGTCACATAATTAGGATAACATTGATAACAGACTAAGTTGGTAGTTCTCCATTACTATTAGGCCTAGGCCTAGGTGGAACACACATGGCTCCTATAGATGGGCAACAATCATCAATGTGGAGCACATGTCTGGACTTCAACTTCTTTTACTCTGGACAAAAGAGACCAATGCAATCAAACTCACACACACATTTCAGGACTTCGAAGGCAAGACGCTAGTGTTCTGCAAGTGGATGCCTCCTTTCAATCGATGCAGGGCCGTCTTATGGTCATCGTAGGCCCTAGGCACTTTTGCATATTGATCTATTCGTAGGCCCCTAGGTCCAACTCAACTCTGCATTAATTCAAATTGCAACACATTTACATTATTTCTTAAAATTATGCTAAAACATGTTTTGTGAACGTATTTCAGTTTTGATTTTAAAATCTCAATCTACTTTATCAACTGAAGAAATAGTGATTAGAGCAAAGGCATTAATTGAGATTATATCCATGTGATCTAAGACTTAGAAGATGCATTTTATTGACGAATTTCTTTTGCTTTCTCGAATGTTTGCAGACAATAAATCTGTAGCTGAAATGATTAGGTCACAAAATAATAGCTGACAAGCTGGTCTCCAGTTTCCCAAAATGTCAATATTGCTTCTCGAATTCATCTTTCTATTTTTGGAACAAGTTGTGAATGTGAACGGTTTTTTCCAAACTGAAAATTATCAAAAATTAGCCTACCTTCGGTCAACGATGGGACAGGCATGACTATCCTCCCTTTCATTAGGCCTACTTCAATTGAAAACGAAATGCGAGAAATGACATTTGAAGACGTTATAAGCGATTTCGCGAATGCAAAGAGCCGCAAAGTTAACATATTATAGCTTAGCTAATGTTACTGTTTCATTGGCTAACTCTAGCCTTGAAAAAAGTTAGCAAGTTTTCGTTTTCTGTTTGTTTTTTCCGGTCATTGACCAATCACTGCATTTATATTTTAATATTTTTTCTCTCTTTCGTAGGCCCCTAAAAGTTCGTAGGCCCTAGGCACAGTGCCTACTGTGCCTACTGGATAAGATGGCCCTGAATCGATGTCCCGTTATTTTCATTCTCTAATATTTTCTTATAGAAATAATTTATATTTGCTGATTGAGCAGCAGTCTGCCACGTAATTAGGATGACTTTAACAGCAGGTCAAACGAGTGCACCCATTATAATTATGTCTTGCTAATAAAAAATGGTATAGGCTACCCTCGTAAATGATATCGTTATAGTGAACGAAAGTTATTAAATTTCACCTGGAAAAAGAAGGCTGAAGTTCAGAGATGATATGGACTTGGACTGTCTGAATATTTTATTGCAAAAACATTGCAATTAAAAGAAACTGAACCCATGCGATATTCTGGTACACATTACACGCAGGAACCACAAAAACAGCGTTAACCCCTGATATTATTGCAGCGTTTATTGCAGATGCTGTTGTTCATTGCGTATTATTTTACATCCATTATTCCAGACTGTGCCCTAACTTCTTCCCTTCCAACCAGGCTGTCCTAGACATAGCTGAAACGTTCCATATAGGCCTAGGTCTATTCAAAGTCCTTACTAGGCCTAATTACCGTGTGGACTGAGATCAGCTGTGCCTGAACTTTCACCGAAAGTTTACCAATAAAATCTATACTCAATTCCCGTTTCCGAAAGTTTATTGTCGTGTACTAACTCAATTTCGTTTCAATTTCCTTTTATTGCAAAATTTTTTGCAATAAAATTTGTTGATCTGCTACCCGTCCCAGTTTACTCCAGTGCCTATAAATGTAGCCTCTGATGGTGTGGTCGAAGCAGTGTCAGCCGAACTGAAAGTGCGTCTTCACGTTGACTGGTGTTCGAAGATCAAGTGTCTGAAAGAAAACCGATTGAGGTGAGTTGAATCTTGTCATCGTAATTTGCTCCAGGTTGACTTAACCATAGACTTATATCTTATATCTAAAAAGTTGGCGTTTTTGTGCAGGCTAACGAAGGCTTGATGTTTAAATAGTAGCCTAATTACGGATGAAATAAAAAAAGGTAGCCTAAATATTAAATTAAGTGAAGGACGAGATTGACTGGAAGATGAAATTAGAGATGGAAAATAAAAATAAAAATACTGGCATAGATTTTCAAGAAATTGCTTTGGCATTGTAATAGCAGAAATCTGTCAATTTTGAATTGAGATGCATGCACGTATTAGGCCTAAATATACCACAAATAACTATCCGTAGAACTTAAATCAGCTTTAGAATAAAAACCTAATAAATTTATTCTAATATCAGAAGGTTGTGTCGCCCGATGCACTTCTAGTGCGTGGAAGGACTAAGGTCTAAGGAAGGTCAGAAGGTCACAAAGTATATTCCTAATTCCGTGTTCAGTAACTTGTTGATAGGCCCTACTTACTGTTGAGATGTTAGGCCTATAATTAGATGTAGGCCTATTCCAAGCGATAGGTAAATGAACATTTGTCTAACGCCTTGCAGTCGTCTATCTGCTATCATTTGAAAGTTGATACGCCAAGGTTTTTTGCCCACAAACACTCCTACTTGTTATGTTCTAAAGCAGATGTATCCCTCTTTTCTTCTATCCTTTGTGACCCTGGGCATGTCCTCCATTACTTCTTCCACCTGAACATGTAATTGGTTACTCCCTTAGACCCCGATCACATAATCTAAAGATACCACGATATGTGATTCCTAGATTGGTAAGAGATTTATCACGAGAATGCTATATAGTTAACTTATGTGACAATAACAGTTTAGTAATTATATTATAATTTAACTTGTGATTTTTAATTTGCACGTTTTTATTACCTATTATTACATCTATCATTCTATGTTTTATAATGATGTTCTGTGTCCCATTGTGCGTTTGCAAGTGGAGTAATAAAGAAAATACTTACTTACTTAACTTCATAACGGCGCATAGTGTACCTACCCGAAGTCCCGAGCCAGCGTGCGACCTAAGTGACTTTGAGAATGTTTCAGATGAGCCAATGAAAGTCTCTTCTTTCTAACCGTTCTCTTGATGTCAAATAATAATGTGTTGCTACCAGAAACCACACACATATTTACCTGAATTAATTTTGCTTTAAGGATCTTACCATTTGTTCAAGCAGTTCGTCCTTTTTTGGATTGGATTGATGCAGGTTAGGCCTAATTAGCGCAAGTAACTGTTGTAGGATACCTCACGCTGTGCTTCATTCTCCAATTATATTTTTAAAGGTGTCATGAGTAAAAGTATACCGACAATCAAAGTAACTAAATTACCTTCTTCAAGCAATCGTTTATCTTTGCTGTATTTTTTTTATAGATAACAGCATCAAGATGTCTTCGGGTCTAGTAGTCAACGTCAAAGCTGGAGCGACCGCCTCAGAGTCATCGGTGACCGCAACTGGACAAGTGATCCACATCATCACCGATACGGAGAGATCCAGTTTTGGCATTGGAGGCGACTCCGACCTCAAGCGAGCAGTGGAAAGCTATTTCGGCAAATGGCCAAACGACGCCTACCTCCACAGCCCAACTCCCTGGGGAGATCTGTACAAGTCGTACGGATGGGACCAAGTACAGATGGTGCTTGAGCCGAAGAGAGCACAGGTCTTGGAAGTCAACACCAAGCCGACCATTCTGGCCACTAAAATCCTCAAGAATGAAAGCAACAAAACGGGAATATTCAGCACCAGCATTTCTGAAGAAGTTAAGAACACCGTCAGCAACTCGTGGGAGCGCAGCAGCAAACTCTCCGTTGAGCAGACGATTAAGTACAACATCGGATTCCTGGGAACCGGCGTAGGTGGCGAAACAAAGTTCGGCTTCGAGCAGACGTGGGGCAGCAGTGAAACGGTCAGCAAGGAGACGACTGTTGGCACGGAGACCGGGGTGACAGTCGAGCTGGGACCAGGAGAGTCGGCAACCGTTGAATTGGTCGCCAGTTCTGGTACGATGAACGTAAGAGTCACCTATGAAGCGCGTCTGACAGGGCTGTCTGCTGTGAACTACAACCCAACATACAAGGGTCATCACTTCTGGGGTCTTCCAATCAACTCTGTCATCGGATCGTCTGCAAACAAAGTGCAGGTTGTTCAGGATATAGAGATCGGCTATTGCTCGGATGCAGTTGCCACATTGAGGAGCACGAAGACATACGCAAACCTGGTATTTCACTTGGCTGATCATCCGGACGAACCCCCAAAGGAAGCTGAAGAGAAGAAGAAGTAAAGTCTTCAGAAACGACCAGAGTTCTTTGAACGTGCGGCTTAATAAATGTGCTGATGACATTTCGCAAAACACGGCTTAACATGCATAGAGTTCTCACCAAATAGCATAGTAATGACAATAATCCTTTTCTGGGACAATCTGGCTGTTTTTAGAAGTTTTGAAAACGGCAGCAAAAACTATTCAGTCGTACCGCTTGCTTGATGATTAGGCCTATAGCACAATATAGGGCCTACGTCGATGTTATGGCCCTACATGAATGTGCGCTGTTACCTATAGCTTGTAATAAAAATTTGCGCTATTAGAAGATGCCAATGTAGGCTACAGTTCTTGCATATTATAATTCTTTTGCTTCTAGTACTGAAAAGATCACGTCGCTTAGGCCTATAACTGCATCTGAAGTAGTTTCGCTTACTTTAGGCTATTATAGTTAGCTTATTCACGAATAAACGTATTAAAACTGCATCAAATTTTTTGCGTTCTTTGATCTTTGCAAAAGTCAACAGTTTATAGGTCTAATATTTTAAATGAATGCAAAAGGCGTTGAAAGTTTGTGCCGACGATGAGGTTTATCCAAGATGCTCCACATCATTTTATCTCTGACAGGCCTCATTCCGCTCATTAGCCTAATTGCGTAAATACCTATGCTACTTGTTTCATCATGACGTATAATTAGCTCCAATCTCATTTTACCTATCAAGACAAATTTTATCGTCATTATTTAGAATGGCGAAAGGGAAATCAGAGGCTCAAACACCGCCTGCAAGAACCACTCCCATGTGCAATATTGTTTGGGCCCTATAAGAATTGCGAGTAGGCCTACCCAAAAGCACGGAGAGTAGGTTTCAGCATTAATTTTGACTGCGCATGGATGAATAGACTCTTTATCAACCCCTTTTAGTCGAATCTTGACTCTTACTATAAACTAATGGATAGCTATTCTTCTTCTTCTGGTTCTCTGCCCCTATAGGCCCAGGTTCGGCTGTCCAATGTCGCCACTCTTCCCTCCGCTGGGCCTTCTCCTTTAGTCTTTGGTATCCGATCCTCTTCATCAGCGTGTCCAGCAACATCTATGCATTTTTCACATAGATAGCTATTACATATAATACTTATTATTGATTTTTTGGCAATATTAATTTGACCAACACTCAATGCCATACGTGGCCTAAATATCAAGTTGTTTCATTTGTAGGCCTATCCTTGAAATCTAGTTGCATCAGACCATAATAATATTTGTGTTCACCTACATGTAAGACATGGGTTACAATAGGCCTTTTAAGTTTGAGCCTAGAAATATTGGAAATCCTCGTGATTTCTGACTTTTCCGCATGTGTGGCGTGTGCGTGTGTGAAGATCGAGTGGAATTCAGTTGTAGGCCCATTATCCTGGGTATTTGATTTCGACACGACGTAGACCTATCTCACAAAATAACAATGATAAGAAGCTAGGCCTACTTGTAGAAAAACCGATGAGAATTTCCTCTCTGACCGAACTAGAGGGATTCGAATAGGCAATCGTCGCTCTTTGCCAGTCTCCTCATCTCATCCAATGGCCTGAGGGAACATAATCCACTTCTCTCTCCATCATCACCATCAATCAATCGAATCCGTATGTACTGTTTACAAACCAGTCTATGGTAATCTACATTGCCTTCTGTGCTTTCTCTGCATGGAGATCTATTGAACTATTCATCTACAGCCTATGGAACTGATGGCATCAAAATGAAACTCGTCCTTTAGTGATTTATTGTCTTATAAGAATGTAAGGAAATCTCGTTAAATTAGGCACACTGCTAACTTACTTGACTATCTCGTAGACTGTAAAGTGTCAATATATAGGTTAGTCCTAACTCTCCTTGCACTTAACTAACCCATTATTTTTAAGGATAGCAATCAAAGATAACTTACAATGGTTTTACAGTAACCTATAATTATGTGACATGATCCTAATAATTGCCATTCCGGATCTGCCTGTATTATAACATTGCCTAAGCTTTACCGAACTAGTATTGCCATTTGTCAGTATAAGCGATATCTAAATACAATTATAGGCCTACGGGTCCTACATGATGTCTTGGACGAAAGATTGACACATTTATAAGCTCGGATTGTGCTGCTTGTCCTTCCTTGGCTTAAACGTTTTTGGTTTAAGTTATTGGATCTATTTTGGTTTGAATTTAGTTCTATCTTACAGACACGCATTATTGGTTTGTTGATTACCTGCGGGCCTCGGTTCATTATGCATCATGTGCATTATTTGAGTAGGCCTAATAGGCCTAAGGATGACGACCTCTATGAACACTGATGCTTGATTTGGTAGCCTATTTGCTGCTTTTGTATAATGTTTTACGCGTTTGGTCGTTGATCGGCCACCTTGTCTCTGGTTAGATAAGGTAGGCTTATTTTTTTTCGTTTTGTTAGTTTTGATTGTAGTATTTTTTGCACACTCCCAGTATACATGAATAACGATGATAGTCCCACTCCCCTCACGACTACTTTAGACCACAGCCAATTCTTTTCTTGCTCGGGTAATACGGTAGATCAACCCATAACCTACGCTACCGCTCCCTCTATGAACCCTAATAAGACCTTTGAACTCTTAACTGACGAAGCTGATAGCCGATCTCTTCTGAATTGCCCAGACATTGACCCTGACTGCAACTTCTTCAATGACCTAACGTTTAACTCTATACCTATTCCATACCACACACCCTGTCGACACAATATACCCACTCAACTACACTCCTCTCTATAATGCACTTGAATGTCCGTAGCATATTAAACAAACTAAATGAAATAAAAGACCTGTTGTCACTTTTACCTGTCACCGTGCCATAGCTCTCACGGAGACCTGGTTAACGGAAAACCAAGATGATCTAATTAATGTGCCAGGCTATCGATTTATAGGTAAATCTAGAGGCGATGAGAGGGAGGGTGGCGGTGTGGGGTTCTTAATAAAACAGGAAGCTTCCTTTGAGGTCCTTACGGATATATGGGAAGCTTCTTCCTCCCGTTCGTTTGAAGGATTATTTATCCGTTTACCACTAAACCGAGGATCGTCGATAATAGGGGTAATATACAGACCTCCTGATGAAAACTTAGATGACTTTACCACTGAGATAGAACCTGTCATAAGTAAAATATCTAAAAAATCTAAGGATTTGTTCATCGTCGGAGACTTCAATGCAGACCTTATAAAAGTCAATCTCCACAAACCCACTGAGGGCCTGTATAACTGTATGTTATCGCACCATTTCCTCCCAATAATAACCAAACCAACCAGAATTACGGATCATTCTGCCACTATAATTGACAATATTTATACCAATGCATGGCGTAAATTATCTTGTTCCTCAATTGTAATTAGTGACATATCCGACCATCTTCCTATTTTGGCTCAGTTCGAATATGAACTAAAACTCCCAAACAAGCCCCAAACTCGAACCCACAGGTTGATTACCCAGGAATCCTTAGCCGCTTTCCAGGACTCAGTAGCAAAAATTAACTGGTCACCAGTTTTAGTTGCCTGTCGGGATCTGGATACGAATAAGGCGTATGATACTTTCCTCAATGAGTTTAAACAGGAATACGACAAGGCCTTTCCAATGTCTCAAAGTAAAACTACCAGAAGAAATTCTCCCAAAAACCCATGCATGTCACAAGGTCTAGGCCTACTTAACTCGTGTAAAAAGAAATCCAGACTGTATCGAAAATTTATCAAAAACCCAACCCCGCAAAACAAAAACGCATTTGTATCCTATAGGAACAAGTTTAAATCAATCCGTATACAGGCTGAATCAAATTTTTACGCAGCCGAATTTTGTAGATATAGCAATAACCTCAAAGAAACCTGAAAAATCTTAAAACATTTGATAGGGACCACAAATGGGGGAGACAGAGATATTTTATCGCTAAAAGTAAATAACATCTCTACTACAGACCCGATAAAAATTGCGACGGAACTCAATAATTACTTTACAGGCATTGCACATTCCTTGGCTAAAAATATTCCAAATTCCAACTCTACTTTTGAGCAATATATGATTCCCTCAAAAATGGACTTTTTTGGACTCACAGAAGTCTCAAAGGAGGAGCTGATCCTACTAAGCCATACTATTCATCCATCTCATGCCAAAGGAATCGATGACATAGATCCTGCTACAGCTCTGCCAAGCCTACCCAATATCGTTCATCCACTAGTAGAAATTATAAACTGTTCCTTTAAAACTGGAATATACCCACAATCTCTGAAATTAGCTAAGGTAGTTCCAATTTTCAAAAAAGGGCCGAGAGACGAAGCCTGCAATTATCGCCCTATATCTGTTCTTCCTTTTTTCTCAAAATTTTTTGAAAAGGTCATGCATGAGCGCCTCAATAAGTATATTTCTAAGACCAACATTCTCTTCTCCTCTCAACATGGCTTTCAAGCTGGCCATTCTACATTCATGCCCTTAATAAATATGCAAGACAAAATTTCTGATGCTATGGATAAAAATCAATTCTCCATAGGAATTTTTCTAGACTTGGCTAAAGCCTTTGATACCATCAACCATGGCATACTGCTAAAAAAACTGTCCATCTATGGCATTCGAAACACCCAGCTAAAATGGTTTGAAAGTTATTTAGAAAACAGAATGCAGCTAGTTAGCTGCAATGGTAGTAAATCACCTCTAAAAGAAATTAATTACGGAGTTCCACAAGGCTCTATCCTTGGCCCACTGCTGTTTATCTTATACATAAACGACCTGCCTAGTGTAGCTCCTGATCTATTTTTTCTATTGCTTGCAGACGACACTAATATTTTTTACTCTCATTCCTCACTTGAAGCATTAATTAATCATACTAACTCCGACCTAGAAAATATAGCAGAATGGTTTCGCTCTAATAAGTTAACCCTCAATCTCGATAAAACTAATTACATCATTTTCAGGTCACATAAAAAAGCACTTCCAACGTCTTATCCTAATTTATGTATTTTCGGTACACCTATCACTCTAGTGCAATTATCGAAATTTTTAGGAGTTTACGTAGACCAGCGGTTCCCAACCCGTGGCCCGCGGGCCAAAAGTGGCCCGCCAGGCCTAAAGAAATGGCCCTCGTCTCTCAAAGAATGAACAAATCATAATATTATGATAGAAAATACAATTTTAACAGGATGGAACACATAATAATTTTCTTTTACTAATTATTTTATTTTGAAATCTATAAAAAAAACCAGCAAATATTCGATTGTGAATCAATAAATACAATTTTATAAAATTTTAGTTAATTAAATCTTAGCCTTGTGGCCCGATAATCTCCTTCAACTAAGAAAAAGTGGCCCTCGTATCCTCCAACTTAGAAAAAGTGGCCCTAACGTCAAAAAAGGTTGGGAACCACTGACGTAGACCAACACCTGGACATCCTGGAAAGAACACGTGTCGAATATCGCAACAAAAATAGCAAAGAACCTATAGGAATTTTATCACGCATATCCAGAATCCTCCCACCACAGACCAGAACCTCACTCTATTATACACTCATACATCCATACATATCTTACTGTAACATTGTTTGGGCTTCTGCATATAAGTCAAACCTCTCGAAAATTCTTGTCCTCCAAAAAAGGGCAATACGATTTGTTGCAAAAATCCCTTATGGAGCCCACACGAAAGCAGAATTTTTAGGTCTAAAAATACTGCAACCAGATCAAATAAGGCAATTACAAATTGGAATATTTATGTATCGATATATCCATAATCAACTACCAGCTACCTATAAAGATTACTTCAAATTCAGAATTGATATTCAAGAGCGTGGCTTGAGAAATACTAACCCTTTCTATATTCCCTTTGCCCGCACTAATACAAGGCTTGCATCTATTAAATGTATTGGACCAAGAACATGGAATAGTATTCCTCTTGATATTCGCTTCCTGCCGTCTCTTCGTCTCTTTAAACGGGAGCTTTCTACCTTCATCCAACAAGGAATGTAGACCTCTATCAATCTGGGGAATTACTGTTAATTCACCTTCATACGGGAGTGTACACTTGTTTTTCGTGTATATGACTGCACTGACTTTATTCCACTTTTCTAACTCACCTTTTGTTTTGTATTAGTATGCTACGGTAGTTAAGATTTTTTTTGTTCATAAAGCTGCTTTATTTTTCCAGTCGGCCGTGCTGAATTTTTCTAAACCAATTCTCTCAGGTGGCCCTGGCTAGCGGGACCTTTGGCCCCTTTTGGGTCTCCTGTGCGATCCGACATAAGACATTATATGATGTAGAATTACAGTATCTGTAAAGTTTGTGTTGGTTGCCAAAAAAAATGTTATGTTATGTTATGTTAGTTTAATGAGTCAAATAAAATTATGATTATCCAAGCATTGTAATGATGGGCAAGTAATTGCATACAAATATGGCGACACCTGCATAGTAGGGCAATACACTTTTCATTGGGACCGATAGAATAAGGATGAAATTTTCTTTCACTGGAAGAATCACGTCCTACAGCAAGCATAATCACTCATTTGAAGGGCGCTACTAAAATATGAAATCGTAGATTTAACAAGTCTTCTGCAGTGGCCTTAGCCTACGCCTAGATTTATTTTCGTGAGAATTGTTTTGACATTATGATCAGTTTTTCTTGTGGATACAAGGGCGTGAACATTAGCTTTCTTAAACAGGAAGGGTGTGTGTAAATACAAGGTTAAATTGATTTCAACATTTGAAACCAAGTTTCTCATTTGTGGTACATTTTGTTAAGTGAACTCGAGACATACGGGAGGCTTGTGTTACAGGTAAGACTCGGGTAGCAAAAATTAATGATCTACCCGCAGAACTCTAGAAGGAAACCAAGACACTCGTCGTGGGTACATTGATAGGGGTCGTTTATGGTTAAACCCTCGATTATGAGAATTGAGAAGAAATAAATGAATTCGATTCTCATACGGGTCTAAAAAAATCCAAAAGTTTGGATTTAGTACATTTTACCAGCAAAATACTTACACGAAGACCTGCTACTGAGTGAATCTAAAAGCCATTTTCAGTTAGCCTAAATTAGGCTGATTAGCCCAATTGATCGTGTCAAACACATCCTTAAATTTTGCCTTTAGGCGTAGGCCTAATAGTAGAAACGGTGAATTTTCTAGCAGCGCCAATTAGGCATATAGGCCTATCTTGACTTGTTTAATTAATCTATTACTAAGTTGTATATATTGGTTTTAGTCGAATCATGAAACGCAAATTAGCATATACCGTCAAGAGGACAGTAGCCAATAGGCTAATGCAACATAGATCTAATGAAGAGTTTATCATTAATAAATCCAGTATCATCATCATCATCATCATCATCATCATCATCATCAAGAACCGAGGGACCAGTGCCCGTAGGTGCCCGCTGCCATCCCCATTATTCGTCGCCATTTTTGTCGTTCCATCGCCGCATGTGTCAGGTCTTGTATAATTGGCGCTCTGCACCAGTCGGCTGTGTTGTCCAGCCATTCCTTGTGTGGTCTGCCTCTTCTGTTGGCTCCCTCCATTCTTCCAAACACCACCCTCTTTATTTTTCTGTCCTCATTCATTCTACATATGTGACCAAATAGCTCCAGCTTCCTGGTTATTAATATCTGCATAAGATTTTCTGTGGCTTCTATTTGCTCATACAGTATATGATAGGCCTATATTTTCACAACTCTCCAAGTAAAACAGATTAAGATCAGGCAAGATTGAACCAAATCAGATTCGACCTGAGGCTTTATTGTATAATATAAGAAACGATCAAACCAAAGCAGTCCCAGTGTTCACACCATATATCATGAGAAACTATAAGTTTCGTTGCAGCCATGACAGGGCTAGAATAGACCATGCGAAAACGAATTGAAACCGAATAGATTCGTATTTGATTAATTAGGCCTACGAATAACTACATGGTAAAATGTTGCTCAAGTATCGCAGGGTAGGAGCGAAGGCGAATCGGTCGGATGTCGGCTAGGGAAAGAAACTGCAGATATGAAAGTCGTGTCACTTACTCTTTGTCTTAAGTATAGCATACCTACTTCCTTCTTTTGAAACAGTATTTAAGCGCACGTGTTGAGCCTGTAAGGCAGAGTGGAGAATAGAAGATCTGGCCTGTTTAACTGGACGTTCGTGAAGAATCGACTCTACAGCACCGTGTTCGTTGCAGCCATCGGTCATCAACCGCGATTCATCCGGATGACTATAATCGCCGTTACAATATTATTGTAAGCTTATGTATGCGTGTAGTCATGCTTACAGCTTATGTAGGCCTAGGGCCTATTTTGGCATCTTAGTCTACTCTAATGTACAGGGTGCGCCAAAAAGTAACCCCTACGGTTTTGAGCCCATATCTTGGCCAGACATACGAATGTTTAAATGAAACTTTACAGTCACCCCCTAGGTTTTTTCGATTTCAAACTTGTTCCGTATGGAATAAAATTTTGACCTTTTAGGTAGCTGTAGTGGGTTCAATGGCACACATTTTGAGGTAAATTGTGAGATGATACCTCATACCGTTCAAAAGTGATACCCATTATACCCGAGATACTAGAGGGGTGGATACCATCCCCCTTAGATTTTCGCCTATATCTTTTTAGTCACTTAATATTAAGAGAAACAAATTATACCATTCTATAGAGGGAATGTGGGGCTACATTTTGATGGTCACTGAGTTGTCTTTTGACAACCGGAAGTGCTCAAAATAAATTAAAATATATATAAAGGTATTTTATTTTCGTAAAATTTACATGTTTTTCTATTATAACATAGGCCTATTCATGATTTATTTTTTAAGAGAAATAAATTATGTCATTCTATAGAGGGCATATAGGGCTATTTGTTGATACCAAATGATTTGTGTTGTGATAACCGGAAGTGCTCAAAATAAATAAAAATGTGTGAAAATGTTGATTTTTACGACGCACACCGACAATGGCATAATTTCGTTGTTTCATGTTGTTTGTTGATAGATATTCATGTTTTTTTTTCTTTGATTGTACCTGAAAGGACTTGTAACTAGTTTATATAGTTGAAATTGTTACTTTATTATATATATACTATTCTTGTATACGTAAATTATGTTCTACACACACAGAATCCAACATTTTACTTACGCGTAAGTACACGTTTTGTGGAATCAACTGGTGCTCATGGAAAAAAATCATAATTTCAAGGTGCATTCATATATTTTAAACCTAAATATATCATTTTGTGCAGCAATGAATGCTGAATCCAATGGTGTATTACAAGTTATGATATCTCAAACCAAACCCAAAATCCAAGGGGGTGGTAACCACCCCCTTGGTAATCAGTGTTACAAAAAACTTGGTAGCCTGAGGGTTAAAAGCAATTCATATTTTACGTGCAATGTTTCAACTTTCAACAAAATATTTCAAAAGGAACAAAAGTTACATCACTTTTAGTGAGGCCACCCACCGTGTTTTGACGATTCAAAAACGTGACGCAACTTTCTTTTCAACTGGACTGGTTTTTAAACAGTAGTTAGTAATGAAGTACCTGAGGGATTCTAAATATCTCGGGTTAAACAAATAATATGCAAGCCACCTTAGGTCCTTTTTGAGGCTTGGAGGAATGCTTTAACATGCTGGTTTCTCGATTTGGTAAAATGTCTTGGGTAGAGATGACGCAATTGACGTCGAGAGTTGCCGTTGTCGTGTCGGTTTCCATCATCCTACTGGGATGTCTCCATGTTTGTGGGACGCAGTGGTGTAGTGGGTATGCTCGTTGCCTTGAGGCCAGAGGGTTGCAGGTTCGAATCCACCTCAAGCCGCCTCGTCGGGGCCTTGGGCATGTTCTTCACTTGCAATTGCTCAGCGCTTCGGCGTGAAATTCCGATTCAGTGTCCGCGTAGTTGCCGGGAGCGCTTCTGAGTAGCATGTCTGAAGGGGCGCTATGACACGTGCATATTGTCTTACATGCATGTTTAGACTTTTCCATCTACGAAGTTCGTGTCATTTGTTTAATACATCCATCGCAGCAAACCTTCACGCAACTAATTAGATCTATGCGAAGCGACTTGTTAGCTATTACAAAAATGCTTATGACTTATCATTTTCACTAACTGAAAGCAAGTAAGCTTACAGGGAAAAATTCTTTAATCAGCCATGGGTGAAAAGTGGTCTATTTAGAGGAAGTAACAGGAGAAGCAACTAGGACCTATATTTGAAATTCATAAAAAATACAACGTCCGAAAACAGTCAAATTTGCAACATCCGGTCGTTGTCACATGTTGCTGCTGTGAAGTTAGTTAGTGCATATAACCGAGTGGCTTTCCTATAGTATTTACAATTCTCTCAGATGAAATATTTCAGTTTCATACCAAGCAGATAAAATTTCTGGCACACTTATGTGATGCTTGTAGATAGCAGCTTAAAGATGTCGGGAATTATGATCAACATCAAAGCGGGAGCCACCGTTGAAGAGTCTTCTGTGACTGCAACTGGACAACTAGTTAACATAATAGCCAACTCAGAGAGAGGCAGTTTTGGCATTGGAAGTGACTCAGCTCTCAAGCGAGCAGTGGAAAAGTATTTTGGCAAATGGCCCAACGATGCCTATCTCCACAGTCCAACTCCTCCTTGTGGAGACCTCTACAAGAGATACGGATGGCCTCAGGTGCAGAGGGTGCTGATTCCAGTAAAGGCGCAGATCCTTGGAATCAAAGCTAAACCCTCTATTTTGTCTATCAACACCCTCAAGAACGAAAGCAGCAAAACGGCAACATTTGCCACCAAGATATCGGAACAAGTCACTAACTCCGCCAGCACAGAATGGTCAAACAGCAGCAAACTCTCCATTCAGCAGATGTTCCAATACAAAATCGGTTTCCTCGGAACCGGTGGAGGTGGAGAAACAAGTATTGGCTTTGAGCAGACGTGGGGCAAGAGTGAAACGGTGACCAAACAGACGACCACCGGCATGGAGGCCAGCGTGACTGTCGAGCTGCTATCAGGACAGTCAGCGACCGCTGAACTGTGCGCTAGTTCGGGAACAATGCACGTTCGTATCACCTACGATGCGCATCTCATTGGATACACGGCCGTCAACTACAATTCTAGATATAGGGGCCACCACTACTGGGCTTTACCCATTGGAAACGTACTCTATGGTTCCAACAGGGTGCGGGTTGTTGAGGATATCGAGGTGGGATATTACTCCAATGCATCTGTCAAAGTGAAGAATGCGAAAACAAATGAGGAAATGATGTTCCATATGACTGAGCATTCAAGTGATAATGAAGACGAATCCTCTTCGAATGCTTATCCAGATGAAATCCCATCTGCTGCTCATCATGATGAACCTGCATCCGAATAGTTACAGAACCAGGATTCATGGGATGCTCAGACACAACAATCTTCGTCTGAAAATTCTGAATATATACGTACGAATATACGGTTTAATTGCGCCAATCATGTTACCCGAGAAGAAAGAAGAAAGACTTAGGTTACATGTACCTAAAATTCCGTGCTCTGAAATTAAATGTCAGAGCACGGAATTTTAGGTAACATGTAGGCCTAACCGGTTTTGAAATGCTATATTACCCTAAATTGTATGGTAATATAGCATTTCAAAAACCGCACCAAAATCCTTCTCAAACGTTCTAACTGCGTGCTTTATAATAGGTGTGTAAACGGTAATAAGTAGCATAAATATTTTATAGAAGACGCAAACTGAACACTTTGTAAGTAGTGGAAATTCTCCCAACAAGCTATAGGCCTAAGCTTAGTGTCTGACTAGGCTAAGTCTGAACAAAGTTTTCGTCGTATTATGATTTTCGTATGCATGAATAAAATGTTCAAAATGTTTGCTTCGATCTAAGAAATTTGCCGTTTATAAACAAACCAATGGTAATGATAATTGCACATTTATAAGTCTCACTCCAAGGGAGGCTAATCCGAGATGCTCCCGACCTAACGCTATGGAACCTAGGCTACATGTATAATAGAACAACTGACCCTCAAACGTTTTGGCGAAACACATGCATTGAGAGGTTTAGAAGCTCATGTCGCTAGCTGTCAAGCAATTGCTATACAGTAGCTTAAATTGTAATGCAAAGATAAGAATTGCATATTGAAGCCGGGCAGTCATTAAGATCCATAGTTGCCGAACCCCTGGGCAATTGCCTCCTACCCTTCCCTCTCGGCGGGGTTTACTGTCAATACCGCGCACACAATACCGCGATTTTCAATACCGCGCACGATTGTTACCGCGCACGATCGATACCGCGAATTTGTTCAATCCAGATGATATTTCATACCTATAAAATTTAATACCTCCATCCAGCTTCTATTTCTCGCTCGTTATTTTAGTCAATCCAGCTTCTATTTCATATATAAAAAATACGCTCATCCAGGTTCCATTTTTTTTTATTCTCGTCAATCCAGCTTCTATTTCAGATATAGAGATACCTTCATCCAGCTCTTATTTCTCATGCTTTATTTTAATCAATCCAGCTTCTATTTTAGACATAGAAGTGCATTAATCCAGCTCTTATTTTTCATGCTTTATTTTTTTCAATACAGCTTCTATTTCATATATAAAAGTACCCTCATTCAGCTTTTTTAAAAGGAGTATTGCATGCACTACAGTTAAATATAGAATTTCTGCAGCGCTAGTAATTTAAGCTTGGCATTTAAAGGAATGCCGCCCACGGTTGATTCATGCAGAGCAGAGAACTCCGACCGGGTAAGGTCCTTAAAGGTAGATACTGAAAATAATATTCACAAACAGTCATGCAATTAGGCCTACGTACTCATAAGCATGCTTGAATTTGCACAAGAGATAAAGTGTTTTGATGTTAATATGTTTTTGAACATGGAGTGCACCCTAAAGATTACTAGCCCAAAACAAAGAGAACTGTGAGTGCATAACTTGTATATACTGGTATTAATAAATTACAAATCTGAACCCGAGTTTCTTTTTTATGATTATAATAATATAATGTAATGTAGTGTAGCGTAAAGTAACGCAACGCAACGCAGTGCAATACAATGCAATACAACACAATACAATACAATATAATATAACACAATGCAATGCAATACAATACAATGCAACATAATCTAATATATTTATCATATTATATTATATAATATGCTATTATGTGTAATCATGTGAACTTAGGTTATCAAGATGACCAAATCAGACCGTGTCATAGAGTCAAGACTGGCCCAGTCCAGACAAGACAAGACAAGAAAAGAGCAGATAGGAGAATAATAATTAGAGAATGGCTTGGAAAGGATGAGACACAGTGCATGTATTTAAGTTGTTCTATTACCATAATTTTTATGACAACAGGTATGGACCAGCCACTGACTTTATAGGCATACCAAATTAACGCATTGCCGACAACCAGATGACGCTCCAACGTGGGCGTTTAAGCGAAACCGATGCCGTCTAGACACAAAAATGGCAAACACTTGTAGGAAAATTAATAATTTAAGATATTATTTGCATAATATTATTCCGTCGGTTACGTGTTTCAATATGCATGTTTTTTGTTTGATTAAACGGATTAACGCGTGGAATAACAATAGATCTTAAGGCGATATAAGGACAGACAGAATGTTATAGACATAGAGAAATAGCCTACAGAATGAGAAAGTAGAAGCAACGGACGGATGATAAAAAAAAATGCAAAGATCAGGGCTGTTGCGTACATTGTAAGCGTGACAAATGACAAACAATTACTACTGCCTCCTATACATAATAATCATCCAGCAACAGGTAGCTCACTAGTTATAGCCAGTTATAACCTGTTGTAGCTCGGTCAACTTGAGATGAATGTCCAGTTGTCCACACTGTGGTATCGTCTAAAACAGTATTTAAGCGTTCGAGTTTAGGCATAAGCTGTGAGAAGAAGTCGAGACGAAAAGATTGCGCTTGCTCCACTGGACGATCGTCAGCGAACAACTCTTCAACGTTTCTGCCATCGGTCTACAACCACGATGCATCCGAACGACCATCATAGTAAACATGTGCGTATTCCTTCTGTCTTTACAGTCATGTAGGCCCTATCTACTTAGGTATCATGGTTCATGTTATGAGAGTATACAGTTGAGCATGGCCTTTCATCATTATTATCATCATCATCATTAGCATCAGCAATTTCATATTAGTTCCACATGTAAAAAATGCAATTTGTAAGAATTGTGTGAACTATTAACTGAAATTAAAATTACGGAACCAGAAACGACCAACAGTTCCAACACCTTATTCCAATAGGGCAGTCTTTAATATTGACTCAACGCCAAAATATTAGGGTGGTCCAAACATAAAATGAAAACACTTTAATTGGTTGCTCCACAAAGTTTCATATTTATGTTCCACATGTCCAGGAGACTGTGTGTTGAAAATTGAAGAGATCATAGCAACGTTTTTGAATTGTATTGCGTAGCGCTGTACTAAAACATCAACAATTGATGCATTCCTATTGGGTTACCCGTTCAGAACCGTTGCCAGAGGCGCTCTCATATCTGGCCAAGAGAGAAGAAACAGGTTCTGAGAAAGGCAAAGGAGGAGGAAGGGTTGAAGGCAAAAATTTGAGATCGAGGAAAGGGAGACATTGAATTTCAAAGAGTTCTAAAACTGTGTTCCACTTCATGGACGCCTGCACATAGGAGCAAGAGGGGCACTTGCCCCCCCTCCTCCCTGGAAAGTTGAAACCTATTTCTCTAACTATCTAACTACTACTTTTTGGATGTTAACAAATTTCTTTGCTCTGAGGAAACTATGTTCACGATAAAAAAGAAGAAATGTTAAACTGAGAAATTTAGCCTACATAAAAATACCCATATGTGTTCTTAATTTCTTGCTTTGCATTTTCAACCCCTTGATACAAAATATTTAACCGCGACCATTGAGTTTTGCCCCACCTGGAAAAATTCTGCGGGTGTCTATCATGGTCTCCACTCTGCAGTGTCAAATACAGTGCTGACAATGATGAGGTCCTATAGGCTACTGAATTGTTAAGATTTATGCTTTTCACCTGTCAATTTATCTAACCGTCCTGTAAGTGTTCAAGAGTAGGCCTATTGTGACATGCATTTTCGCAAATCACAAATTTAAAATGAAATGATTTCGTCTTGAAAGTCTTGTCGTTGTGCCAATTATTTGTCTCTGTGGAGGTTAGTAAGCGCGCGTAAGAACGCATGCAGTTTTTCGTATTAGCCTATGCCTATTTCCTATTTTGAAAATTCTCAGTCTCATATAAAAATTGCTATGTGTATTGATAGCGTTGGTGATTTTTTAGATAACATTCCGAGAATGTCGGGAATAGTAATCAACATAGAGGCAGGAGCAACTCTCGAAGTGTCGCAAGTCACTTGCACTGGACAACATGTCGAAATCATTAACGAGTTAGAGAGAGAAAGTTTTGGTATTAAAACCGAAGACGACCTCAAGAAAGCCGTTGAAAAGTATTTGAAAGAAAAGCCCAGCCATGCTTATCTTAAAAGTCCAGCCACGAAGGATGACCTCTACAAGAGATGGGGATGGCCTCAAGTACAAAGAGTACTTGTGCCTAAGAAAGCTGAGATCCTGAAAGTCAGCACTAAACCGACCACTTTGAGTACTATCATGCTTAATAATGGAAGCGACAAAATTGGAACATTTACAGCAAAGGTTTTATCCGAAGTCACTGATTCCGTGAGCAGCACATGGACGGACAGCGAGAAGGTTTCCTTTGATCAGATGATCAAGATTGAAGTCGGTTTTGTTGCAGTCAAAGGAGTCAGCGATTCAAAGATTGGCTTCGATAACACTTGGGGAAATGCTGATACCGTGTGCAAGCAGAGTTCAGTTGGCATGGGTGCGGGGGTGAGTGTCGAACTGAATCCAAAAGAGTCGGCGATAGTCCATTTGAACGCTAGCACGGGAACTATGAGCATTCGAATCACCTACGAAGCGCACCTTGAAGGATGCGTGGTTTCCACCCACGGCAATGTATTCATGGGCTACAAATGCTGGTCTACACCCATCGAAGAGGTGATCGGAGATTCCAACAAGGTGAAGGTTGTTCAGATTGTTGACGTGGCATTTTACTCCAATGCCACTGTCAACGTGACGAATGGGATATCAAACGAGAAGATGAAATTCTTCATCTCTGATCATCCAGACGAGCCTCCATTCGAAGAGTCTCAAACCCAATAGGCCAATTTCAAGGGATGCTCAGAGACGACGGGCATACTTTGAGCGCCAGGCCTACTTGCGCCAATTATGCCATCCAAGCTATAACATTTACTAGAATGATTTAACCTACCAGATGAAAATCACGTGCTTTAACATTGTGGCTAAATTAGAACTTAATGAACAGCAACGAAATCCTTTTGAAAATGTCTTACTGCTTGCTTGTTGCTTGCTTAATCATAAAGGTAAAATGAGAATTGCCTGGGGGTAGTTGTGGAGTTCAATCTCTAGTTTTTCTTAGGACTCTTGGTAAAGTCGTCATTGTACACTCCAACTCTACATAAATTGACGTCTTCCCCAGTAATGTTTTGCAATTCTCATACTGCCTATAGGTGTATGCGTGGTTACATATAGCACAATAGCACATAATTGTTTACTCCAGAAGGCGCTAACTGAAAGACTTGCATCTAATCGCCATGCTTCTGATAAGCGAATTGCAACCATGCTTAGAATACATGTACGTCTGTAATAAGATTAGTCGCATTTTGCTAATCACATTCACAAATAAAAGTGTTTTATATGCTTTCACTTCATTCTCATCAATCTATCGTTTTTCTTTTACAAAATTGCCGAGGTAATTGTCAGTTTATGTAGCGTTACTCCCAGAGAGACGTGTCAGAGGTATTCAACGCCCTAGCCCATTAATAACCAAACTCGAACCAAATCGTCTCCAAGCGTTTGCTGAAAAGTTACAAAGAGAGAGGCCTGAAGTGGTCATTTCGCAGGGTGTAATATGCAGCCTGATTCAGGAGGATACTCTGACCACAAGAAGCTAAATCGTAGCCTTTCATTGTCCAGGAATATCTTCGTCCGGTCGATGGAACATTAAATTCAAACTCTGTGAGGGCAGTGTGTGCATGGGCCTACATGTGGTTAAGCACTCTTCAAACAAACGAATGGCTTAACTGGTTGTCTCGTAAGAAAACCGACTGACCGCCTGGGTTCGCAGCTTATATTCAATCAGACGTACATGTAGCCTAATCCGGAAACTTCTATGGCGCATGCAGTATCAAGCTGGGTGCGGAGTTGGTGCTTATAGCAACAAGCGAACCAACTGAACAGACCTGAGCTGATTGTAACATATATACTCAACTTTTTGCACATGTGTGAGCCTGTGGTGCCCTTGCAAGTTTTAGTGCTTATTTAAACACTTAATACCTCATCAGGTCGGAACTCAAGTGCCAGCAGCGCATTCTGAAATGGTATCATTATAATTATTATGTAGGCCAACGATGGGATCAGTGTACACTCTGTTTTTACGAACTCAATCAATCACAGAAATTTATATAGCGCCCATTTACGAAATCTACTCAGAGGCGTTTCCAACCCAGGCCTGGTCAATCTGAAAAACAAATAAGAAGACGAAAGAGCCTGCAGTGCCATGGGGAAGCGAGATGAGACCCTCAAGCAGCCTATTCCAGTTAGCTATAGTCCCACTATTAAGAATGCTCTACACTGCATGGTGACGGTACGCGAAAAGGGGGCAAGGAAGTCTCCACTGGTAGCTGAGAGCAGTGAAAGGCGGTCCATGCAAAGAGACAGAAGCAGGGGTGAAAAGCTGACATTGGTGGGATGGATAAAGCTCTACCAGTGGCGAAAGCGCGGAAATATAAGTTAGTATGTAATAAATGGCAGTGCAATATACCAAGACAAATCAGGGTAAATGCCCTGGCAAAAAACCTTTGCCCTGCCATGGTCGTTGGTCCTGCCGCAAGATTGTCATAAATTTTTCTCTGCCAAGAATTTATTTGAGGCGTCAAATTGCTTCCGCGCTGTTTTTTGCACCAGCGCACCGGCTATGCCCTGATTAGAAAAATGTCTGACCATGAATCACTTCAATAATTTTTTCTTAAGCCGAAAAAGATGTAAGCTTATGTTTTAACATTAGACTGGAATATACTAAAAGACATGTTATTATTGCAAAAAATGAATTAGTATGAATAGGCCTAGCCTACAACGCAAGGGGGCACTTGCCCCTGGAAAATTGACATATTTTGCAAACTACTAGATTTAGCCTATTCGCGTTAGAAAATTACGGATAGAGGACCTACTACGGGTAATGATGCACACAATGAAACTAAGAATTCTGCGTTTAGAAACCAAGATAAAAATAAACATGCCTTTAATCTGCCTTGTATTTTCAAGCTCTTGCTAAAAACTGTATCCATGACCAACGACCATTTGGGTTTTACCCCTCCCGCAGACGCCGCCCATGTAAATGGTATTGATCATAGCCTGCTTGATTGAAAATCTCGCTGCAATGTAACCTTTCACAACTGCTCAAAATTAATTATCAATAGGGCCTACATTACACTAAGAGGCCTACAAAAATTTGAAATTTCTCTACAACACACTGAAAATGCTTCTGGTAGACCTGCTTATTCACCGGCGTCATGTAGACACAAAGTAAAGTCTGCAATACCAGGCATTTTGTCCATTTTGCTGCCAGCTCAGAATCTACGAAGGTCAAGACGAAGAAAAACTGTTATAAGGGATTCTATTTTTATCACTCACCCAAGATGTCTACCAAAAACCGACGTCTCGCCTGTTCAAAAAAATTCTGACCCAACTCATCTGATTCGATGATCTTAATTCACCTTCCAATCGTAAATGACACCCACCTTAGCAGCTACTCTGCTCCCTCTGTCCCTCTGGCAACCGAACTCGGACTTCCTTAATTCTGACTACCCTTTGAACAGCCTTCTGATTCGATGCAGCGCTCGTGAATAAGCTGCAGTGCCTGTGATTGACTTTCGAGTGGCGCCTTAGAAGTTTAGAAATATGGGCGTCCGCAGAAATCTTTGCAGGAAGGGGCAAAAATTTTATGGTAGTCAAAGTTAACCTTTATATTGGCAAGAGCTTAAAAAATAAAAAGTTGGAAATTTAGAACACTGGTAATAATACAATCTGGTATTTTTGAAAGAGGTTTCTCAATGCAAATTTCTGAATTTCATTTTGTGCATCATTTTTAATATAAATAGTTTCCTTACTAAGAAGAAATAGCCTACGTTAAAAATAAAGAAATTTATGCTCATTTAATGAGAAGAAATTTGTTAAAACACAAAAGGAGTAGTTAAAAATAGGTGTCAATTTTCCAGTGGGGAAGTGCCTCTCTCGCCCCTATGTGCAGGCGCCCATGTTTAGAAATTACGATTTAAAAATAGTAGTGACTAGGGTGGCTTGCCCCTAGAAAACTGACACCTATATTGCATTCGTTTACTATGGAATTATTGCGCCCGTCAAGAGCATAGCCTACTTTATAACAGTACTAGGCTATTACGTTTCGACCTTATAACAAATTTATTCGCACTAAGAAAACTATTCATATTAACAGCTATGAAAAGTGAAACTGAGAAAGTCACATCAAGAAATCTCCATGAAAAACACCCGCGCATGTTTTTATTTCCTGCTTGCATTTTTCGACATCTTGCATAAAATTATTTAACCGTGACCATCATCTTTTGCCCTCCTGCAAACATTTCAGCCAGCGCCCATGCATTTGGTGCTGAGTAGGATATCTGATGGAGCGGCAGTACGGCAGGATCTTGATCCACAGACGGAAACCGTTCTCCGCGTTAGTTCTGTCGTAGGAAAAGTTGAATTGTACGAGGCTTCTACGTGCGTCCATTTATTTGCCTTTAGGCCTATCGATTTTTCTATTCGTCAGCGTTGTTTTGATATTCTGATCTGTTTTTGTCCACTGTAGACTACTATGAAGAATAGTTGTCGGAAACAAGGAAAACATGAGTGCATAATTTGTGCAGAATGGTGTTTATAATTACAAATTGAAATCCGAGTGTGCCGTTTGTGAAATATTTTCTCAACGAACTCGTGAAATACGGGCGCGGGTATCGTTCCTGTGTTACAGGTACGGGTCGGGTAACAAAAATGATCTAGGCCTACCCGCAGAAGTATAGGAAAAACGAAGACACTCCGTGTAGGCACATTCAGTGGCAAAGGTCATTGATAATTAATTAATTAAACGGTGTTGGTAGATGTAGTTTATAGAAATCCCTCAGGATTTTGCATGGATATCAGATAGAGGTGACATTATAAGCCTATAATAAATAAATTATGACATTGATTAGCCTACCATATACATTATAGAGACCTACTACATTCGTCTACATGTATATAGCATGTCTGGAATTATGACTATCAGCAAAACCATCAACTTAGTGAACTCAGAAGCGAATCCATAATTTTGTCAAGTGCAGCATTTGGTGAAGTGCACTAAGTTATGGAAATCGATTAATTAGGCTATAATACTGGGAACAAAAGTAAGGACAAAAAGCCTACCTTAACTGACTATAGGTCACATAGGTGTTGTATTGTTTTGGTCTAACTAATGGGTTAAATCATGAGTTATGCCCAATTTGCCGTCAAGACGACAGTATAATGTGACATAACAATGTCATATAGCGTTTTGGCCGTTATGAACCCATTTATGACTTGGTATTATTATAGTCCAGTCACAAGCTCTCCAATTCGAACAAGCGAAGACCAGTTAAAATTGCACCGGATCAGATATGAACCAAAAACGATATAATATGAAAATATCAAATCACAGAAGACATAAATCTTAACTACTACCAGAACAGGCAGCCTGCAATAAACGGCGCTAATAGCAGCCTACAAGCACGTCTATCCTACTATACGGGGCTTCGGAATTGGACCTCGGTATCTCTCGCTCTCCATGCCAGTGTGCTATCCAATGCGCCGCCGGGCCCCTATCAATGTTAACTACGTGTACATGTACAAGTAAACTTCTAACAAGCAGTACATACCACATCCTTGATGCTTCCTATTTCTGTCTCTAACGGACTTTCGTTTTCCCGAAAGGTTGACCATATCTGGATCGCCATCATGTGGGCAGTAATAAGTCACTTCAGACTAGATTGATAACATCAGGCCTATAATCATGACAGACCATATAAGTCCAGAGCAGACTAGACGAGCAGAGCAGGTCATTTGAGAACATATTGAATCAGAATTATAGGTTCGTACTAACATAAATTGGACTTAAATGCATGAAAGAAGTGGTTCCAAACCCGTGTTCCCCGGGCCAAAATTGGGCCGCCAGGCTTAAAAAGTGGTCCGAATTTTTCCAAGAATAAAAAAATATATGAAAAAATTGGCCACTTGGACAGGATAGCCTAATCATAGTATATTATTCCAAATTATTTTATTTGACGTCTATAAACAATATCAAATATTATATTTTGATCCAGTTACAACAATAATTATTTTATACGCTTTTAGTTAATTAAATTTTAGTCTTGTGGCCCCCGTGTTGTCCTTCAACTTAGAAACGTGGCCCTCATGCCATCCAACTTAGAAAAAGTGGCCCTACATTCAAAAAGGTTGGGAACCACTGGTAAAACTGTTGTTCGAATATCACGTTGTGGGGGCGCGGAGGTGCAGTGTTGGGTTCAGTGCCTTAGTTGGTGCCGTAGGTTGCAGATTCGAATCCACCTCAAACCGCCTCGTGGAGACCTTGGGCAAGACTTCACTCTCAATTCCTCAGCGCTTCAGAATAGGTTCGAACTAAAAAACGCTAGACTAAACTAAGTCTTCATGGCCACAATTCGATTCAGTCGGGAGCGCTTCCGATTAGAACCTTGAAGAGGTGCTATAACAAGTGCATACGCATACACATGACTACAGACCTTGGTCCACTCTATTCCGAAGTGACTCGTTGCTGCCCACATGATGGCGATCCAGTGTCAAAGTTTCGGGGAAACGAAAGTCCTTTAGCGGCAGAAAGAGGAAGCATAAAGGACGTGGTATTTACTGCTCGTCCAACGTATATCAGACAAACTTCCGCATTTTGAAACAGTATATAAGCCTTTGTTTTAGAACTTAGAACGCAGTCGAGAAGTGAAGATCTCATCTGTTCCTCCATAGACGTTCGTGAAGAAGACCAACTCTTGCTGCCATCAGTCTACAGCTTCGAGGCGTCCGGCTGATACCCTTAGCTGCAACTGTACGTATGTATGATTGTGTTCATGGGTAACACGTACTGGAGGCATAGTGCCAAAACAGATAAACTGCCCTAAGAATTGTCTACAACAGTAGGCTACTCTAGAATAAAATAAGATTGGTGATATTAAATAAATATTATTAAGAAAGCAGCCATCAGAGAAAGAGTCTATGCTCACGTTTCAATCCTTGAAAATAGATTTGTTCTAAACTGCCCACTAACCGCTATCTAATTGAAAATTTCCTTTGCTTGGAAAACCACCATTCAGGGTTTATTCCAATGAATTTTAGAATTGCACAACATGTGTGGAAAATGTAAAAAAGGTTAGACTCCGGCCGAAAATGACTTTTTTATTTTAGTCAATAGTTTATTACCTCCTTTTACTCATTTGCTCGAAATATCTTGAAAATATACCGTACCATTTTTGCCCTGCCGAATTAGTTGATATTTTAGTCGTCCGGACGTAAATTTATAATTTTCCCTTCTTCCCTCCGTCCGTATTTTTTATCACGGCATTGCATAACCCCTTTGAAGATTGCTTTCACAACTGCACAGATTCAATTGCTGAATCACATTTTCTCGGTTTTTTTTCATAACTGCACCTTAAAAAACCATTCTTCTAGGCCCTATTGGATCAACCAAAAGTTAATGCGCAAAATCTCATTTCCAACTGCACAAATTCTTTTCCCAAATACACAATTTGTGTCCTGCTGCACGCTAGAATAAGCCTTGCCACCATATTTTGTGTGCAGCGATTGGAGAGATTATAATAGAATGCATGTGCCACATTTATTTCATCACCAGTTGAGACCCTCGTCCCAATTCAGGGTTGTAGTATAACGGTGGTTATGATGGTCATTACGCTCTGACATCAGACCATGGACAATGACACTGCTTGCAATGAGTGCGGCTCTGCGACCATCAAACCGGCCTGCAGCGATGATGTTACTGTATTTGGCGAGTATCTGCAGTCGCGTGCAAATTGCCCTCCAAACCTTCCACCCCGACTCTGACTGACACGCTGCCCAATCTCGCTCAGCCTTCGTTGGCCCTGCATCGCAAAGTTTAGACTAACTGTGTGAAAGATGAGAGCCCACGGAATTGTGTGAAAGTAACTGCATGAAATCGTGATAAAGTAGGAATAGGACCGTACAAGGCCAACGCCTAAGAAAATCCACGGTAGCTTCTAGTGGTTCACCATGCATGGACCGATGATTAAGGCTGTCGCTGAGGAGTTTTAAATGGCAGCGTAAACTGGGTTATTATTTCTCGGGTCATATTCTTTTATGTGTTTCATGACTCAACATAATTTTTTATAATAAATTAAACGAATGTTTATTTATTTAAAAAATAATTTTCTGAGAGTTATGCTTGTCAACTGCGAACAATTCGAATCACCTCGTAGCCTACATAATTATAGCGGCTTATAGCCTATGTGTTGAGTCCTGCGAGGCTGCGAGTGTTGAAAGTAGGCTACGCATCCTTTAAACTGAACCAATTTCATAAGGATCTTGCCATTATCTCAATTTGTCTCTATGGAATTACGTTGCTGAGAAGCAAGTTGGTGCAAGTGACAGCAAGTTGCGTCGTAGTTTCCCGTTATGCTCGTTTTGCTATTGAAATTTTTGTTAGTTATGATTGTAGTTATTTTAGTTATTAATCCTACCCAATGATAGTAGCCTACTATTATAGGTCCTGTGTGACTTAATAATAGCCTATTCTTCAATCTAGCGTTGATGAAAATGACTTTTATAGATAACAGTACAAAGATGTTGGGATTGGTAATCAACATCAAAGCTGGAGCGACCGTTGAACAATCGAGTGTCACTGCAACTGGCCACCAAGTCCACATCATCGCCAATTCAGAGAAAGCCAGTTTCGGCATTGGAAGTGAAGAAGACCTCAAGCGAGCCGCCGGAAAGTATTTCGGAAAAGTGCCCGACTTTGCCTATCTCAAAAGTCCTACTCCTCCTTGTGGAGACCTCTACAAGAGATTCGGTTGGTCTCAAGTACAGACAGTGCTGCGGCCAACCAGAGCACAGATCCTGGGAATCAAAACTAAGCCGAGCATTTTGTCTGTAAACACTCTAAAGAATGAAAGCAGCAAAAAGGGAACATTTACCACCAGCATTTCTGAACAAGTCACCGATACAGTGAGCAGTGAGTGGTCGAACAGCAGCAAAATCTCTGTTGGAGTGACGATCAAGTGCTGGGTCGGTTTCCCATGGGCAGGTGCAAGTGCAGAAGCAAAGTTTGCCTACGAACAAGAGTGGGGCAAGAGTGAAACAGTGAGCAAGCAGGTGACTACTGGCATGGAGGCCGGAGTGACTGTCGATTTGGAACCAAGACAGTCGGCAATAGTTGAGCTGATCGCAAGTTCAGGAACGATGCAAGTTCGAATCACCTATGAAGCGTATCTGACAGGAGCCGTGGCCGTCCACTACAAGCATGGATACAAGGGCTACTACTACTGGGCTCTGCCCATTGGACGAGTACTCGAAGGTCCCAACAAGGTGCAGGTCGTTGAGGATATTGAAGTGGGATATTACTCCAATGCATCTGTCACAGTGAAGGATGCGAAAACAAATGAGGAGATGGTGTTCTTCATGGCTGATCATTCAAGTGAACCCTCAACTGATGATAACCCTTCCGAAGACAATCCAGATGAGGACCCATTTCTTTTCATCCTAGATGAACCCTCGAATGCTGATCATCCAGTTGAAACTCCATCTAGTGCTGTCCCAGATGAAACTCCAGCCGAATAGTTACAGAACCAAGAAGTCACAAGACAACCAGAAATGGGAAGAATCTTTTGAATGTACGGCTTAACCAAGCCATTCATGCTACTCAAGCGTTATAACATATTGAAGAAAGACTCACCTAACGAAATATTAAGTACTTTGATATTCTTACTTATATAGAATAATTACATGATGTTTAGAATCTCCTACGAAATTCTTTCGAAGTTATCTTACTGCGTGTTTGATAATCTATCTGTGTAGGCTACGCAGCAACATGTAGCCCCAGTTTATTCTAGAAAACGCTATTAAAGCCCTTGCATGTAATCGGTATGGATCTCATAAGCGCGCTTTAAAGATTTAATATTATCATTCATGACTCATACAAGAGGCAAAAAGCATTTGTGTCTTAAAAAAAGTTTTTTAAACCTCTGTTGAACTCTAACGTTGATAGTAGGCCTATGTGTAAATCATCATAGAAATAACTTGTTGTGGGCCCAGTGGTGCATTGGATAAGACACTGGCATGGAGATCAGAGAAATTGAGTTCGATTCCCGAAGCCCCGTAGGATAGACGTGCATATAGAAAGCTGCTATTAGTGTTCTTGTATTGCAGGCTGTATAGTCATGTTAATAGCTAAAAATTGGTGTTAATTAAGATGACTGCATATTATGTATACATGTAACTTTATCCTGTATCCGGTTGCGGACTGTCAATCAGACTGTTGAATTATAAACTACAAACTAAAGATAATATAGGCCCTAATGATAATGAAGACAATGCTATTTCATTTTTCTCAAATAAAAATGCAATACAAATACGAACAAGTGGCCTTGAATTATTATAGGCCTAAAATGTATAAATCTTCGACGCGAATTCGTAGATCATACATTGATACGGGTCCGGAGCCCTGACTTACCGTGAAACGCATTGAGATCTATTATTAGCTGAACCAACCACATCTCACCCAATAATATGGCGCGTTGCAGAGCAAAAAAAGTTCATTTAGGAGTAAGTAAGTACGCAAGCTTTTAACTGATAACGCGTATACTTTGGCAAAAGTAATGGAGAGCGGAAAATTATGTATGACTGTAAAGTATCTATGACGAAACTAACCCTAACACTAACCCTAACCGACCCTCACGACGTTAAACCTTTAGAATCTAATGCGACCCTAGCGACGCCAAACCTTACCCTACTCGAACGACACGAATGTCTCGGATGCTGAAAATTCAATAATAAAGAACGCGAAAGTTAGATATAATTTATAATTACCTGTGCAAAGCGTTCGTCAATACATAACGTCATTTTGTGAGAAAGTCTAGCCTAACAGCCAAACCAGAAACGTTTTATATTGCAATTCGTCCAAAATCGTTTTACCTTTCGCACGTGTTGACAATTTCAGAAAGGGGATGGTCACATTGTTGAGGCAGCGCAAGTTGATTGGTTGGGGTAAAAATAGATTCTAAAATCTGTATGAGTTTTACAGGCAAGTGAAGCTCTGGACCCGTATCAATGTATGATCTACGAATTTGCATCTTCGACTGGTGGTAGGAAGATACTGAGACAAGACTAATTGAAAAACAGATTAGAAACAATATTTGATGTGCTGTATATTGTCTTCCGGATATAATTGGGGCAATGATTGACCAGACAGAATAAACTGGAGAATGATTCGAAGAAACAAGTTTTCATGAAACGATAAATACCCGCAAACGAACACTCGTGAATACAATACATGCATACAAAGTCATGTGGGCTTACAAAATACATACAATATGCATGCATAGTTGCATACACTATTACACACTAGTACATCATATAGCCTATAGGTCTAATACGCATATGTTTAGGCTACACGTAGGCCACATCCAGATATATAAATAGGCCCATGCCTATATTCTTTTTTGCTCAAAGTTTTTAAAATAGGCCTAATCCTCCACATGGTGTAGCCTGTAGGTCTCAATTTAGGCCTACTAACAAATATATTTCCTTCTGTATTGTATTGCATCCATTGATTTACAAAGCGCTTCCCGCAGTGGACACTAGTCAGAGTCGCTCGCAGTGCCATAGACCAAGAAAAAATAAATTTGTGTTGAGACAGCGGTGGGCCCCGATGGTGTAGTGGGTATGTTCGTTGCTTTGCAGCCGGAAGGTTGCCGGCTTGAATCCACCTCAAGTCGCCGCGTAGGGACCCTGGGCAAGTCCTTCATTCGAAGCGCTTCGGCGTGAAACTCCGATATGTGTCCACGCTGCAGTCGGGAGCGCCTTTGAGTAGTGAGCTTGAAGGGGCGCTATAACAAGTGCACAAACAAACAGCGAAAAGAGGCACTTGACCCACCAGCTAGTGTGGAGAAACGCTTCGGAGAAGGAAACTGGTTCTACAATGCACGGCTAATGAAATCAAAGGAACGCGTTTTATCCACGGGAATCTTAGCTCACGGGATGAAGAGATCGTGCTGATCAAAGGGAAGGAGCGAGCATCATTTATTTATTTACTGGCATTTGGTATAGCGCTCCTTCAAGGTTACCTACTGAGGAGCGCTCCCTGTCCAACCCCGGTCAAATAAGACAGTCTTAATGTGAATATTTCGAGGATATGGAAGATAAATCAATTTTTAGAGCTGCTGGGGCGTTCCAAGCCAGATAATTTGAGTCTTATTAGGGTTAAGGCGCAGGCGGTTTGAAGACATCCAGGACTGCAGGGTCACTAACTCACTATACAATGTAGTCTGGCTTATTGTTCTAACCGCTGCGTCAGCATGGACCGCCAGACAGTGGACAAATTGGACATAAGCTTGCAAGTCTTCAGCATATGACTGGCTGTGGACAGCCATAGCTTTCAGCATGGAACCCAGATCGGCAGTGTATAATTATATAGAGGAGGTTGGACAATTTATTTAGAACCCCATTCATTGAGAGAATCTGGTTTAGAAGTCAAATCGAAATATAGTAGGCCCTAGAGTCAAGTTCTACAGTTGACACAGTTGAGAGTAGGCCAAGATCTTGGTAAGAATTCACCTTATCGTTTAACACTTGACAGATAAATTAATGATGCTGACAATAATTCAAGAAATTGTCGAGCTGACGCAATCAGCATCTCATAGCATCTTGCAATTTTATGAAAATCATTAAGAGGCATTATAATTATTTGAATAAGCTTACATTTTAAAATTATATTATCGAAATTGCCTATTTCTCTTGCTGCTCTATGCTTTCCTTTAGTCTCAAAGAGGCAACGTACAGTAACCATTAAATTTTATGCAGTCTGAGATTAGGGCCTAAATGGGTGAACGCTTCCTTTACGGACAAAACTTTCACAGTACCACGGTACCTGTAATTCGCTGAAGTAATTGCTATACTAGCAATAAATAAACTTTAGTCTATGCACATCAATTAGGCCTATATTTTTCTAACAAAATTGACCAAAAAGAAAAGTTTAAAAAGTTTATTCAGAACATAATAGGCTATTTATAATGCAATGAAACAATATCAGGCACACGCACAATGCTAGGCCTACTTCTGAAGATTAGTGCATTCTGTATAGCCAAAAGAGATATTCCAACAAAATAATAATAGTTACCATAGGCGTAATAATTCGTGACCTTGGTATTCATTGGAATAAAATTAATATAGCACCTACAATGTACATTTTTCGAATAAATTCGCTGCTATTTCTAAAAATTAAAAAATCCGTATAAATAATGTTGTCAGGCCTATCGGCGGACATGACAAGACATTTTAATGTATGTATCATATTCTGCGCAGAATTATTGTTGCAAATGAGCCATAGCCCGGCCATAGATCACAACGTATTCATTGTTTCTGATCGCAGAATGAATGAATTTCTGACTCTCCCACTACTCATGTGGATGATCAGCCCTGTAAAACGCCATCTTCTCCATTGTTGCTTTGTTCCTCACCGTTACTTTTGCATTGGAGTAAAAGCCGATCTCGATATCCTCAGTGATCTGCAACTTCTGTGAACCAATGGAACTGACTACCTCTCCGATAGGAAGAGCATGGAAATGGTGTCCATTGTATTTTGGGTAGTAGTTTACGGCCACGTCTCCTGTCAGGTACGCTTCGTAGGTGATTCGAACTCGCATCTTTCCCGAACTGGCGACCAATTCAACTGTTGCCGACTCTCCTGGTTTCAGCTCAACAGTCACCCCGGTCTCCATTCCCACAGTCGTCTCCTTGCTGACCGTTTCACTCTTGCCCCATGTCTGCTCGAAGCCGACCTTTGTTTCTCCACCACCACCGATTCCTAGAAATCCGATCTCGTACTTGATCATCTGGCTAAAGGAGAGTTGGCTGCTGCTCGACCACGTATTGCTGACGGAGTTCGTAACTTGTTCAGAAATTTTGGATGAATAGGATGCCGTTTTGCTGCTTTCGTTTGTCAGTGTTTGAGTTGCCACGATCTTAGGCTCTGAAGTGATTTCTAGGATCTCTGCTTCTTTCGGCTCAAGAACGGTCTGTACTTGAGGCCATCCGTATCTTTTGTAGAGATCTTCCCAAGGAGTTGGACTGTGAAGATAAGCATCGTTGGGCCGTTTGCCAAAATACTTTTCCACGGCTCGCTTAAGGTCGTCGTCGCCTCCAATGCCAAAACTGGATCTCTCCTTGTCGGTGATGATGTGGACCAGTTGTCCTGTGGCGGTGACCCTTGACTTCTCGAAGGTGGCTCCAGCTCTTACGCTGATAACGATTCCAGACATCTTGAGGAAGGTTGTGTTATCTATCAAAACACGATGACAATTAATGAGACACTGAAGCAATAATGATTAGTTCATCATTAATAATTTACCCTGTTTTGGTGAAATTGCTCGGTAGTACAGTGGTTAGCGCGCTGGACTGTCGACCAAGAGGTCGGGGGTTCAATTCCCCGCCGGGGCAGAAATTTATAACGAGATTTCTGTTCCAAAACAACCCCCTAGCCGACTCAGCTATGATGAGTACACTGACCTCATGGTCAGTGGATGATGAGACGGCGAGGAAGAGGATTGGCCACCGCCCTCATATGCCGAGGCCTTGAAAATGGAGTCGCTAACACTTCATCCCCATTGGCTCCGGGCTAGCTAGACGGGATCATCATCATCATTGTTACGTGCGGAACAGTGCAGCAACTTAAATTAAGAAAGACGGCTCAGTTGTTTGAATGGAGACACAAACACATGCTTACAAAAAATTGATTTGCTTAACCTTTTAACATTTTACATATCATGCTCGAACAATGATGGCCTAGTATGAGAATAACTAGGAAACTTATAAATGACCCCCATATGGCGATATTCTGCAGAGACTTTATTGGTCGCATCCCAAGCTAGGCCCCTACGTCCAGTCGTCCATGTCCCTGAATATGGGAGATTTCTTGCATTGACTTGCTTTTCCCGCATCGGATTGTTTACAGGATCCCTCCCTTGGTGCGGCGCTATCTCTAGAGCCTGGCCTACGCGTATTTTTCTCTGGCGCTGTTGCTCCACTCCGAACGCCCAGCGACACGAGGTTCTCTTCTGCATAGGCGTAACTTTCTAACTTTCTATGTGATGGTCGTGTTCAGTCACCACCACTTTTAAAAGTTGTCGTGACAGTCACCACCACTTTTTGGTCCGGCAAAGAAATATTTTTAAACGCGAAAAGATTTGACTGTCTAACATAATTATAATATGCCGTTGCAATGTTAGTCACGAATAGGCCTACTAATAGCCTATAGCCTACATGTAGTCCTATAGCAGGGTTCTCAAACTTTATTTTTATTGTACCCCCAAGTAAAAAAATCGAATGGTGGTGTACCCCCAGCAAAATCATGTCAGAAACAAAATATCATTTCCAGGTCTCCTTGCAGTGACAACTAAAAATGCATTTAATCATTGGTGACGACATCGTTTATTGATGTCATATAATGGGCTATTGGGAGCAAAATTCAGTTTGAATCATATAATCTTATCAACAAATTTAGAAAGGAAAATTGATCTATGACCCATGTAAGTAAGAGCCAACCTATAGTGCTCTTGGCTTGTTTAGACTAGCACAGATTTAAAATATCTGGTTTAATATAAATTTTGTCAATCTCAAGCACAAATTAATTACATGTTGGTTTTGATAGCAAGAACAGTTTAAAGACCAATTTCACCTGGATATGAAGTCCTGAAAAGAATCAAAATGTTTAAAGCTCGATCAAGAAATTAATCCTTTAACCAATGCAGCTCTCTGCTATTTGAGCTTGATATACAATAGGCTGAGAATTTTGGCTTTGGTACTTTCAACCATTTATATATTGTTTGTTTCAAAATTATGGTGATTAGCAATTTAGCCTAACTTCCTAAGCATAAATATGATGCATGCACTGTATAGCATGTGAGTCTAATTATGTGTTGTGAAGAAATAAATGCTGTTACATGTTGCAACGTTAAAAATCATGGTTTACTATCAAAACCGCGCACACAAAACCGCGCACACAAAACCGCGATTCACAAAACCGCGCACGCTCATTACCGCGCACGATCATTACCGCGCACGGGTATAATCGCGGTTGTTTGCACATCTGTTGACTGGGGGGGGGGGGTCCGAACATTCCTTTGAAACAAGTATTCTGTCAACGATCCTAACCACGCTTGTTTGACCATGTATTGAAGCTCTATATTGTCCACACAACTCCACTCAACTGCACACCTATCAAAAGCCTATCTCACCCTGAGCGTACATCCTTAATTCAGTCGCTCTGTTCCTCTCTCTGCCTCTCACTGTCGTTGTCTCTGTCTTTTTCTCGGTATGTCTCTCCCGCCACTCAGCAACCTGGCCTATCTACATTAACCTGTACGCTCCTGCACAATAATCAGCTGACCATTATACGTTATATAAAATTAGCTAACAGTGCTTGTCATTCTAACAGAGTCTTTCATAGGAGATATATAGGCCTACTCGTAGAAATGCCTTTAGAATTTGTTAAAAGTGCTAGAGGCGGATCTCTTCTTGTTGTGAATGGTTTTACGTTTCGAAAAGAAAGAACAGTTAAAACGAAGACACACGGAATATGATATGCGAAAGTGTAGAGCTCGCTGTCACACAGAAGGAGAAAACATCTTGGAAATACACTCTCACACTCACGTGCCTGACGCAGCTAAAATCGAATCCCGGAAAACCATGCATGGAATGAAAGAACGTGCAGTTGCTACACAAGAACCTGGTCATCAGATTGTAGCAACCTGTTCTGCTGCAGTAACTGCCGCAGTTGCTGCCCAACTTCCAACAGCTCGGAGCATGAAACAGACAATCCGGAGAGCTCGACGCCAAGTTGTTGCGCCACTGCCAACACCGTTGACCCTGCGGGACCTGGAATTGCCAGACATTTTCAAGAAAACGACAGCTGGCGAAGATTTTCTTCTTTACGACAGTGGACCAGGTGAGAATCGTACTCTGCTTTTCTCGACCGTCCGCAATCTTGACCTCATGTCGCAATGCCCTCACTGGTACTGCGATGGTACGTTCAAGACAACGCCTCCTTTATTCAGTCAGATCTATACCATCCATGCAGTGAAATTCAGCAACGTCATGCCGACTATTTTCGTCTTGATGTCAGAACGTAACACGAACAGCTACATTCGAGTCTTCACAGAAATCAACAACCTCCGTGCTGATCTGAGGCCACTCTCTATCACGACAGACTTCGAACATGCGGCATTACTTGCCTTTCAACGGGTATATCCTAATGCTGCGCAGCGATGATGCTTCTTTCACCTCAGCCAATGCATCTGGCGACGTGTACAGCAAATCGATAGGTTACAGCAGCGATACACGGAAGATGCTGAATTCGCTCTGTCAATTAGACAGCTTGCAGCACTCGCCTTCGTTCCCGTCGTTGACGTCGTCCATGCATTTGATGATCTCGTATTAATCATAATCAATGGCACGTAGTAGCCTAAGGCTACTAAAATAATATGAAACACTTATATCTTGATATAGTGTATTCTAGAATCACAAGCGTAGCTTTCTATTGTGACGGCTGTGTCCAGTCACCACCACTTTTAAAAGTGGTAGTGATAGTCACCACCACTTTTTGGTCCTGCAAAGAAATATATTATTTTTAACATGAAAGCATTTGACGGTCTAACGAATAGGCTACTCGTGCAAAATCTTTATTTATTTCCAAAAATCGCCCTGCAGCATAGCTTAGGCCCTATATTTAGGCCTATGTCATGCGTCTTATTTCGATCCTTCAATAATGTCTTTTTACAACGGTTCCCTCGTTTTAACAGTGCGCAGTAGCCTAATTTAGGTCAATTTTGGGGCGCGGTGGTCTAGTGGTGGCGTCGTTGCCTTGGAGCCGGAAGGTCCGAGGTTCGAATCCATCTCCCCGCGTAAGGACCTTGGGCAAGTCCTTCACTTACAATTGCTCAGCGCTTCGGCGTGAAACTCCGATGGAGTGTCCGCTCTGCATCGGGAGCGCCTCTGAGTAGAGAGAGCCTGAAGGGGCGCTATAACAAGTGCACATACAAACAATTATTTATTTACTCATTGATTCGATCGTTTATTTTCTATTTTTAAATCTCACCAGTCTAAACACTATGAATTGCTGAACGTGAAACTATAGAATGTTGCTACAAAGATCTAATGATCACACAGATCGAAAATCGGACTATTATAGGCGTGCATGTAAGTCTATATATATGCTCAGAATAAGAGACGGACTATAAAGGCCTAATATACAGGGTGCGCCAAAAAAAGACCCCCCTAAGATTTTTGCCAATATCTTGACCAAAAGTAAGAATTTCTAAATGACATTTTACAGCCTTATAGACAATTCATATTTACACATGATGGCCAGATTTCATCAAAATATTTCAAACACATCAACAGTTATGCCACTTTTAGGGAGGTCACCCACGGTTTTTTGACGATTCAAAAACGCGACGCAACAAAAAGTAACAAAAATCCAATCAAATTATTCTGGCTAATATCTTGGCCAAAAGTAAGACTATCAATATGAATTTTTGCAGACTTAAAGACAATTCATATCTGCACATGGTGGTCGGATTTCATCAAAATATTGCAAACAGAACAGAAGTTATACCACTTTTAGGGAGGCCATCCACCGTTTTTGACGATTCACAAACGAAACGCAACAAAAAAGTAACAAAAACACGATTTTTTTCTCATCTCAAAAAATAATTGTTATCAAATAGCCTTCGTATTGTCATATGATCATTATTATTACTATTTATAAAGAAACAGGGTACCAGCGTAGCCGCAAGTCACTGAGAAGTCACTTAGCAAGATGACAATCAAATTGGTAAATAAGGAATAATAAGGAATCTGTCAGATTAATCAACAGGTCCACCAAGAACTTTGCAAAGAGACTCAAAAGAGTGGTGGTGGGCACATTGAACACAAGTTGTGAAGCACCACCAAGTTCATTTGACAACAGTTATTTGAGATGAGACTTAATAAAATCGTGTTTTTGTTACTTTCTGTTGCGTTTCGTTTTTGAATCGTCAAAAAACGGTGGGTGGCCTCCCTAAAATTGGCATAACGTTTGTTCCGCTTGACATATTTTGATGAAATCTGGCCATCGTGTGTAAATATGAATTGTCTTTAAGACTGTAAAATTTCATTTGGAAATTCTTACTTTTGACCAAGATATTTCCAAAAAACCTTGGGGGGGGGGTCTTTTTTGGGGCGCACCCTGTACATGTAGAGGCGGATTTTTTTCTAGTCGACACTTTGCAGGTTGGCTATTCAGCCAATTCCACCCACCCACCCCCCAAAAAAATCCAGACAGAAGTGCACCCAAGTGGTAAATAATCCCTATTATCCTGCCCTGCCGTCAAACTTTATTATCAGGATACTTTCCGTAATAAATGAAAGTTCACGTTCGTTGCATAGCGCCTTGAGTGGAAAGCGACCAAGCGGGACAATTTAAGCGCATTAAAGTATGTGAATGTTTGGACTGCCTTTATGATGCTGCTTTCGAGGAAAATAGTCGTGATTTGACGTCGGTGATTGGCAGATTAAGTGTGATATAATAGGAGGATCAGATTCAAATATGCACGACAAACCCGTCGCAGGAGGCAATCACCCCATTTGATAAGCCATAAAACGTTTGAAGTGCTTTCTGGATATTCGTTCATCTGCAGCAAAAGAGAAGCCGGCAGTCAAGTTAGAAAATATGTGACGTCTGATTGGCAATAATTATCCAGGGCTGGTTTTAAAGAATTTTTAGAACTCTACAACTCCTTCTTTCCTTTCGCATCATCCATGGTAAATTGCTTCCAATCGGAGGAATGACCTTTTTGCTAATTTTAACTGTAGGCTACAGAAGTGCTTCTACAACTTCACAAATCCATTTAGAACTGCACATTTTGTGTACAACTGCACGTTAAAAAGCCATGAAATTATCCGAGCCACCCTCACCCCCTATACCCGAATGAAATCTCAACGGGTTTGATCAAATTGTAAGGAACATATTTTTTCAGAGTGGGGTGGTTCCGTCGCGAAACTCATGGTTACATACATGTAGGCTACCCAGCGTTGGTTTACCATCCCTCGGTCATAATTATCTCGGGCGATGGACGAATATCGAGGTCATAGGCACACGGTGTCGTAGGCCTATGTTCCATCTTCTTATCTGTATCCTGTAGGCCTATTATACCGGGCCGAAATTTGACTTCATAATGAGAGCGGCAGCTGGAATTTGATTTAGAATCTCGTATAGCCTACTTTGCATGCAACTTAGGATTTTCAAACATGTTAGTCCAGCGTAATACGCAGAAATTGAATTATATTTTTTAAGTATTAAGCTTATTATATTAGGTAATGTATCATCATCATCATCATCTTCATCATTATCATCATCATCATCATCATCATCAACCATGGGCGCAACGCCCGTATAATTGTCCGATGCCATTTTCACTGTCTTCCTCCACTGTTGTCTGTCCATTGCGACACGACTCAGCTTTGAAGTTAGTTTATGTATGCCTTTGAATAACTATATTACCTATATAATTTTTATTAATTGCGTAGCCTATAGATACATGTACACTGTATGTTGACAATTCCGTCATGTTCACTTTCTTGTGTGTACCTAGGTTCATGTATATATATATATATACATGTAAATATTACGTAAATATTTATATATATATTATCTCTGGCCAATCCTTCTTGTAATATCTGTTACGCTGACAAAGGACCAGCTGTGGATTTTATCCATGAGGGAATTTTATCCATACATGCAGTCATCCAATAAAGCATAAATAACAATGGGTCAGCCAATTTATTTACATAGACTTCAGGCTCAACTCTAGATCTTACCATTGCGTTCAAAAGTGTATTATGGGCTACTCGTGTTGTGTGCTTACATGAAAAATTTGAGCTAATAATTTGGAGAGTCGATAAAATTACAGAGTTACCATAGAGGGTCTAAAATCTAATGGTGAAATGTACCCCTATAGTAGTTGTTCTGAACACTTATGAGTAATATCCAGTGAGAATCAGAAAGATCTGTTGAATCTAGGGTTGCCTTGTTCATGTTAGAATGACTTCTTTCTACAACTCTACGTATACGATGCAGCTAGCTCACTTGGAGAGCAAAAATGTCAACATTTGTTGTTATTTTTTGCTCGCTATGACTGTTAACTTAATATCATTTCGGCTAGTTAGTGCAGAGAGCGCCTCTGAGTATATATCTTGAAGAGGCGCTATATAAATTCTCAGAATGAATGAATGAATGAACATTTACGAAATTTGTTAGCTCGCTTGGAGCACACAATTTCAGAGAAGTTCTTCAGACTGTGTGTCGTATATTATTCTTTGTACAGTATGTCGCATAGGGATCAAGGAAGAATAAAGACGACGAGATAGAAAATGCACACAGCAGCCAGAAACGAATATCATGCGGGTGATAAGTAAGCCTATAGGCCTAGACATAGGAGTACGAAAGATTTCAGCAGTGGGGTGAGAGGGCAAAGATTTGACTTCTGCCCGAAAAATAAATCTCGTGGTGGGATTTCTGAGACCAAAAAGTTGACGACCTTTTGTAAAATTTGTTTAGTCATCAGGTTGAAATGTCATGAAAATACTATTTTTTTCATATTTTCACGGGTCTGCTTGCCCGAAAAACCAGACTTGCCTGAAATTTGGGGGCATTTCCCCCCTATGGGCCTAGGCAACCATGTGAAACACAGCAGAGCCATGCATCAGAGCCATGCATCATTTCCTGCTACTAGCATTTGCGCCAGCTGCGAGTCGTGTCTCGCTCTCTGTCAACTGCTTCTGTTTCCACCTTGGTCCATGTCTTCATTGCAAACCGGTTGGATTACTGTTCCTCTCTTTACTTTGGCCTTTCCCAGGTTCGCCTGCGTGATCTTGAGGGGGTCCTGCGGGCAGCTGCACGTTTGGTCGGTGGCGTTCCTAAATTTGGCCATATCTCGCATTACATTCGTGATGTCTTGCATTGGCTCCCGGTTCAGTCGCGAATCCACTTCAGGGTGGTTTCTTTTGCTTGGCGCTGCATCTTGGGCACAGCACCTCCTATCTTCGTGAGTTCTTTACCTTGACCTCGACTGCTGCGGGTCGCCGATCTTTGCGCTCGGCCTCTAGAGGTGACTTCATGCAGGGGCGGATACAGGAATTTTCGAAGGGGGGGGGCAAAAAAAATTTTGGGCCTGGGTCGGAATTTTTTTGTCGTTTGGCCGAAACCAGAGTTTAATTTAGTCCCCCCCTCTGTGGGTGAGAGTGGTGAGGAAGGGGTATGGGGAGGGGGATATCCCCTCCCCACCAGAAACTTTTTGAATTTTCACATGCAATTGTAGCATTTTAAGCTGTTTTCTTAGCAAAATAGCTGTATTTTCAGTGCTTATAAGAGTGCCACAAAATCTCAATAAATATAGACTATACTGTAAAAATAGGTTTTTTTTAAATTTCCACACTGCAATAGTGCTCTTGTGAGATGTCATTTGAACAGAATTACTCAATTTGTTCAGTACTAATAAAAAATATATATAATTACAATATTAATAATATCTATATTATGTATCGAGTTCAGCGGCTCAGTTTTGCTGTTGCTGGGTTATTATAGTGAATAACGTCAGACATGAGTATAATTATATTACATAAGCTGACTTTTCAGCACAAGTATCAGCTTATCCCTGTTTTCTAAGATGGTCCTGAATTACCAGAACACACTTTGCAGTTAAATAATAACAAATGGTACACAAACCAGCCAAGAACTAATAAATTTGGTGGGTCAAAATCTGAAAGTCATGTAGTAACGATGTTGTTTTACCAGGTGTTCAAATAACAGAACCAAAACATTTTGAAATTTGAGTTTAAAATTTGAAAGATAGCGCTGGAGAGAAGCTATTCGGTTGAACAAAAATAGTATTTGTGCAAATATTAAGAGTAAGTAACACTCAGTTTAACAGAGGATTGTATCAGATTGCTAAAAACAATTCAGTATATGCAGTATACATGTAGCCTATAATACAAGGAATGCACTCTTATAGGCATGCACGGAGTTTATCAGGGCTAGGGGCTAAGGCCCCCCAAGAACCCACAGATTTAAAAATTGGCCGTACATTTTCAGGGGCTAGGAGGAGCTTGCAATCAATTTTTTTCTATTTTTTTGCATATTTTATTTAGATATTTGCACAAGAATTAAACCCTTTACCCAGAGTTAAATAATCATGTATAAGCCTAGGCCTACATGTAATTTAGCAGGAAAAGCTCTAGCTTTATCCTGCATTCCATAATGGTCAGGATTTGGAAAATAAATTGAACATTTAGCCTACCATCGGTAGGCCTATAACAGGCAACTTTTTGATGTGCCCATTGAACCTGTTGAACTTTTAACATATTAATATAAAAAAATCCTTCAAAGTTATTTCCAAACGTGTGTCAGGTAACGCATGGGCTTACTGTTGACAATTCCATCAGCGGTAGCTTCTGCAAAGAGATCATTTATCAAACACAAAATGATAGATTTAAATGTTTGAAGATCTACAATATCTAATTAACATCTTGTGGATTTGGCCAGGTTGACCTTTGAAGCCTTTGAGTATAATATTGCTAGAACAATCGATTTTGAAACTGACACAAGAAAATTTGTAGAAAAAGGGGCCAGGAGTGCTCCTTTCTTGAGCAAATAGGTAAATTAAGGTTTTTTAGAAGCATAGATCAAACTCTTGTTCGTGAAAGTGGTTTCCAAAGTTTTATTTCACAATGCAATTGTGCAAGAGGCTTACATTTGAGTCTCAGATTGAAGTGAAGGCACACACTGGCAGTGGACAGTTGGTTGACAAGTTGCATTGCAAATATTGCCTGGTAGACTGCATATATAATATTATATATATATATATACACTGTGCCCCATAAAAAAACACACCAAAAAACTTTGTCATGAAACGCATGTAAGTCTAATGTTAAATAAGAAAAAGTAATGTTTCATTTAAGAAGATGTTCGAAGTGATGTCCCTTCGCTTGAACGCAGGCTCTCAGCCTTGGCCGCCACTGTTCAATAGCTTTGTCAATGACACTCTGCTTCAACTGTGCCCACACAACGATGAGGCGCTCCTTCAACCCGTTGATGTCCCGTATTGCTGTCTGGTAGACGCGTTCCTGTATTAGACCCCAAATTCTGTAGTCAACGGGATTGAGGTCTGGTGAGTTTGCTGGCCAGAGTTCCGGTCCAATGAAGCTTGGTGTTTCACGTCGCAGCAACGCAATGGTGTCCTTTGCGCGATATGCTGGGGCGCTGTCCTATAAGTTACTAATCTCTGTTTAAATGTTTCCAAACACACCTAGTCTGCGTCACTGCCTCTAACAGCAACCACTTCTGTGAGTAAGTAAAATGTAAATATTTTGTGGCAAAATTATTTGAGAAACAGCGTACAAACTTTTATTGCAATTGGCTTAGTTTTATAGAAGATTTTTGAAAAGCTTTTTGGAGTGTTTTTTTATGGGGCACAGTGTATATATATTATCCATGACATTATGGCTATGTTATGGATCATGGATGTATGTTATATCTGGCTTAGGGCCATAACCAGAGACTTTCCCGATAAATAATAATAGTGAATAATAGCTATTGTAGGTCTACTGCATACAGCATACAACATTGCTCCTATTAGCTGTTATTAATGGCAAACAAAAGTATTTTTAAAAGTATTTATGTATTTATAATATGAAGCACAGAATGCTCAAAACATTTCCAAGTTAAAGTATGAATAGACCTCACTGTATTATATTATTTTTAAGACTACAGTAAATAAAATACGTCCCACCACTGAATGAAACATAGTAAGAAATAAATAAGAACAAGAAGTAAACATGTGTGATCATTCACCGCAGTTTCTTGCACATATAGACTAAATTCAAAACTTAACAAGTTGCATTTGGAAAAAACTAAATTAATTCCTAATACTATTGTTAGTGTTAACTTGCTTTGTAATTAATAGTTAGTTGCTATTGGTTTTAATTGTGTTTATTGGTGTTAATATTTTTACATTTTACTATGAATATATACACGAATAACATACATTGTATGCCATAAATTATAGTCGGATACTGTTGAAAGATTATTTCTTTTCGTTGCTTTATATTAAGACAATGCAATTGTCTGAGAGGCTTAGATTTTAAATACATTTATATATTAATTCTCCTGGCCAGGACTGATCCCCTGCAAAAAATCTTTTGGGTGACCATGAATGGGGGGGCCACGTCCCATGGAGATTTGGAATGGGGGGCGGGCCATGGCCGGATTGGCCCCCCCCCCTGGATCCGCCCCTGACCTGACTCATGGCCGTAAATGCTTAGAAGGGAAGGAATTCCATTATTTTACACTTTAAACTTGGGGGAAAAGGGATCTCGAGCGTTAAGCAATTCCTTTCCACAAAAGGTTTTACTCCGAGGCAGTGGCATGCTCGCACATGCGGCGTCATGCGCACACATTAATTTACCTTTTGGGATCATTATAATTATTAGCCTACTATCAAAATTGTATTTGAGGGAACCTCCGTACCCTAACTCGGTAAAAGTTGGCTCAGACTTTAGGGAAGGATCTCTTAGATGATATATATTTACGCGAATACATGGATACTAGGATCCTTACACTGATTTGGTATGATTAAACGGAAGACCTCAACATAGGCCTAGGCCTTTTCTTAAAGTTGGTGGCCGACAGCAAACTTTTCACGCAGTCTGAGCATGGGCGGTTTAGGAGGATTTTGACGTATAATAATTTATCATGCTATTAAGACTGCATGGTTGGTCAAATTTGAGATCGGGGAAAATATTAGGCCTATTAAGAGAGCTGTGACATAAAATATAGGGGAGGGTGCCCCAAGACGGGACGATTCACAGTATTTGCTCCAAATCACCTTTGCTGATGACAATACGTATTTGCAACTTCTTCCATCCTTTAAACTAATCCTTTAAGCACTATCTGGCTTATCATATGAAAGAAAACAATGAATGGTTTGGACGAGACAGCGAACTTTTGTTGACCTACAAATCGTCCCATCTTGGGCACATAGGTGCCCAAGATGGGACACAGGAGTGCCCATGATGGGACATTAATTATATCAACTTCTCCCATGTTTAACATATTTATTTAATTAATCAACTCAACAAGAATGATGATGCATGCATACATACCCACATACATATATTCATACATAGTTTACATACGTACGTACATACATACAATGTCATAATACTTACATGCATGCATAATTGTATGTATGTATACATGTATGTGTAGGCCTATGCATGCATGTATGTAGGCTATGTACGTACGTATGTATGTATTGTATGTATGTATGTATTGTGTGTATGTATGTAGGCTATGTATACATGCATGCATACATATAATACATACATACATGCATGCATGTGTATGTGTGTGTATGTATGTATGTATGTATGTATGTATGTATGTATGTATGTATGTATGTATGTATGTATGTATGTATGTATGTATGTATGTATGTATGTATGAATGTATGCAATATGCATGTATATATGTATGTATGTATGTCCTTATTAAGAAGTTGCTTTACAGCATACAACTGGTATGTGACGTGTGCCCAAGACGGGACGTGTAGCTGTTTCACGGTTTACCATTGGAATATGACTTGTGCCCAAGACGGGACGCGTCCCGTCTTGGGCACACAAAGCATGTCTCATCTTGTGCACTCTTTGCGTGTTGTGTGTACGCATCAATTTTTAATGTAACGACGACATATTATCGCCCATCTCAAAATACATGCGTTAGATGACATATTTTACTGTGTTTAGCCACCAAACACGTTTCGAAATGTCTACGTAAAGTGATGACTTTGCGCGATTATTTAAAATCGCAAAATCGTAAGCTAACTAGCACAAAACGAAAAATGCTTATCTGCAAGTCGGATATGGTTAGCATAGAGACTGAAACTCGTACATACATAGACTAGGTAATCGTCGATGCATTGAATGCTAAAAAGAAATAAACGCGCAAAACGACTGCGAGAAAACTGCATCGTCTCATCTTGTGCACCATCCCGTCTTGGGGCACCCTCCCCTATTCGTACATAATTATTATAAGCTTAGATGGGAAAAGAACGCTTTAAGAGAGGACGACAGATAGGCTATTACATTCGATTTTGCAGGGATAGGCCCTACAAGTAAATTTTAAAAAATGAAAAATTTGACAATTAAAGCGCTGTGTGTAGAGGAACTGACATTATTTGAACAATCCGTCGTTTTCCAAACGGTAGGCCTATACCATGCAGCTGGATTGGCGTGATTGTCAGTAGGCCTCCAATTGAGCAAACAGTGCAAAATACACACGACTTTGAGATAGAATTGGAGTGCATGGCTATCGAGACAGACGAATTGAATGGGAGGAATATGAAAAAAATTTGCAAAAGAGATGTATTTTAAACGTTGATTTAATGGTCCGTGAGTGGAGAGATCGTGGAGCGCACCAGCGAGAGCGACTGAATGGGGTAAAGAGTAAGAAGGAATAAGGGAGGGAGGGAGAGTTATCACCAGAGTTTATAATAAATTCGTATCTGGGGAAGGGGTAGAGGAAGCTGATGGAGAAAATGGAAGCGAGAAGTTGTGAGCAGATGAATAGTCACCACCACTTTTCAGAGGAAAGTTACGCCCATGCTCTTCTAAGCTGGTTGAGCTTCTTGTCCCCCGATCGCGGACTTCTATTATGCAGCATCTTGTTTTTCTGGCGCTGGCCGTTCCATCCGGAATGAACTTCATGTGAAACTACGCCTAATACCTAGAACCTTCTCCGCCAAGTTCTGCTGTAACCACAGTAACCTCAAGATTGTTCTCTTTAGCGGGGTTGGTTGGGTCGAGAGAGTTTCTGAGTAGATAGTCTGGAAAGGGTCGTATATGAAGTTCCTAGATGAATGAGTGAATGAATGAATTAATGCTTTTGGCAACGATGATTGGCTACACCCAAACAGACCCACATTATGATCATGGGGACAAGAGGGGCACTTGCCCCCCCCCCCCCATGGAAAGCTGAAACCTATTTTTCTAACTACTACTTTTTGGTTGTTAACAAATTTCTTTGCACTAAAGAGGCTATATTCATAATAAAAATTATAAAAGGTTGAACTGAGAAATTTACCGAAAGAAACCTCTATGAAAATACCCATGTATATTCATAATTTCCTGCTTTGCATTTTCAACCCCATGCTACAAAGAATTTCAGCCGTGATTATCGAGTTTTGCCCCACCTACAAAAATTTCTGCGGGCGCCCATGATTATGAGACCCGTAGAACCTGATTCGAAACATGTAGACTCTGCATGCGCAGATGCGCTTTACGTACAAATTGGCTGTGATGGTTGTTCCGAGGTGTTGTGGTTGTAGATGATGGCGGCAACGATGAGGATCTCTTCCTTCACGAACGTCCAGTAGAGCAATCGCAATCTCTTCGTCTCGACTCCTTCACATAGGTTCGGCACGAACGCTTAAATACTGTTTTAAGGGGGCAATCCCACATGTAATAGACCTTCATAACTGTTAGATCAAATTATAGCTAATTATAACTCGTTGAAACAGTGAGAACCAGTGGTTTGGACGGTTTATTAGGTCCACGAGTTCAAAGAAAGACCAATTGTTCGTCAAGCCTACACGTAGACTATAGCTATTATAGTCTCGGCCTTCTGACCATTTTTCCTTTGTTCCTTGTCTCTCTTACTCTCTGCATCACTATCTCTCTGTCTCTGCATCTAACCATCACAGTCTGTCCACATGTTTGCCCCGCGGAATGCTTTTGATCTTTTCTACGAGTAGGTTACTTCCGGATTAGCTGTCTAGAGGGCCTGGATTTCACTGAAACGCCTACGTTGGAACGTAAACTGCCTTAATTCAGCATGGAGTCAGAGGTCGCCTGTTGCCACGTATATCATTTGAAAACAGGAACGGCAGGTTACAATAATTATAGTCGTAATTGTCATATGATTGTCATTTTCAATACATTCTGACCTGTTCTCGTTGTTTCGGACCAACATGTGTTCTGTCATCATCATTATGTGTTACGTCTTGATGATCATGTGTTCTGTGTTGATCAACATGTGTTCTGTTTTGATGATCATGTGTTCTGTGTTGATCAACATGTGTTCTGTTTTGATGATCATGTGTTCTGTGTTGATCAACATGTGTTCTGTTTTGATGATCATGTGTTCTGTGTTGATCAACATGTGTTCTGTTTTGATGATCATGTGTTCTGTGTTGATCAACTTGTGTTCTGTGTTGATGATCATGTGTTACATCTTGATCATCATGTATTGTGATCAGGGACGATTCTTGATTCTCCTGAAAATGGTCTGTTGTAGTTGAACACCTTGATAACATGAACTGTTTTAGTATGATGTCTATTCTAATTGTTATAGACATAATTAAGTATAATTCCTTTTGGGAGGTCGCTTCTGCTCACGATCCGAAACATTTTCGTTCGGCCGCAATTTGTCTGAGTTGCAAGGAATAATAACTATAATTATATGAAGCCTGTTGACTTGCAAATGTTTTTTTAAAGTCTTAAACAGTCCTAACACTGTGAACGTCCTGCAAAATATGGTCATGCGGCGGGCCTTCTCGGTTGTTGGCCCTTCACTTGGAATTGGCTCCCGCTTGCGCTGCGCCTAAACTTCCCCCGAATAATTTTCCTGCTTTCTACCAGTTGCTCAAGACCTTTCCTTTGGCAGTTGCTGGGTCGGGAGCGCCACTGAGTAGGCTTCTTCTATGGACATTTTTGGAATGAGTGAAGAAACAAAATTGAAATTTGTGGAATAGATGACTTGAAGGTTGATTATAAATTTCATCAATCTGCTTATATATTGTTTTTTTGTCTTAAAGTTAATTAAAATGCGAGATGGAGGCTGAGAAAAAGGGAAGTGAAACTCCAATAATTCGGAAGTGTGCTATAGATGGCAAGTTGTCTAAGAGTTCAGGATTAAAAACCGCTAAGACAGAAAAAAACTACAAAGAAACACTGATTTACAAGATTAAGCACATTTAGAATAAATACGAGTAGGGCCTATCCTAGATTTGTTATTTTCAGCAGGCACAAAACACACAGTTTAGTGAACTTTAGTCGCACAATCCTCGAGTAGGCTAGTAACGGCCTTGTTACAGAAGACTATTTTTAAATGCAATTCCTTAAATCAGTAGAATTTTACGGATATAAGCGTAATAAAAATCTATGATTTAATTTAATTCTAAAAGCATTTCGTTTATCTGCATTTCCGATAGATTTTCGACGCAAATAGACAATCAAATTAATCAAATTTGAAACTTTACTGCAACACAAGTTTCAGTCTGAGTGAAAATAGGGCAAACCTGAAGAGCCGAAACTTTTGCTAGAAAAACGCCATGACCATGGTTTCATAATAATCGGCTGTACCAAATAGATCTAGAAGTCGCGGATCTTTCGTACAGTCGTGTCGCAGAGCATACCATAGCGCACATTGCACATTACAATAAATCCGGAATAGACTTGTTAATAATGCAGCTATAGGTGCCTACATGAGCATAAACCGCATGCGCAAGATTTATATAATAATATTAGGACCTACCATCTGTATTAGTAAGTTTCATAGTGTTCTAGACGAAATCTAGGAGACTTGACTAGCATTTGTGATCTAAAGTTTCTAAACTCTACGCTACAGACGTTCAAGCACTGTACATCGCTACGGCACATTTGAAAATGCTACAAATGACATTCTGTCTTATCAAATCGTAGTCGACAGTCCGTTACGGCACAATACTTACAGGTAGGTCTGTCTGAACGAAAAGTTCTTATCCAAGTTAAGGGCTATGTTTCATTCTGTTTCACTCTTGCTATTCAGTAACCAGCTGTAGCCTGTCTACATTGTATAATCCAACGATTTCGGGTTAGCGCCTGCCGAGCAAACTCCGAAAAACGATCATCAATATTTCTCAGATGAGTTTAACTTACTAGCCTTCAACAAGTAAGTTAATACATAGGCCGAAGTGAATATTCATAGTACCACTTAAATATGTACTCAGCTCTACCTTCTCTCTCTCCTTCTCTCTCTCTCCCTCTCTTTTTCTCTCCGGTACATAAGATAGCCTTTATTCTGTGATACATAACTATTTAGATGTATAACAAAATAGAGGTTTCTGTTCGTTATACAGTTGAATTCTCTCGTCTTCTTCTCAAGATCAATTTCTATTAAAAAAGGCTGGGAGCACCTCTGTACGGTTCACTCTACAAATGCTTGACTACAATACAAAAAATATATACATTGTACATCTTATTCGCTTATTAACTCTGACCAATCAAACTTGGTTTTTATAAATCACTCAAATCTTTTTATTTAGCCGTGCATGGTAGGGTTGGGAGAGCTCCTTAACTGGTAGTGCCTTTGTAGTCTACGACTCACCCTACCAGAGGTATTTTACAGATCCTCAAATGCAATAAAACAGGCTCTTGACTTGGATTACTTGATTTATGGCCCTGGCGAAGCTTGCGCCCGCATCAGCCGCTCCTCTATGGATAGACTCCAGTCTGAATGACTGGGACTTTACCCGGGTGTTGTAGGTTGTGCTATTCATATTCGAGTTTCATGATCAAGTGGATTGTAGGGCGACTGATCAGGTCTCTCCCTCTTCCTCGGTTCAGATTTAGCCAGGACAGAGTCCTCTTGCCCGGGGGAGACGACGAGGACGTACTGAATCATTCTCCTCTGGGGGGGGGATGGTTCAGTACGTCCTCGTCATGATCATGAAACTCCAATATGAACAGCACAACCTACAACAGGCTCTATTTCAACATAGTTATGTCGTCGTTGTCTACATATTTAGAGCACTTAATTCTTTTGTCCAATTTCCCGAACAACGTTTTCTCTCTTTTTTCACCTTCTTCGTCTACGAGTATTTGAAGATCTGGCTATGAACGGACGGAATACGAATCGTGTAATCGATCTGATCGATGTCATCGTCAACGTTGTCTCCGCTGTGGTATCCATCCAACAGCTCACCGTGATTGAACGCCTGTCTCCGTCTCCTCAGCATCTCCTGTGCCATGCCCGCTCCCGCATCATCCTCACCGGAAGGGTAGAGGAGAAAGGCAGGAGGAGGTGGTAGGTCATAGCACTCAACACCACCACCACCATTACCACCACCTCCACCACCACCTCCACCACTTCCACCACAACCACCACCTCCACCACCACCATTACCACCTGCTCTCTTGTCCGGTTGGATCTCGTCGAAGGAACGCTGCTGACGCTGCACAGTACTAAGACTCGGCCGCTTGACTGGATACGACCCGTAGGGCAGCGAACCCGAGTGTCCAGCCGGAAGTGTCTGGTTCCCCAAGTTCCCAAGGTTCCCATGGTGGTTCCCTGTGGTTTCCGACAGCTTCCTTTTCACGCGATCCTTTGGAGTCGTGGCCGCCGACAGGGTAGCGCAGTCGCTTCTCACGATATCCGGAAGTGGTGGTTCCTCCGCTGGTTGCCATATCGGGAGGAGCATGATCCGATTATCCCTTGGCTCCGAGGAAGACGAGGAGGACACCCGACCTGCTGGAGGGCCCGACTCCGGTCCGGGTGGTTCGGAGGAGGTGGAATGACGGTGGATGATCTTCTTACGACGCCAGGCAACGCAGATGACGGCCATGATGATGGAGAGGATGACGATGAGTGAACCGATTGCGATGGCGATTAGGATGATGATCATGTCGCGGTTGGACATGAAGCTCTTGTCGATGAGAATCTCCGTTTTGCTTTCGTCGTAGTAGAGAACTGCTTCTTCTTCGGATCCAGTCTTCGATTCATCAGAATCGTTATCGTCGTCGTCTCTGTTTGGAACATCTGCAATCATCATTTCACTATTTGTAAATAACTGTCCTGGGCATGACGTTAAACTGCATCCATCCTCCGCCACAGGGAACAAACAGTGTCCCTGTGCCGGTCCTGAGCCCGGACAAAAGGAGGCAGGTTTGTCAGATGGGTGGCGATACGCTGGCAGTAAAAGGCCAAGACGATTGAAATCCGCAAAAACCATGACACAAGTGACAGAGCGACCCAGATGCTTCAAGTTGTTATGATGTAGAGCAGGCATGCACACATTGCACAGGTCGGTCAGGACAGACTGGTGGAGAGAGTCGGTGGAGAGCATGGGACACATACGGGCATTGACCCACGTTGTCATTCATGCCTCTCTCCCAAGATTCTCTTCAATCAGACAAGGTGGTCTAGCTGCTTCAAGATGTTGATGGTATGGAGCAGACCTGCTGACCGGTCCGGTTGAAGCGGGGCAACATGGCGCGAGACAGACTCAGACAGAGAGTGGCGTTGGACTCCTACGGGCAGAGTCCAGGTATTTTAAGAAGAAGAAGAAATAACTGAAATTGAACATGTTTATGTAATAATGGTGGCGCTAGTTCTTTTTCACGTCCAGACATACATGTAGACTAACATGCAATCATCTTATTCTAAGAAAGTGGTACACTGTCGTACATAAAGCTTTTATGTTTGCAAGAATAGAATTCGATAGCAGCAGCAATTGGGCAATAAATGTTCGATACCCGACTGTTCCTTGAGGTTGAACTTCTTCGGTGTTGTGACTCTGAACTTAAGGGGATTGCTGAATCCCACAGCGTTGCTGATTGACAGATAGAACGTGTATGTAGTTCCCGGGCTCAGACCATTCACGACCAGACTTTCCGAACCTAATGCACACAATAACCACAAGACTTAAGCATTGATAAACATAACCATAACTACACTTGTATTGAAACCAAAAGTAAAGTACGGTAGTTTAACAGACACAATTTTTTAAAACAAAAATGCAACAGATCTATTGGCTCAATGGAGAGTCTCTAAAGGGCCAAAGTCCGGTAATAAGGGTCACCGAAAAGGCCTGGAATAAACATTGGCTTAAATAGTGAAAAGAATTTAATTGGAAAAATAATATGTTAAAAAGTTTAGGCTTATTACGTTAACTACCATTGTTTCCACAAGATGTCGTTAAGCACTGCATACTTACTGAAATTGAATGTGCGTGTGTGCTGCTCGAACCCGTCTGAGGCTAACTCGTATTTGACCATCCAGAAGAGGAATGGTAGATGAGGATTGGCTGAGGGAGGTGTGGCTCTTAAGGTCACTGTATTCGGAGTCTCCTCCAACACGGACACGTTACGCAACATGTCTGGCGTCACTAGAAATTTTTGTGAAAAGCATGCACGTCATGGTGTTTATCATATACATTAATTATTAGTATCATACACTTACTAATAATCTGCAAATATCTCTGGACGACAGTTCTTGGAAAATATTCGTTATTCTTAGGTTTATAGTAGTCTAACTTTCTATGAATATGTGATGAAGTGTACGAATCAATTCATATTTTAACGAGCAGACAATAAACTATTAGGCCTATACTTTAATAACGTATGTTCTGTTTGCTTGTAAATTCAGTTGAAAAAAGAACTAAAACAACAGAATAACTTGCTTACCTGCTTCAATCAGCCTCAGCGCTTCTCTGGCGAAGCCGTGAATGTTCTTTGCAACGCAATGATAAGTTCCGTAGATTGGAGGGAATGAGGCGGACACCGCATTCGGTAGTCTTAGCTGCAATCAGAATGATTTCTCGTAGGGAAAGAATTGTATGTAATATAATAGTTAAGTTGAAACATAAGCAGTTTAAGAATATTAAATATCACCACATTATTTTATTCAATCACATGCTGAATGATAGATTGAATGATTGGGTTTAAGGGCACTTCAACACAAAACTGTCCAATTGGATTGATAGCAGGGAGTTCATTAGCCTATGTGTCAATTTACTCCACTTTTGTCTTCCCTTATCATAATTTTACATAAGCATCTTGTAGGCCTATGTACCGTTAACCGTCAAAACATGGACCTTGTAGTTTAATATTACATCTTTAATTAATTGCTTTTTAAAGTGCTACACGGTCTGGATGCATTTTCAAATGTTTCAGGCCCAGGACTAAACTGACTCTGGAAGAGAACAAACAATCTATTGGTTTTTAGCCTACATTGCGAAAAAAATTGGCCTAACCATAGAATATATAGACTTCCATTACAGTTTTCAAGATATAATAAAAATGCTGGAATGATTGAATACTTTGGCTAGGATCCGATTCCGTGTTAGAAGCAAAGTGAAGATGTAAGTTGCCAAAGACGCAATAGACTGCAGAAGCAAAATCATGAAGAATATGAAACTACATCTTTATGGAAATGATCTGAGCCACTAATGGCAGAGTTTTTCCAATCGTACAGGAAAATATCTTAACCCTCGGGCTACCAGAGGGGGGGTGGATACCACCCCCCCCTAGGTTTTTCCCAAATCAATTTTTTTCGTTAGGAATAAAATTTTGACGTTTTAGGTAGCTGTAGAGGATTCATTTGCATACATTCTGAGCTAAAATGTGTGATGATATACCATACCATTCAAAAGTTATACCCGATATACCCGAGGCACCAGGGGGGGGGGTGGATACCACCCCCCCTTAGATAATCGGCTGTATCTTATCCGTCCTTTGACATGAAGAGACACCAATTACAACATTCTGTAGAGGGAATGTGGGGCTACATTTTGGTGGTCACGGAGCTGTCTTTTGACAACCGGAAGTGCTCAAAATAAATTAAAATATAAATAAAGGTGTTTTATTTTCATAAAATTTTTATGTTTTTCCTATTAAAAATTATTCATAATTTATTTTTTAAGAGAAATAAATTATGTCATTCTATAGAGTGCATTTAGGGCTATTTTTTATACCAATTAATTTGACATTTGATGACCGGAAGTGCTCAAAATAAATTTAAATGTGTGAAAATGTTGGGTTTTTTTTACAACGCAAACCGATAAGTCTGCGTAAACGTTTTTCAGCATGTTTTACATGTTTTTTTTCTTTTTATTGTAACTAAAACTAACTTATTACTAGTTTTTATAGTTGAATATTGGACTTTATTATATGTAAACTATTTTTAATTAAATAAATTATGTTAAAACACACAGAATCTAATATTTTGCTTATGCGAAAGTATACATTTTGTGGAATCGACGGGTGCCTGCGGTAAAAAATTCATAACTTCGGGGTGCTTTCATATATTTTAAACCTAAATATACCATTTTGTGCAGAAATGAATGCTGAATCCATAGGTGTATTACAAGTTATGATATCTCAAACCAAACCCAAAATCCAGGGGGGGTGGTAACCCCCCCCCCTTGGTATTCAGTGTTACAAAAATAGCGTGGTAGCCTGAGGGTTAAAGCTGATCAGGCGAAGCTTGGTTTCTCCACTGCCCCATAACCCCTAAAATGGCGATGTGATCGCTACATTAATGCGACTTGTGACATGTGAAATCTCATCACTAGCTTACCGTCAATGTACTGAGAAAGCCATCAGCTTGTGAGTTGGTTATCTGATAGAAACTGTTGTTCTGTATGTATCGTTCCTCTCGAAACCAGGTTACAGTTGGAGGTGGAACTCCATCGGTCCTGCACTTGAATGATCTTATTTCTCCAGACCATCCTAACTGTTCCGGTTGTTCGACCGATATAGAAGGTCTGACTGAACGCAAACAATGCAAACAAGCTGAATTCAAATCCAGGAATACAAGAAATTTGGGGTCACTTCCTTTGGGTTGCCTATTGCTGCCTAACACACGCAGTTGTGATTGTATAGCGCCATAGCATAATAAATTGACAGCTGCAATTACTCCATGAGTTTACTCATTGTAAAATGTAAATGAACAATTGTCTTTATATTTTTATGGGAACAATAAACAAATTAAATCGAATTGAATAGGCCTACAGTTAAAAGAACGCGCATGTAACCGACCATCTTTAAAAATCCGCTTCCATTTACCAATACTCACATTCGACTGTAAGAGGAACATTTCTTGTTTCCAATCCGGCAAGATTCCGGGCGGAACACTGAAGATATCCAGTGTATGAACGGTCCAGATCGCGAATCATTAGAGCGTTCAGACCGGGCTGTAAAGTCTCCAACCACTTGCCAGATAGAATCTACGGATACGATGCATTTTATTACCGAAAATGACATTACGTCGCAAATCATGCTGTGCGATGCTAGGCTACTTATCTACAGAATCATGCATGCGACTAATGAACCGTCCATGCTGATAAGAAGATCTGAATGTATCCAATTTGGTTGGAACGATACGCAGAAGAAGGAAATTTATAGATCTGCTAATAATAATAAATTATATTTTGATTGCAAAATCAGGAAATAAATCGATAAACCGAAATTTCCGATCATGTAAACTTCTCTTTGAACCTAGGTCAAACCTCTGTTTTATTATAACCTACTATTATAAGAACGGTTCTAATACTGTACTTGGAATCATAAAAGCTGTTCTAATATTGAGCTTGGAATCATAAGAACTATTCTAATATTGCGCTGGACATCATAAGAACTGGTATAATACTGCGCTTGGAATTATAAGAGCTGTTCTAATACTGAGCTTGAAAACCATCAGAACTGCTTTAATATTGAGCGTGGAATCATAATAACTGTTCTACTATTCAGCTGAGCATCAGTCGACTGCATTGATAAAATTATTCACAATCCGATCAATATCAAGTCTCAGTACTATGAGACAGAACGTCGCCTTATATTGACACTGGAATAAAGCGTCTTAGGTCGAAAACTCAGCGTTATAAAGAACATAGCAAAATTTCCTTTAGACGTGGAAATCATAACGCACAGGCGGAGGATTTGAGATTCTAGCGTAGCGCTGCAACTACTTGAACCCAGCGTATCAGATTCTACAGAAGTCCTTTTTTAACCAATCTAAACCAGTGCTTTCTATAAGCTTTACTCTTTCATATTTTTTTCTTATCTTATAATCAAGCCAAAACACTGTTTTATTATATTCTTTTATCATATTTTAATCAATCTAAACCAGTGTTTTTACACTCTTTAATTATAATTATCTTTTCACTTATCTTTAGTCAATTTAAACTAGTTTTTTTCTAATACTCTTTAATGATCTGCTCTCTTATCTTTTAATCATCAAGATTATAGTAATTTCTTTAAGTGCCTGATTCTGACCAGTTGTTGTTTATCAGTTTTAATCTTCTCGACGTTTGAAGTTCTGTTCCAGGTGATTGTTGGAACCGGAAGTCCTGACGCTTCGCATGTCACGTTCAGGGTCTGGCCCTCAATGAGAACCATCTTCGCCGGTAAAGATTTGATGGTCGGTGGAACTACAATGAAGAAACAACTAACTGTGAGCACGTTTGTGAAACTGAACAGTTAACACTTCGCATTTAATTATATTATAGAAGGCACTCACCACTCCATTTAAACTGATCTCATCTTCGGACATCTGACCAATTCAATCTGTGTCCCATAAATCACTAAAGTTTTCTTCTTTAGCCGTGGCTGGACATAGTGTGCTCCTGATTAGATCTCTTAAATGATTGCTATAAAAGTTCGGTCCGTAGAATGAATGAGTCAATAAACTAGAACCATTAGATGCAATAAGAATATCAGAGGTTTTTATAGAACTTTCAGGCCTCTGCAGAAATTCAATGATTGCATCGGAAGTTCGGAACAACAGATTAACATTGAACCACACAATCTGACAGAAACGTCCTGTTATCTGTTAAGATAAGAGACACACATAGCGGTATTTTACATTCCAAATTTCATGAATGCACTCAGGTCATTCGATAGATAACTGATGGCGCTGAGTACGTATTCGTGAATGAGAACCATACTCAAGATCACTGCATAGTCATCAAGAGCACTCTATATAGGGCCAAACCCATACTCTTTGTCTTATAAACACTCAGTTACCGAGCCTCAGTTTCACTCACCCATCATCTTTACATCAACGTGTACTTCTTTGGAGCCGTGCAGATTGGAGACCCGACAGAAATAACGACCTTCATCCTCGCTATCAACCTTCAGAATAGTATATGTCTCGCTCACCTCCGCCAAACGCACTCGAACGCGTATCATTTCAGACATCTTCTGCTCCTGTATTAATACGAGACAGTACTGTAGTAGACCGTCGAGAGAATATAGTTATAACTCAGAATTAGAAAACAGAGAGATTTATATGCATCATTTATTGTCTTAATGCAGCTAAAAGCAGTTCGCATGTTAATCTTATACGGCACACCTTTTTTGAAGTGTTATCTTGCAGCGCATTAGTTTTGGCAGTTGTTAGAAAAGCTGTGCAGTCTATATGATGGACGTGAGAAGTCTATAGCGTCTTCTAACCATGGTGGCATGGTCGGTCACAGAAGGTTTGGGGTGGTTTGAACGACCACAATCTTTAAAATATGACATACACAATGTCTGCACATCCGTGGAGTTTTTCGGGGCACAAATAAGAGGAGGGCTTAGCAATAATGATTCATAGGCTTCTAGTCATTGCAATTTTTTATCACCCCACAACCACATTCTAAGGGCTGGCTGCGCCTCAGCCTCTAACATCTCTTGAAGATCTTGCCAGATACAAGGGCGGATACAGAAACTTTGAACGGGGGGGGGGCAAACAATTCTAGGCCTTGGGTATGTGGAAACTATTTTCGTGTCATCTGCCAAAGTTTTCGGAAAAATCATACCATTTCATCCGCCCAATACATGGGCATTTCTTAATAGGAGGGGGCCAAAATGTGCAATATATACATTGTTCCACAGCAGGTTCAATCCAAATGGGGGGGACCACGATACATGGGCAATTGGGCATTCCTAGATGGGGGGCCATGGCCGGATAAGCCCTCCTGGATCCGCCCCTGGCCAGATATAAGTATGATATAGGTCTATTTATATCGACAGTCCGTCCATCCATCTATCCATCCACCCATCTATCCATTCATCCATTCATCCATCCATCAATACATCCATCCATCCGTCTAGTCCATACTCCATACAGTCAATTACTCATCCATCTATCCATTCAGTCATCCATCTATCTGTTACACCATTTGTCATGCCGTGTAATAGAGTGTTTTCTTCGCTTACCCGAAACCATTCGTAGCTGACTGGTGGGTTTCCATCCGCCCTGCAATGTAGCATCGCTGTCTGACCCTTGATGATCCTGTCCGCGCTCGGCTGGCGCAGCATAACAGGCGGATCTGCAGGAGGGAATTTATATACATAGGGGGTTAGAGGTCGTGATAAGATGTCCTCAGGATATAAATGGGACTTCGCTTGACCGTCGCATGTATGGATGAAAAACGGGGCGATAGAATCGAAGAGAACAATTTCCTAAGATAAATTTATATCCACGCAGCCACATCGGAATAATAGGCGTAGATGGTTGTAAAAAAGTAGATCCCTAAGAATTTTGACCAATATTTGTTTGTATTGTATGTGCACTTGTTATAGCGCCCCTTCAAGCTTCCTACTCAGAGGCGCTCCCAACTACAGAGCGGACACTGCATCGGCGTTTCACGCCGAAGCGCTGAGCAATAATTGCGAGTGTAGGACTTGCCCAAAGTCCCTACGCGGCGACTTAAAGTGGATTCGAAACCTCCAACCCCTCGGCTGCAAGGCGACGAACATACCCACTAAACCACCGCGCCCAGGGCCTATTTTAACGTGCCGACAGGCACGTCCGTGCTTTGAGATTACAAAAACGTGCCTGAGGAATTGACGGTCCGTGCTTGATCGCTCAGGCACGCCTGGCACGGCACTTACTGAACTTGTTTAAAGTTGTTTTAAAAAACACCGCCAATATATTTAATTTCTTTAGGAAAGTTCGAACGGCGTTCCATACATCTATTTGGGCTCATGACGTCATGCAGCGCGTTAAACTTGTTTACAAACAGCACCGAGAGAACGGGACGCGCAATTTTGTGACTGATGTAAAAATAATATTTAGGCTACAGTTGAGTTTTCGTTATAATTCATAATTGTTTATTGACATTTATTATTACGATATTAGGACTATTAGGCCTTTCGGTCAGTTCAGTTGTTTTAGTTCATTCATTTGCGAATTTCACGATGAGTAAAAAACGGGTTGCGTCGTCACCTGGAAACGACATACAGGCCATGTTTAAACGAATGACGAAGAGGAACGCGCACGCAGGTTAGTTGCTTTGGTCCTCAACACAGCTGTAAAATTATAAATTGTTGCAGTATGTTAACTTAAAAAGTTAAGAAACGATTACATTGATAAATGTAGCTAAGTAAATGATGAACTGTACCAAGTGACCTGTCAAACAGTCTATATCATTATTGTCATAATTATAGTATTATATTAAAGGTAAAGGTCTCCCTCAGTCTCCCTCAGCACTTCCGTGACTCAGTGTCATCATTGAAGATATGTAATTATGAATAGATATAAGCTACTAGCATCTGATATATAGCCTACAATAATAGTAGTTTAGTAAGAGTTATAGCATAAGCAAGTTCTTTAAAGTGGGTGTCATTTTTTCGACCATCTAACATTCTTTGGCATACTTGTGTACTTTGCAATTTCAGATTCGTTTGAGCCGAGACAGTTGACGGAAATGGATAAGTTGAAATCATTAGCTGCACAGAGGAATATGATGGTTGTCAATGTGGCTGCAGATGGAAACTGTTTATTTAGTTCACTCGCCAGACAGTTGACTCAGCTTGGACGCGGAAGCTCAGCGACAGCGACAACTGCTCATGATGTACGCATGGAACTAGTTGAATGTCTGCAGTCGCACTCACAGTCGCAGATGATCTTGGACAGTGGAGCTATGACAGAGCAGGAATTGCAAGTATATATCGACAACATGAAGAAATGTGGCACATGGGGTGATGGTGTAATTCTTTCTGTAGCAGTCAATCTGTATCGACGACCTATCATCATTTTAACTGTGGAGGGGGAACAGCGTATTGATATGGCAACATTACCTACCTCATCTCAAGCATCGTCATGTGAGACTGAGTCTTACGCTATATATCTGGGGTTGGTTGGCACAAATCACTATGTAAGTATTGAAAAACAGAATAGTCAACACACAGCGGAATCAGACACAAACATTTCTGATGACGAATGTGGCACTGGTCATTCAATTTCAACAAGTACTGCAGCTAGTAATAGTACCACAACCGAAGAGCAGTCAAGGACATCCGCACAGTTAACATGTTCAGCGTCAACCATAAGTGTGACAGCTTCGCTATCTCCAGCTGGAAGTAAACCGGTGGATGTGAAAGTCGATGAGTTTGAGGAAAAGGTTCACGAGGCAATTGAATTTCAAGGGGTTGTACAGTCAAGCAAAAATCAGTCAGGACGCAAACAGAAGGTTGAGGCTGAGCATTGGGCAGAGTACAGAAGTGAAGCTCGTGGTGGGTCTGGTAGAAGGAGGATTGTGCATTGCAAAATCTGTTGTGCACATCCTGATCTGGTGAAGATCCACTGTCAAAGGATCCCAGCCATATGCACTGCAAATGGTGCAGTGTTCAGGCAGCAGATGTATGATGAACACTGTGGATCGACAGTACACAATGCTTGTTTGACACGTAGTCGACAACAGAAGGCTCTTGCCGAGGGTCGGATACATGAGGGAGAAACTGTGTTGGAGAAACAACTGCGATTTGCTAACACTGCATTGGAACAAAAGATAGCAAGAATCATGATTAAGGTATACATGGATGCCAAACGCGGGACACTATCTGCGTGGTCATTTCCAGCTAGATACGTGGCGTCATTGATGGCTGAAAGAATAGACTTGAACAACCCTGAAATTCCGTTTTCTCCTACTGACACAGATCTACAGTATGTCACTCCTGCAAGCCATCGCGACATGCTACTGACAATCGCAGAAACGGACCGTAAGGCATTTGCACTCCGATTTAAAGATATCCTTGCGCTTTCTCTCAGAGTTGATGGTGCTGTTGACAAGCAGCGAATAGACAACAAGCATGTTATGGCGCAGGTTGTAACGGCGGTTGGAGACATGGAGACTTGGTACATGGGCTTGGCTGAAAGCGAGAAGCGAGGTAGCGAGGGGTTATTGGAGGCACTCAGGAAGGCGTCTGCAAAGTGTGGAGCAACATGGCCAGAGATATTTAAGCAAACAACCTCTATTGTCACAGACGGCGCGTCAGAAAATACTGGAAGACATCATTCGCTATGGACACTGCTCGAGCAAGAACGCAAAGACAACACCACTAAGGACACGTCAAGTCCATGTAAGGGCCCTAGCCCTCTCCTCAAAATATGGTGCAGTGTTCACCGTTCTCAGTTAGTGTTCAAAGACATGACTACAGGTGTTCCTGAAGCACGGCGTGTTATAGATGACTGTAAAGCAGTTACGCGTTTCTATAACAGTTCAGCATGTAGAACAAAGGAATTCAAGAAGCATGCGGAAGAACTTGGCGTCACAGTCAGACAGTATCCATCAGTAATCGACATAAGATTCACACAATATTCTAACAGTCTTCTGTCATCCATTCTGGACAACTACAGACCGATGATGCGACATCTGCAGACTTTCTCCCTGAAAGACGCTGAAGAATATGGCATGCTGAAGAAGTGGATTAATGCTGACACTGTTCACATTGCAGCGATCTTGTGTGACGCGCTGTGCATCTACTCTAGATTTCAGAAGAAGTTGCAGGGCAACCAAGTGACTCTGTTTGACGTCGAAAGTGATCGTGATAAATGTGTGGAGGACCTAAGGAAATTATTACAGCGTCCGCACCCAGGTGGATTCATTCATTCATTCATTCAGAGCATTTATATAGCGCCCCTTCAAGAAACTACTCAGAGGCGCTCCCAGCCCAACCACGAACAAAGAAAAGAGACTTGAGGGACTTGTAGAACGCAGCCGGATGGACCACAAGTAGTGAACGAAGCGAGAGCGGGAGGTCGTTCCAGACAGTAGGCCCCACGACCGAGAAAGCACGGCGCTGCTTAATAGCCAAGCGAGCCCGCGGGACCAGAAGCTCACCTTTAGACGAAGAGCGAAGTACACGACGCGCTGCAACGTCAGAGACTGGACAGCACAGATCACGTAAGTATGACGGAGCACAGCCAAGGACGCAGCGAGACAGTTATTAATCGCTGATCATTCAATTACAACTACAGGGATATGAGGAGAAAGTAACAATTACAGGGAATGAGGAACAAGCCGATGAAGTTATCAAGAGTTACGACACTGTTAAGCTCACAGTCGTCCAATTAAGGCACTGTAAGAGAGAGCACTCTCTCGTTAGCAGTTGCGGTCGCGATGTGTATGCCATCAAGACTGAGATTATTTGTTCGCTGTGCAACTTTCTGACCAGTCGACTCGGAACTGACAAAGGTGCCAGTGATCTTCGCTATGCACTGGAGTTTCAGGCGCTTTCTCCACCAATGCTTCTGAACGGCAATGCATCTGATGAAGACATTGAACGGGTGTACACTGGCCTCGCATCAGACTTTGCGAAGCGTGACTTCTACAGTAGCTACGGAGAGCTGGTGAACGCTGCAAAGAAAGCGCAGATGTCCAACACAAGCACATTGCAGGATTTCCTTAAGATCAGTCTGACTAATGCAGACTGGCGTTCTGTTTCTGTAGCTGTCGCCAGACTACTCGCAGCAAAGCCTCATTCATGTGACGTGGAGAGACTTGTTAGTGCATACAATCTCATGAAGGATGGTGATAGAAGCAGCCTCAATGCAGAGACAGTTGATGCACATTTACATGTCCGAATGAATATGCCGGTTACATCAAAATTTGATGTACGCCCAGCACTGCGAGCATGGTTTCAAGCTTGTAACCGACGTTCGCGACCAACTGTGAAGGCCAAATCCCAGGAATGGTTCAAGGACGTGTTTTAATTATCTGACTGCGACTCAAACTGACCAGCCGCAAGACGGCGCCAGTAACTGTTAGTCTGTTAGCTTAGCTATAAACTTTGCCTTTGTCTTGAAGACTTGACCCATGATCAATGATACCGTTAAGACATGTGTCGTCCATTTCGTAACTAATAATTATAATGACAGTGTTAGAATAGTATAAGAAACTATTTGGTTCATGCAAAAATTGGAATGTTATCAAATTCAATATCAAATTATCATGTCGTTTGACTCATTTCAAGTTCTCAGCTAATTTGAAAATTTTCATAATCTAACTCATACTGGAGAGAGACCTTACAAGTGTGATAGATGTGCTAAACCATTTACTTATTAATATAAGCTAGAAACGCATAATCAAACTCATACTGGAGAAAGACCTTACAAGTGTGATAGATGTGCTAAAGCACTTAGTTATTAATAAACAGGCATTTGCAATTTCACAATTTTTTCTTAGGGGGGGGAACGTGCTTGGTGAAAAATTCTTTAAATTAGGCCCTGACCGCGCCCCACAATATTTCAATATTTGAACAAAAGTAAGAATTTTAAAATCAAGTAGGAACTAAAGGTTATTCGGTTTTAAACAAAAAACAGTCAAATTTCACCAGATAGGCCTATTTTCAAACGGAACCAAAGTTACATTACTTTTAGTAAGTCCATTCACTGCGCACGTGTACGTTCTTGTAGCCTATACATGGACACATGCATGTTTACATGAATGCATACAGTTGGTCCTGTAGGGATATCGCAAATCGATACAGATCTGAAACGCACAGTCGCACATACAGACAGGCACACGCACACGTGCATCCAGAGAGACGCATAGACAAGCGTTAAAGGCGCCTCTGGCGAAATAAACCGCGCCTCTCCTCAGTCTCCTGTTGCTGTTCTGGCGTCCAAATGTTCCTCGTGGGACTTGCACAGTGTCTCAATTTGCCACATCGGATCCCCAGCTGTCGTTTCATCTCTCATCCAAAATACCGATCTTCAGTGAAGCGTGGCGCAGTCTGGCAGCCGCCATAAGTTCCGCATCATTGAATCGATGGAAGCAATCAACCGGAAATGCTCTTTAATAGAAAGAGCGCTCTTTCTATAGATGTGTTCGGACAGGCAGAAACATCAACTTTCAGAAGACGCAAAATAACTGCGCCCCGTAAACATAGCCTATAATATTATGTGACAATGTTTACGTAAAAATTATATGACTAAACTTGATACGCACACGTAAATGATGAAAAACAGCCTCTGGTATTTTTATTTGTATACCGTCTGCCATTATTTGTGCACGCTATACTTACAAAGGAGATCGAGCGATATGAATCTAGACTTGGCGTTCCCGTTGCTATGGACTTCTGCCCGGCATTCGTACATTCCGGTGTCCCTCAAGTCCAGTTGACTTATATGCAATCCATTCCTATCGATCACGTACTTACTGCCATCTGGGAAAGAATACACAATAATATTCGGGCAGTCATGTTTGTGTGTGAGCGAGCAATTTGAATCTATGTCAGTTGGTATAGATGACGTCTTAAAGAAAGACATCTTTAAAAGATCGTAATGCACATGTCCAGATAGCCTAATAAGCATGGACATGATTTTATTTTATGAAATGTTATGGTAACGAATTGAACTGTTTATGATAAATAAAAGAAGCAGGATAGTGTTTTGTAACTATTTCCATTTGTAAAAATTCTAATCAGTTCCGTAACTATGAGCTTTGAATGAGCAATTTTTTACCAAGCGACAATCATATTTCAAAATTCCGGCAAAGGTGTTACTGATTGTAATTAAAAGACGCGAATAACAACCATAAGCAATCTCGATCTAAACTTAGCTGGATGCAAGGATTTTGACAAGCGCAAAATTGGGTTAATTAGTGCTGAGATAGGCCTATCTAAACCGATTAAGTAGGCCTACCGGCAACAGGAATAATGGAAAATCTATATAAATAAAAATGAAACTTTCCAACAGTTTGCAATGAGTGTTCTCGAAAACTGACGGAACGATTGCTTTGAAAATTTTACAAAACCTTCCATTCCAATAGAACCGTGTTGTATTATGTTTTTTTCGAAAAAAACGCAATCTTTTCCACAAAACGAGAACTTTGAAATCCGTTTGACCGCCATTTGCAATTTATACACTTCCCAACGTCCATGAGGGTTGCCAGATTTCGGAAACGTTTTTGTCGCGACATTACGTCGTAAAGTCGCCCAAAAGTCGCGAGATGGCCAACTTCGATCAGGGTTGCCCAAAAGTCGACCAAAAGTCGCGATAGTGCATATGTCGCTGTCGGGAAGTAACGGTGTGAGGGAGGAAAGGAGGGAGCTGGACGAAGAGGGATGGGAGGGACCGGAGGGGAGGGATGGAGAAGGGAGGGATGCAGAGAGGCAGAGGGAGCGAGGGAGGGGAATGGGATTGAGAGGGAAAGGGCGGAGGGGAGGAGGAGGGAGAGGAAAGAAAGGGCGGAAGAGGGGGAGGGGAGGGGAGGGAGGGGACGGGGGGGAGGGGACGGGGGAGGGGGGGGGAGGGAGAGGGGAGGGGAGGACGGTCTTTTCTGCCACAGCAACGCGTGGCCGGGTACAGCTAGTGTGCAATATTAATTAATTACAATGACCGGTGCCTATTTTGGTCTTGACACTCTAATTAGTTTTCTGTGAGAACATCAAAAGGCTGCATGATAATTCTTTATATAGCGCCAAACTTTTATACTAATCTACTCAGAAACGGAAAGGCAACGAACATACCTTTGCACCACCACTCAGTACGGTCCAAATAAGATCATAATATTATTATGAGAAGAGCAGATCGAAGCAGATTAGATTCCAGTACATTTTTAAATTATAATAAACTATACCGTACCTGGCAAAATGTTCCTGTTGCTCAAATACCACGTGACTACGGGCCTCGGAAGACCAGAGGCTTTACACTGAAGTACCGCACTGCTGCCCAATAGATGGCGTTCCAGGGTCGGAGTATCAGCAAATCGGATTTCCTCTAGCGAGAGAAACAGAGAAAACAGCTGAGACAGACATCAACCGATTGTGATGATATTCACCAATTACACACGTCTATTTTTCCCATACATCATACTCTAAATAAATCAATAGGAAGAGACCACTCTCATGTTGTGTTACTCTTTTGCGATTCTATGTATCCATGACATTGTATATGCCTAAATGTACATAGGCTAGTATTACATCTCATAGTATTAGGCCTACATTCCCTCCGTGTCTTTTCTTGGCAGGGCTGAAAGTGGTTTGCAAAAAAGCCTGGTCTAAGGCGGACAGCGGCAAGACCCTTTTACGAAATTTTTCAAGACGACCTTTCCCGTTTTTCTCATGACCTAATTTTAGTCTTTGTCTTGAAACTGCGAATAATTTAAATCTGATTACATTTCTTCTAGTATTCGTTGTCTGAGTTGTCAATAATTTGGTGATTGGTATCGAGTTTATTACGAATGCATTGGCCTAAACTATAATAAGTGTACAGGGTGGGCCATAAAAAAAGACCCCCCCCTAAGATTTTTGCCAATATCTTGACCAAAAGTATAAATTTCGAAATGAAATTTTACAGTCTTAAAGACAATTCATATTTACACCAGATGGCCAGATATCATTATGCTATTTCAAACAGAACAAAAGTTATACCACTTTAAGTGAAGCCACCCACCGTTTTTTGACGATTCAAAAACCTGACGCAACAAAAAGTAACAAAAAATCAACTCAATTATTCTGGCCAATATCTTAGCCAGAAGTAAGAATATCAAAATGAAATTTTACACGCTTAAAGACAATTCATATTCACACATGATGGCCATATTTCATCAAAATATTTCAAACAGAACAAAAGTTATATGACTTTTAGTGAGGCCGCCCTCCATTTTTTGACGTTTCAAAGACGAAACGCAGCAAAAAGTAGCAAAAACAAGATTTTATTAAGTCTAATCTCAAGTAATTGTTATCAAATAGACTTCATATTGACAGAGGATCATTATTAGGAGTATTTAAAAAATAAACAGGGTACCAGCGTAGCTGCACGTCACTGAGAAGTCACTTAGCAAGATGACATCAAATTGGTAAATAAGGAATCTGTCAGATTAATCAACAGGTCCATCAAGAACTTTGCAAAGAGACTCAAAAAGAGTTTTGGTACTGGTGGTGGGCACATTGAACACAAGTTGTGAAGCACTCCCAAGTTCATTTGACAACAGTTATTTGAGACGAGACTTAATAAAATCGTGTTCTTGCTACTTTTTGTTGCGTTTCGTTTTTGAGTCGTCAAAAATGGTGGGTGGTCTCGCTAAAAGTGGTATAACTTGTGTTGTGTTTGAAATATTTTAATGAAATCCGGCCATAATGTGTTAATATGAATTGACTTTACGCCTGTAAAATTTCATTTCGAAATTCTTACTTTTGATCAAGATATTGGCAAGAAACCTAAAATTTGTGTGTTTCGTTTTTGAATCGTCAAAAAACAGGGGGTGGCCTCCCTAAAAGTGATATAACTTTTGTTCTGTTTGAAATATTTAGATCAAATCTGGCCATCATGTGTAAATATGAATTGCCTTTAAGACTGCAAAATTTCATATCAAAATTCTTACTTCTGGTCAAAATATTGGCAAAAAACCTAGGGGGGGTCTTTTTTTGGCCCACCCTGTACATACAAAATTATACTATGATGAAACATACACATGTAGGCATATATTCAAGTCACGTGTATCAGATGTACAGCGTACCATAGACGAGGATGTTAGTTTCGCTGGATAAGTCAAGACCGGATGATGGATCTGTTGCTTTGCATCGGTATCTGCCTTCGTCCATCGCTTCTATTCGCGTCAAGTGAAGACGCACACTCTGTCGCTCAGGTCGAACGATGTATATCCTGTGCACAGACAACAGTCATGATATACAACTATCAATAGACATAGGCCTATACATATTTTTATTGATCCCAACAATTCAATTGCACATATACTTAACAAATATAGACATAATCAGCAATAAGCAAATAATCAAAGTGAATAAGTAGAATAAGAGTGAGGGAACAAATAGGCACACCAAAAGGGACAAGTCGCGCTAAGTAGGGGCCTAAATTACCAAAAGCTATAATCAACCGGAACACAACCGTGGTTAAACACCAATGCCTTCGCGCATACACATTATGAAATAGATAGTGTGTAGGAAATTGTTATAATTTATGTTCAATTGTTCATGCAGTCGTTCATTCAAAGAATTTATATAGCGCCTCTTTGAGATATGTAAGCTTATGCTATTATACTCAGAGGCGTCTATGGGCTAGCCTATTGTGGTGTCGAATAATAATAATCTTAATTTCTTAATTTCGAACTGACACAACGCTGCATGACCATAGTCAGTTATGAACGGATGATGTTCACAAGTTATTACAGGAGTCGCATTTAACTGTCGGCAGCAATGCAAGGCGTCCATCAATTCCTACTGGTCAATTTACCAACGCTATATGCCGAATGGAAGGTTGAGTGGACCTTTTGGAGTGTAATGGGAAGCGATCCCATATCCGTGCGTTCTTCTTGCCAGAGTGTTTATCGTTACCCTATAACCCTATTATAGGCTACCTCCTAACGGTTCACCCGTGTTAATATGTCAATAACGAATAAATACACCATAGAGCAAGGTGATGCAGATGTAAAACATATATATATATATGATAATACGTGGATTTTAGTCACAATAATAGACAACATTAGTATTATTATGTTTATTATCATATTATTATTCATACACATATTTCAGGATGGTTGTGAAACCTGGGACGAGACCTGATTTCTCGGAGATGCATTTTTTACTCCTAAACTAATTTTTTTATTAAACATAAAGTATCATTCATACTTCGGGTAAAAATATAAAAAAAAATTGATGGACATAACACAATAATATCTAGTCTGTAAGCTTACAGAATAATAATTTATTGTGAGTCGGAGAGAATAGATCTAAGGCTCTAAGCGAATGATTGACGATTGGCCTTTTCAATGGATTCCATGTTGACTATACATGTCATTGTCATTGTCATTGTCACCGAGAGCACTGATGTGCGACTCAATTGTCTGCATATATAATGCAAGCACTCGAAGCTAAACTAACAACGCATCTTTATGCAGTCGTGTCAGCCTCCGTATCTCCATCCTCACACCGGAACAGATGTCAGAACGTGTCTGCCTCATCATGAAGTAGCCACACTTTCAAAGGCACCGCAGCGAGCGACTCCTGCCACGGTCGAGCAATTACGCGAATGATGACAGCGCCCTGTTCACCGGAGCCGCTCCACGTGAGGCGGAGGGAAGGGTCTGGCATAACAGGAAGTCACGTGAGCTTCAAAAAACGGCACGTGGCTTTCGTTGTGGTCCACCTTCCGGTGTTGCATTCACCGTCGGTTCTGCGGCGCGATTCTGGCCGGCGCTCGACAATGACAGCTATCTGACGGGAGATTTATCTGCCATGATCTCATCAAACGCCGACCGAATTGACAATGGCGCACTCGACTGGAGATGGGGGTCGCAAGGGAGCGCCATGTGCCTAATAAACCGAACGCTTTTTATCAGCCCACGGCATAGCCTATACATCGTGGCAGCCATATATATTTATATATATATATATTTATGTATATATTTATATATCTATGTTTATATATTTATGTATATATTTATAAATATATTATATGTATATATATATATAAAATTATATATGTGTATATTTATATATATGCCGCTTAGACTGGTCCAAAAAACTGAACATTGAAATATTTGAAAGGCATGTTGGTTTTTTTGTACATCTGGTACAAGAAACCCACAGTGCAAAATATTAAAACACTGAGGCTCTATCTTCAGGTCCCTCAATGCTGTCAAAGTTTTAGCATGCTTACTACATTGTAAACGGTGCAATATAGCTGGCAGGCATCCAATCAACGAGCACTGAACCTTCCATTTTAGCTGTTAGCAATATTAGTGAATTGCCAGCATGAAAAACAGCTGCAATTAGTGTTTAATTGACTATCTAGTGTCGAATAAAAAAATATAAGAATGCTGTCAGCATGTCACATTGTCGGTTCCGAAAGTCGAATTTGACCATGAAGATTACGATGAAGCTCCGCCACCTGGGGTAATGCTTAATGTATTCGCTCTTCGTCAGCGAGTCATTGAAGGTGCTGAATGTTGCAACTAATCTCATAAATCTCTCTGCCCCATCATTCACGACTTGGTCTGTAGGCCTACTTAAGAGGAAGATCCAACAACGTCTCCTTAATACAAAGAGATTTCATAAACCTCCGGCTCTCTGTTATTTCCTCTCCTTGTTTTCCTTAGGAAACTACCTCTGCAGTCTAGGTTCTTCTTCTTTACTTGTGTCTTGATTATCTCTTTTCTTGTTCATTAACTACTTCTTGGAGAAAAATAAGAACCCAGCAAGGCCAATTCCTAAATACCAGAAATGAAGCATGCATGAAAGTGTAGTAAATGCCGCCTTAGTGATCTTCTCATTTACAGCATTGTGTAACTTGTAAGTCATCCAGGAGAGCAAAGTCATTCATAGCAGCATCAAAAGCTCTTGGAGCCACTACGCTGCAGGTACTGGATTAGATCAGGACAATGAAAACAGCCACTTCTCAGATTATAGCTTCCCGATCCTGGCTGGTTTCATTGACTCATCACGAGTTTGAGTATACGTAAATGAACTTTGTTATCTGTCTTGCATTGAGGAGTGTGAAGATCCCCTGTTAGAAAATACAGAAGCAGTTTACACAGCTCTGGAGGTCTTCATGACCACGATAGCTGCATCTTGGCACTTCATGCAGTCATCTATTTTAGAGCCTGAAATGCACGGACTAGCGGACTGTTATGATGAAAGACCACTGTTGGTGATAAACGTTTGAATAGCTGGATATCGGGTCCAGAAGATGAGTCCATCACAACTGTGAAGACTGTATCCAACATAGACTCTGTTGTGAGATGCATGTCTGTACAACTTAAACGCAAGAGAGGTCAACAAAATACAACACTGAACAGTTACTAACATCCGTACTGGATCCCATGCCAGTGTTGTAAGCAGTAGAGTCAAATAAAATAGCTTCAATAGGTTTTTTCAATGTCCATTCTTCATTGATCTTGACAGCGACGTTGGTCATGACAGTTCCAGTAGGCTACCCGATGGAAGTTTGGGCACAGCAATGAACTCATCGAATTTGATATTTGGGCTTGAAATCAACAGTTATTGACAAAAGGTCAACTCAGTGTGAGAATTGTGGAAAATTAACTGGGGTTGAACCATGATTCACTTGGAATTGGGTGTGTGAAAAACATACTTTACTATGGGGCTCTAAGAAAGACTGGGGGCTGAAACGCCCAGTAATTCACACCCTGGGCCAACCTATGTGCCCTCTTCTTTCTCCTGTAAGGTCTGCTACAGTTACTTTACCATTCCAGAGTGGAACTAAGAGGGCATCTTCTTTCTTGACTTCGTGGATGAAGGAATCTCTCAGATTGACGCTATAATGGTTCGTCTGTCAACCCTGGCATGCCTAAGTGAGCTTTAAAAAATAGACCTTTGGCCATACAGTATTGGACTGCAAATAGGATGTGACTAGAAAGCCTGTTAAAAATAGTGCAGCGGTCCAGCGTTGAAACCAGCTCAATTTATTGAACATCATGGGAGCACGTGCCCTAATGCTCCCTTAGAGTCTCCTAAGGGTAGGTCTGTTTAGGCTTAGGCCTACTTATCAATGTTCTGAGAGGAGCAACCAACAAATTTATGAAAATTGTTCTTGAAAACATCAGTTTCCAGCCACATTAAGGTTGTCAGCAGCCCGATATTCAATGTAAAAATGAACGAAAAACCATTATATTTTGAACCCCATTTTGGGGGAGACCCCATGGTCAGATCTTATTGGATTTTGGATATTTTATTCAGCAGCAAATCCTGAGAAGGAAACCGTTCAGAAAGCTTGTGTTATAATTTTTCCCAGGTCAAACTGCAAATTGCATGGACTATCAATATATAGCCCCAAAACCCCATCTTTGATGCTCGTGAGTGACCCCTTAACATTACAATTGCGGCATAAAATTTCACACAGGTACTTTTTAGATCAAAATGAACAAATGTATCAACATGCCTCAAAAATCCAAAAGAAAAAAATTTTCCCATGCGAATTTGGACCAGTCTAATGCCGCTACCATCTATATACCATCCCCTACCGAGGCAAACGTCACTGGTTTGAATGCGCTCTTAATTAAAATGCATCGTGAGTAGGCACACGTGACCCGTGCGTCATTTCCTGGCGCCCGCCATTTTGTGTCTGTGCATCGTGGACCGTGTGCCTGCCTAGTGAATTATTCAATCGGTTTCTTTCTTTAGCCATTGCTTTGTGTCCCTCTTTGTTCGCCGCCTCGGCTTGGTTGCGTCGTGTGGGAGTCAGTAGACTATTTAAAACACTGTGGTCGGTGTTTACACGTTGAGATGTTTTGAAAGGAGACTCATAAATGTGTTGATGTGTTCTGACTTCTGTCTTGTTCAGTTGTGATTGTACTTTGCAGGCCTAACTCTTAGTGTGCGGTTGTATGTCTATTATAGGCTATTACACAGGTCCTCAAGCTTTATAGCCTACAAGTAAAAAGCGGCGATTCAATCCGCTATAAAAAAGACAGAGCTTGTTGGGCATTGATTGCAGTGTTTTAATCACTGCAATAGTTTGTATTTCCTAGATGTTCACAAAAGTCCCTTTGTCTAGACTCTAGACCTAAGTGACTTGATGTAATTTATTTCAAGTTAAATCATACAGTTGAAATAAGATTTTGCAAAATTGATTCAAAACTGTTACGAGCTAAATACTATAAGCGTACATGTAGTTTTCAATAGGCCTACTTGGTTTGCCATAATTATTAAAGACTGCGACTTTCAATTTATTTTACATGCATGAGTCCTTTGTTTTGACAGTGTAATCCCTTAATTGGATTTAGATGACAGACGTAGCCTACTTTACTAAATGGATTACCAAATTGCACATTATAAACTGACTGCCTTCACAAATCTCTGGTCTTCTTTGCTTAATTCATTTTCGCGGTCTTTCATGTTTGTATCTGTAGAGAAATCGATTCGGGCCTTTTGGATATATCGATTTCTGGCTTGAGGAATCGATTTGGCAATCGGTCATGTCTTGTTGGAAGCCTCGTCCATGGTCGTTGGTCGAGTTATTTCTTATGAAATGCTTTCATATGTAGACAAATATGGATTATATGCATACACGCGCACAGAATTATTCGCCTGCTTTATGCGAGGCTCTCTCGGGACAAGTCGTGTCTCTATTGGTCTAAGCTCGAGTTTTATTAGGCAGCAAGCGAGAAATGACACACAGAGCACAAGCTAATGGAGTAATGGAGGCAGCGAGAGAAAGAGATCGTGAATGCGAGCAAGGGACGGTGAAAAAGACAAACATAAAGACAGAGGGAGAGAGAGGCAGAGAGAGACAGACAGACCAAAATGATAGGGAAAGGAGGAAAGAGACAGACATAGTGAAATATACATGTAGATAGTCAAAGAGATAGAGGATACAGCCAATAGGGAATCAAAGATATGCAGAAATGTCAGATAAAAAGAACTAGAAACCAAGAAACTTAGACCGACATACAGACAAAGACAGACGGACGGACGGACACACGAAGAGACAAGCAGGCATAACCACAGACAACCACTGTGCCATTTATCGATGTCGTCAACAATGGTTGGTAATCGGAAGCCTCCCTTGATTTGCAAAACGCAAAGACAACAGAGTTCTATGCAAATACTCCGACGATTGCGTCCGGCAGAAACGACGAAACAATTCTACGTCCAATATTTTCAGTATCATGGTCCACAACTGATTCTGTGAAGCAATCTTCATTAACAAAAGACTAACAAACGTCTTCATTCTTCAGAGAATGCACGTAAGATGCACAGAGTCAGTAGAAAAGATGCGATATTATAAACAGCTAAAAATAATACAAGGAAAGATTTAATTTCCCTATAAGCATTTAGCCTATTGGCCTATCGATTGGCTTGAAGATTTATTTATAACTATTATAGGCTAGATTCAAATTTGTATGGTGACATTCCAAGAGAAACCCCTTCGATTAGAGGCGTAGGGTAGAGTGGGGCAAAAGGCCCACTTTTCAGGTCAATTGTCATATCTCAAAAAGTTATTACACTATAACTATGAAATATGTGCAGGTAGATACATCATTCATTTTGCTGTATAAAAGTACCATAATAATGTCTATCTACAGCATCAGTAATGTGTGGGGATGATTTTCTTTCGACACCCAAAAAGGGCGTCTTGCCCCGTGGGTGGGGTAAAAGGCCCACACGTGTGAGGCAAAAAGCCCATGGGTGGGCGTTTTACCCCGCACTGTGTAACTTTAGTTATAATGCTGAAAAATGAGAACACATAAGATTTATTAGACAGTCCAATAGGCCTACACATGCACTGAAAGTGACCTAAGCACAGCCGAATACGTGCAGAATGTCCCAGGCCTATTAAAAAATACAAAAACTGTCAATAATGTCCATTAGATCTCTCGTAGCAAGTCCCAGCTCACAAGACACAGCTCACTCGATAGACTATCACAGCAGCCGCAGCAGTCAGAATTAAAAAACACTTGGCAACAAGAATCAGGTGAATCGAGTAACCAAGATCAGGAATGGACATGCATCATATACCAACTACAGTTATAAAATGCAGTAGGCCTAGTCTAGTCAGACTCACAGTTTGGGCAGGTGAAATAGGAACAACCATCTGTGCAAGCCTCGTGTGCCCACTTCGCACACTGTTGGCACTGGACCCATTTCTCACGGGACATTATAATTTGCGGATTGTCTGTGGATGCACGAGTGAAATCGACAAAATGCTGAAGCCATTTAATGAATAGCTCTGAATCTGTCCATCCGCTTGTACTTGTGTATCCCACAGATTGTGGTGGTGCACCATTGAGCAGAGCTGGAATCATCCTTTTTCGTGGATAGATGAACATTGGTGGCAAAAATGCACCAATCGCACTCATTGCGCATATCACTGTAACGGTTGCGCCTCGCTCGCCACTTGTCACTTTACCAACGGTTCTCTGCCCCTTAGTAGCGATGATTTTCCCTGGACGTTGCACGTTGGTGATTCCAGTTTCATCCATGTTCCAGATTCTTGATGGTGTGCATGGAACATCAACAAGTAGTTGCCTGTAGACGTCAAAGAATTGCTTGACTTTAGGTCTGTTGAAAGCCACTGCACGCGATAGATTTGTTCCCTGTGGCGCACGTATTGAAAGATCTGGATATCTTGAGAAGAACCCAGAGAGCCAGTCCTTCCCAGCCATCTGACTTTTCATACAGAACCTATGATTGATGCCTGCTGCCTCGGCCATGTCAAAAGCAAGACGTCTGACATCTCTTGGAGTGAGACCGTACAAAGCCTTTTCCATATATTTTATATGATTGCAAAGTTCAGATTCAAGGGCAACAGATAGTACTGGCGTATGGCATCCCAACTTCAACACACCTGGCATCGTGGTATGGTGGTCACGATGTCGGCGCAAGGTTCGCGCGGGTATGCCCATCTCCCTACTCGCTTGAATGAGAGGCATGCCCTGACTAAGGGCTTCCAATGCTGTAGCAAGTCTCTCTTCACCATACTCTCCTCTTTCCGACTTTCGCTTGTAGACACGTACCATGATGTAATCTAAAAACAATTCATTGCAGACTCATTTACCATACCCTACCAAAACGATTATCACAATAGCAAGCAAGCGAACAAGAATTTAGCAACAAGCCTACTTTACACGTGGGTCGTTGCGGGGTAAAACGCCCACCATGGGCGTTTCACCCCATATAGAGGGTGGGCGTGTTACCCCAAAAGCCCCGATTTATCTAAAATATTTACAGTGTCGTTATCCTGCAATATCGCTAATACATCAAGATATCATTGAAAACGTCGTTGCGAGCTCTGTCTGTCTGCCCATAACTATATCGAATCGCATACCACTTGCTTTCGCAAATCGTCAAACTGTGAGGTCACAACATTTAGCAAAAGTGTGCAAATAATTAAGAAATGAAATATTTTCACTTACCGCGAACCGAAATAAACAAACTCGATATCAGAAGGTAACTTCAGATGGCGCCAGCATATTATGTATAATTTTATAGCGCTTAAATACTGCAGAGGCTCTACGAAGGCCCTAGGCGTTTCACCCCACCTAGGCCTTTTGCCCCACTCCACCCTAAGCCGACGGCCATTTAATCGCCGTTTGTAGCATAGATAGCCCTAGACCCCCTACAGTTTTCCGTGATAGGGGACGTCGGGAAAGTTGGCGGACAAATCAGTTTTCTTACATGTAATCGCCTACGATGCAGAAAAACTTATTTACTATGTTCCCAAAACTAATCTATTAACAACAGCAGCATTCTATAGCTCTAAACCAAGCAGCGAAATATGCTGTAAGACAATAGCAACAAATTATCTAAAATATGTCTCGGCAAGTCAACCAACTTGTCCTGTATTGGTTGCAAGTTAGAAATACACAACATACAAATACACGTCTCTTACTTTTGATAGCAGGGCCTAATTTAAAGAATTTTTCACCAAGCACGTTCCCCCCCCTAAGAAAAAATTGTGAAATTGCAAATGCCTGTTTATTAATAACTAAGTGCTTTAGCACATCTATCACACTTGTAAGGTCTTTCTCCAGTATGAGTTTGATTATGCGTTTCTAGCTTATATTAATAAGTAAATGGTTTAGCACATCTATCACACTTGTAAGGTCTCTCTCCAGTATGAGTTAGATTATGAAAATTTTCAAATTAGCTGAGAACTTGAAATGAGTCAAACGACATGATAATTTGATATTGAATTTGATAACATTCCAATTTTTGCATGAACCAAATAGTTTCTTATACTATTCTAACACTGTCATTATAATTATTAGTTACGAAATGGACGACACATGTCTTAACGGTATCATTGATCATGGGTCAAGTCTTCAAGACAAAGGCAAAGTTTATAGCTAAGCTAACAGACTAACAGTTACTGGCGCCGTCTTGCGGCTGGTCAGTTTGAGTCGCAGTCAGATAATTAAAACACGTCCTTGAACCATTCCTGGGATTTGGCCTTCACAGTTGGTCGCGAACGTCGGTTACAAGCTTGAAACCATGCTCGCAGTGCTGGGCGTACATCAAATTTTGATGTAACCGGCATATTCATTCGGACATGTAAATGTGCATCAACTGTCTCTGCATTGAGGCTGCTTCTATCACCATCCTTCATGAGATTGTATGCACTAACAAGTCTCTCCACGTCACATGAATGAGGCTTTGCTGCGAGTAGTCTGGCGACAGCTACAGAAACAGAACGCCAGTCTGCATTAGTCAGACTGATCTTAAGGAAATCCTGCAATGTGCTTGTGTTGGACATCTGCGCTTTCTTTGCAGCGTTCACCAGCTCTCCGTAGCTACTGTAGAAGTCACGCTTCGCAAAGTCTGATGCGAGGCCAGTGTACACCCGTTCAATGTCTTCATCAGATGCATTGCCGTTCAGAAGCATTGGTGGAGAAAGCGCCTGAAACTCCAGTGCATAGCGAAGATCACTGGCACCTTTGTCAGTTCCGAGTCGACTGGTCAGAAAGTTGCACAGCGAACAAATAATCTCAGTCTTGATGGCATACACATCGCGACCGCAACTGCTAACGAGAGAGTGCTCTCTCTTACAGTGCCTTAATTGGACGACTGTGAGCTTAACAGTGTCGTAACTCTTGATAACTTCATCGGCTTGTTCCTCATTCCCTGTAATTGTTACTTTCTCCTCATATCCCTGTAGTTGTAATTGAATGATCAGCGATTAATAACTGTCTCGCTGCGTCCTTGGCTGTGCTCCGTCATACTTACGTGATCTGTGCTGTCCAGTCTCTGACGTTGCAGCGCGTCGTGTACTTCGCTCTTCGTCTAAAGGTGAGCTTCTGGTCCCGCGGGCTCGCTTGGCTATTAAGCAGCGCCGTGCTTTCTCGGTCGTGGGGCCTACTGTCTGGAACGACCTCCCGCTCTCGCTTCGTTCACTACTTGTGGTCCATCCGGCTGCGTTCTACAAGTCCCTCAAGTCTCTTTTCTTTGTTCGTGGTTGGGCTGGGAGCGCCTCTGAGTAGTTTCTTGAAGGGGCGCTATATAAATGCTCTGAATGAATGAATGAATGAATCCACCTGGGTGCGGACGCTGTAATAATTTCCTTAGGTCCTCCACACATTTATCACGATCACTTTCGACGTCAAACAGAGTCACTTGGTTGCCCTGCAACTTCTTCTGAAATCTAGAGTAGATGCACAGCGCGTCACACAAGATCGCTGCAATGTGAACAGTGTCAGCATTAATCCACTTCTTCAGCATGCCATATTCTTCAGCGTCTTTCAGGGAGAAAGTCTGCAGATGTCGCATCATCGGTCTGTAGTTGTCCAGAATGGATGACAGAAGACTGTTAGAATATTGTGTGAATCTTATGTCGATTACTGATGGATACTGTCTGACTGTGACGCCAAGTTCTTCCGCATGCTTCTTGAATTCCTTTGTTCTACATGCTGAACTGTTATAGAAACGCGTAACTGCTTTACAGTCATCTATAACACGCCGTGCTTCAGGAACACCTGTAGTCATGTCTTTGAACACTAACTGAGAACGGTGAACACTGCACCATATTTTGAGGAGAGGGCTAGGGCCCTTACATGGACTTGACGTGTCCTTAGTGGTGTTGTCTTTGCGTTCTTGCTCGAGCAGTGTCCATAGCGAATGATGTCTTCCAGTATTTTCTGACGCGCCGTCTGTGACAATAGAGGTTGTTTGCTTAAATATCTCTGGCCATGTTGCTCCACACTTTGCAGACGCCTTCCTGAGTGCCTCCAATAACCCCTCGCTACCTCGCTTCTCGCTTTCAGCCAAGCCCATGTACCAAGTCTCCATGTCTCCAACCGCCGTTACAACCTGCGCCATAACATGCTTGTTGTCTATTCGCTGCTTGTCAACAGCACCATCAACTCTGAGAGAAAGCGCAAGGATATCTTTAAATCGGAGTGCAAATGCCTTACGGTCCGTTTCTGCGATTGTCAGTAGCATGTCGCGATGGCTTGCAGGAGTGACATACTGTAGATCTGTGTCAGTAGGAGAAAACGGAATTTCAGGGTTGTTCAAGTCTATTCTTTCAGCCATCAATGACGCCACGTATCTAGCTGGAAATGACCACGCAGATAGTGTCCCGCGTTTGGCATCCATGTATACCTTAATCATGATTCTTGCTATCTTTTGTTCCAATGCAGTGTTAGCAAATCGCAGTTGTTTCTCCAACACAGTTTCTCCCTCATGTATCCGACCCTCGGCAAGAGCCTTCTGTTGTCGACTACGTGTCAAACAAGCATTGTGTACTGTCGATCCACAGTGTTCATCATACATCTGCTGCCTGAACACTGCACCATTTGCAGTGCATATGGCTGGGATCCTTTGACAGTGGATCTTCACCAGATCAGGATGTGCACAACAGATTTTGCAATGCACAATCCTCCTTCTACCAGACCCACCACGAGCTTCACTTCTGTACTCTGCCCAATGCTCAGCCTCAACCTTCTGTTTGCGTCCTGACTGATTTTTGCTTGACTGTACAACCCCTTGAAATTCAATTGCCTCGTGAACCTTTTCCTCAAACTCATCGACTTTCACATCCACCGGTTTACTTCCAGCTGGAGATAGCGAAGCTGTCACACTTATGGTTGACGCTGAACATGTTAACTGTGCGGATGTCCTTGACTGCTCTTCGGTTGTGGTACTATTACTAGCTGCAGTACTTGTTGAAATTGAATGACCAGTGCCACATTCGTCATCAGAAATGTTTGTGTCTGATTCCGCTGTGTGTTGACTATTCTGTTTTTCAATACTTACATAGTGATTTGTGCCAACCAACCCCAGATATATAGCGTAAGACTCAGTCTCACATGACGATGCTTGAGATGAGGTAGGTAATGTTGCCATATCAATACGCTGTTCCCCCTCCACAGTTAAAATGATGATAGGTCGTCGATACAGATTGACTGCTACAGAAAGAATTACACCATCACCCCATGTGCCACATTTCTTCATGTTGTCGATATATACTTGCAATTCCTGCTCTGTCATAGCTCCACTGTCCAAGATCATCTGCGACTGTGAGTGCGACTGCAGACATTCAACTAGTTCCATGCGTACATCATGAGCAGTTGTCGCTGTCGCTGAGCTTCCGCGTCCAAGCTGAGTCAACTGTCTGGCGAGTGAACTAAATAAACAGTTTCCATCTGCAGCCACATTGACAACCATCATATTCCTCTGTGCAGCTAATGATTTCAACTTATCCATTTCCGTCAACTGTCTCGGCTCAAACGAATCTGAAATTGCAAAGTACACAAGTATGCCAAAGAATGTTAGATGGTCGAAAAAATGACACCCACTTTAAAGAACTTGCTTATGCTATAACTCTTACTAAACTACTATTATTGTAGGCTATATATCAGATGCTAGTAGCTTATATCTATTCATAATTACATATCTTCAATGATGACACTGAGTCACGGAAGTGCTGAGGGAGACTGAGGGAGACCTTTACCTTTAATATAATACTATAATTATGACAATAATGATATAGACTGTTTGACAGGTCACTTGGTACAGTTCATCATTTACTTAGCTACATTTATCAATGTAATCGTTTCTTAACTTTTTAAGTTAACATACTGCAACAATTTATAATTTTACAGCTGTGTTGAGGACCAAAGCAACTAACCTGCGTGCGCGTTCCTCTTCGTCATTCGTTTAAACATGGCCTGTATGTCGTTTCCAGGTGACGACGCAACCCGTTTTTTACTCATCGTGAAATTCGCAAATGAATGAACTAAAACAACTGAACTGACCGAAAGGCCTAATAGTCCTAATATCGTAATAATAAATGTCAATAAACAATTATGAATTATAACGAAAACTCAACTGTAGCCTAAATATTATTTTTACATCAGTCACAAAATTGCGCGTCCCGTTCTCTCGGTGCTGTTTGTAAACAAGTTTAACGCGCTGCATGACGTCATGAGCCCAAATAGATGTATGGAACGCCGTTCGAACTTTCCTAAAGAAATTAAATATATTGGCGGTGTTTTTTAAAACAACTTTAAACAAGTTCAGTAAGTGCCGTGCCAGGCGTGCCTGAGCGATCAAGCACGGACCGTCAATTCCTCAGGCACGTTTTTGTAATCTCAAAGCACGGACGTGCCTGTCGGCACGTTAAAATAGGCCCTGTTTGATAGTATTAGACTATTAGATCTATAAATAATTATGAAAAAGGGAAAAAGAAAGCGCTGCAGTGTAGCACGAGGCCGCTATAGTGGAACAAAAGATCACACTTGGCTTGCTCGTCAATAAACTTCCTATAAAACCGGCCACGCATACTGATTTTACAGCACAAAAACCATCTTACACCCGCAAACAACTTTCCCCCACGTTCCATACACCATGTCCGTATAGAGTCTACTAGTAATTGCACAATGGACATAAGGGACTTGACCTACTGGACTGAACTATTATCATGAACTTTAAATGCGTCAGCGGTCTTTGTTAGCTATAGGAGGTCGTTAAACCATGGATTAGAAACCACGATATGACCCATTTCCCAGTGTTTTGGACACGCTCGACTGGAATTGGTTGCATCGTGTTTCAGTCAGAAATGCGTGGGATTGAAAGCCGTGTGTCGAAACAAAGCCAGCGATATAACTATATATTGTAGATGTCAATACAATAATATATATATATATATACATATGGAGGATGTTAAAACAACATAATATATATAATTTATATATATATATAATTATGTATATGAAATTATGTACTATATATATTTATGTATGGACTGTGAATTAATTATTTATGGCTGGTTGTCGTGCTGCGTGAAGAATTGAGAGTTAACGAAATAAATCAAGTCTTGTCAGAACTAAATGGATTGGACAATGCAAACCACAGCATGTCGAATGCAATCATCGTCACTTCTGTAGCGCCAGTGCATTTTCTCTTCCCGTTATATAGGACGCAGATTTCTAGTTTAAGAGATCCTTAAAATGCGCAATACAAACACACACACACACACACACACACTCACACACACACACACACACACACACACACACACGTACGCATTCAAACACAATATAAGCTTACACAATAAATTATGTCCATACATAGGTACGTGTACAATGTGCTTGTGTACATAATTATATCCATACATGTTTATAACTTTATATACATGCATTCATGCATACATGTCATACATACATGCTTAATACATAAAAAATATTGATACACTATTATGTATATACTATTATAAATTCATATAGAGATACCATATCATACATGCATAGTCGCATACATTATATTTTACATGTAGGTGCACATGAATAAAATGCTGAAGTTTGTCACAGCATTGCCGTGATACACACGTGCATGCATTCTGGTGTTAGCCGGTGCAAAGAAGAGTGCGTGTGTGGACACAGGTTTCGCCTGAAGCGCATGCGTAGAGGTGAGCGTTTATTATTTACCTGCCATCGGTTGTTGCAATTTCCGTTGATTGAGGACCGTGCCAGGTGAGTCGGACACCTGACTTCTTGTAGAACGGAGGTGGTCCGTAGTCCGTCAGTGTGCAGGTGAGTGTAACGTCACTCTCAGTGGTTGTCATTTGGTTTCCCTGAGGTGTTATTACAACCCTCTGGCCACCTGTTAGAAAGAAAATAGATTTTTAGATTGCTCTCAATTGTAGAACAATGAATACAATATATGAGATTGCATTAAGGTAGCAATGCAACCCTCTGAACACCTGTCAGAAAAATACCCTTGCGTATTGGCATCTTGAGCCCTGAGTTCCTGGTTTAGGCTACCCATTGGGTCACAGAGTCCTGCTGACAAACCTCGTGTGAACTTTGGAGTCTTAGCCATTGATTGTGACGGCTTACGTGGCAATCGATGAGAGGCAGAGAGGCGTTGTCGATACTTTTTATTGCATCATCGAGCAAGACAAAAAGTTGTACGTCTCGAGGCAGCCTTTGTATATATTATTATTATTATAGGGCCTAAGGTGATGATAAATCTTGGAGATATACATTTCTACACCATCGAAAGTTACTTCTTGAGAACCCGAGTAAAATTGCTTATCAATGAGCAATTCTCTTGAACTGCAATTATATGCACCTCTGCTGATCGCATTAAGATTATATGAAGTTTAAGGAATCACTGCAGAAAGTTATTGACCACATCAAAGGGAGATTTGAATCCCGGGCGAGAACAAGGGAACTTTTGTGGGGCATGGTATCCCTCTCATCCGGTGGTAACGGTGGTGAAGAATCTCATACGATCAACTCATTGAACAGGGTAAAGTGACCACGCGGTCCCTAAAGGCCTACAGAAGCTATTCTTCCACATTCAACTTCTTTCTTAAGAACCTGATCGAAAACTTTAATCTGGAATAGTGAGTTTCACAAGCTCTTCTTCTTCTTGTTTATTTTCTCTGTGATAGTACGCACAGTGATATTATATAGCCTACTGTCGATAACACCAGCATCTTCATTCTGCACCTAAGAAGAATAGCCACTGACGGAGGTCAACAACCGCCATGGATGCAGGTCATGTAAGCTGTCTAATATGATTTCCTCGATTGCGAATCGGTCGGCCGTGATTCCGCTGCCACCAACGCAATCTCACTCGCATTTCATTTGCTCAGCAAGATGAGCAAACAACATCGTGCAGCGCCATCCAATACTCAACGCCGCCTGCTCGATTGCCGCTCGATTGTCGGCTCACTGGCGTCACCATGGTTACGTCACAGACCATATCAACCGTTGCTATAGTTACGTCACACAGACCATATCGATGCGCAACTTCCGTGATTGGGTTTCGATCGAAGAAATCGGTCCAACAGACAGACAGACCGTAATAATTCTCGATAATGATGTCAGTTGGCCATTCGACGTTCGGTACGCGATCTTATCATTGTGTTTCGTAATCAAATTGGCGTATATAAATATTGAACGCACTCGGTCTGGTCCAGAGGGAGTGCCTGCAGTGGCTGTGGTTTCTATCTCAGAGGACAGTTCAGAATGCGAAACGAGCCGGTCTGGTTTCACCCCCTCTCAATCCCCCCCCCCCAACATTACTGGACTGGACGTTTGGTCTGGCGGGAGATGTTGCACAGCAATTCATGTAATACTTTTGTCTCGCAAATGGCGCCGGTATACATGGGAGATTATACGCTTGAGTTGATCGATAAGCGGGACTGTCGCGTCCAATGTTGGGCGGCGTGATGCATTGCGACTCTGGTTCCGTGAAAAAAGAACTGGTTTCATGGAAGAAGAGAAACTAGAACAATTCAATCTTCTGTCTATATTTTTTCTTATTTTATCATCAATTTTTCTATAGCACTACTACAGCCGCGGGGTTAACTGATCTACCCTTTTGCACGGAATTATATAAATCAACGTCCCTTTCGTCGTCGATATCATCATTATTCTCGGTATCATCATCGTCATTGTCGTTATCATTATCATCATCGTCGTCGTCATCATCATCATCATCATCAATAGCGACACAATAATTCCTATAATTGATAATTCATCTTAGCCATCCCACCACCGGCAGAGCCCACGATCACAATCACGGCCAGTGGCCACTGCTACTGTCACCATCATTATTCTTATCATCATCATCATCATCATCATCATCATCATCATCATCATCATCATCATCATCATCATCATCATCATCACCGTCACCGTCATCATCATCATCATCATCATCATCATCATCATCATCATCATCATCATCATCATCATCATCATCATCATCATCATCATCATCATCATCAGTGTCGTCGTAAATATAATCGCTGCTATTCGTTATCAACAGCTACCACAGTCGTAGAACGAAAAGCGCAGCTCCTGTGGACAATAAATTCATGTGACGAGCTAATCCAGAGCGCGACAACAATACATGCACATGTACATGTATATAGGCTACATGCACATGTAGAAGAAGATATTAAACGCGTAGAATTATATTGAGACACCCTGAAGGAATCTTGCTGAATCGATATTGGAAACAACGGATCAGAGCGTCAGACAATTTGAAGTCGAGAGATAAGAAAGTCTCATAACTCAGATCCTTTGAGGGGGTGGGGTGGGGGAGATTTGACCCTCAGTTCAATTCGTTCAGCGTTGAACTTTTTATCTTCCAACTCCGGAGAATTCTTTCACGCTCAATGTATCGCCGTTTACGTATAAAACCGGTCGGAACAACACGCTTATACGATATAGAGGCTTGCTTCAATATCCAGTGGCAATGCTACAGCATGACAAGCCATGGCAAAATAAAACCATGGTAAACGTTTTCGCCCTAGTTGTTGCAATGCCACGATACTGCCAGGTTGTTTGCCCTAGTAACTTAGTAAGAATTCATTTTGGGGTATAAATCGCCTCATGCGCTATTGACTTTATGTCTGCTCTTTTCTATGTCCTGATTGAAAAAGCCTGCCGCCGACTCTGCCAATGTCAGACAAATTTGGAATGTAGGCCTACTCTACTGATTTGATCTGCAGTGGATCTATAGGGTTTCTGAGATTGGTCTGGCACTGCATGGAAGATCTGGTTCCTATGTACCTACAGGAGCTCTGCTGTTCCTTCAGGAGCTCTGCTGTTCCAGCTCTAGTGTCCAGCGGCGATCTGCTCTCCGATCTGCTGATCAAGCTGAACTCTGTGTCCCTCGCTCCGTCTGGTCCCTATTATAGAGGCAACACTATACTAGGATTCTTTCGAGCTCAAAAACTGATTTACTTAGCCGCGGTTGGGCTGAATAGTGAATAGGCCTATATAGATAATCTTGAAGTTGAGCTATATAAAAATTCAATAATAGTAATAAAAACAGCAATGCACGAGTGACGATTGGTGTAAAGCAGAGATCGTGAATTTCAAATTTACATAGTGCTACTCCAAAGCTAAGCGCAGATTATAATCATAAGATTAATCATAAGATTATGATAATTAATTATTAGTTATTTCACGTGATATCGAGATTCAGTTAAAGACCTATAGGTCCGAGTCCAGATGCAATAGAGGTCAGAGAGAGAGGAAGTATATCATAAAGCAGCTTTCAAGGCGGTTATTTGTCTAGATGGAGACGATTTGGAAGATGGAAGATGATCAGATGATTTTGAGTAGAAATTCTTGAAGAGATGAGATTTCAATTTTGAATGACTGAAAATCGTGTTATATATACGCCACTTTAGAGTGTAGAGTAGTTCGCGCCAATGTGTTTTTTTAAGTATAGGCCTACCCAACCTTACAAGTTGCTAGATAGTCAGTTTTTAATGGCCATTATAGACCTGAGAGTGTAGAGTAGTTCGCGCCAATGTGTTTTTTTAAGTATAGGCCTATACCCAACCTTACAAGTTGCTAGATAGTCAGTTTTTAATGGCCATTATAGACCTGACACGGCTTCACATTGGTCTTAGGTCCAACCTCTGATACTCAGAGACTTCAACGATTGCAGATTCGTGATATTTAAACGTTGAAATAATAGTTGATACGAGATGTCTATTATATCAATGTAGGTTAAATCTCTTGATATGTTTAATGTAGGCTACTCTCTAAACTATACATGTTGAGACTACAATGATACTTGTCTTGGAGACAAGCTACAAACTCCATATGGCATAGACCATAACGATATAGTTTTTAAGACGTTTATTCGTAAATTATAAGCTAACTATAAAGCAGCGAAGCTACTTCAGATGCAATTAAGCAACGTGACGATCTGCGTAGCCTACTAGAAGCATTAGAATAATAACGTGAAAGAGCTTTAAATTGGTATCTTCTAAACTTCTAAAGAGTAAAGTTTTTCTGTTTGTGACCGCGCACATTCATGTAAATTTTTCAAGCAATCAATGAGGCTGAATAGTTATTTTTATACCCGTTCTCGAAATTTACCGAACTTTTAAACAGCCAGATTGTCCAGCGTAGGATTATTGTTATTAGGCTATCATGCTATTTGGTGATACTTTTATGCTTAGTGGTATAGGCTACGTGTTCTACTCAACGAAATTAGCGCAGTAAGCCGCACGCTCAAATAACTCTGGTCGTTTCTGAAGGCTTCACTTCTTCTTCTCTTCAGTTTCCGGTTGATCCTTTGGGGGTTCGTCCGGGCGGTCAGCCAGGTAAAATATCAGCTCTTCGTTTGTTTTCACGCTCTTAAGTTTGGCAACTGCATCCGAGCAATAGCCGATCTCCATATCCTGAACAACCTGTACTTTGTTGGCGGCCGACCCGATGACAGAGTTGATCGGAAGACCCCAGAAGTGATGACCCTTGTATGTTGGGTTGTAGTTCACAGCCGATAATCCTGTCAGACGTGCTTCATAGGTGACTCGCACGGTCATCGTGCCAGAACTTGCGACCAATTCAACGATTGCTGTTTCTCCTGGTCCCAGCTCGACTGTCACCCCGGTCCCTGTGCCGACAGTCGTCTCCTTGCTGACCGTTTCACTGCTGCCCCATGTCTGCTCGAAGCCGAACTTTGTTTCTCCACCAACACCGGTTCCCAGGAATCCGATGTTGTACTTAATCGTCTGTTCGATAGAGACTTTGCTGCTGCGCTCCCACGTGTTACTGACGGTGTTCTTAACTTCTTCAGAGATACTGGCAGTAAATGTTCCCGTTTTGTTGCTTTCATTCTTCAGGGTTTTAGTAGCCAGAATGGTTGGCTTGGTGTTGACTTCCAGGATCTGTGCTCTCTTCGGCTCAAGCACCATCTGTACTTGATCCCATCCGTACGACTTGTACAGGTCTCCCCACGGAGTTGGGCTGTGGAGGTAGGCGTCGTTTGGCCATTTGCCGAAATAGTTTTCCACTGCTCGCTTGAGGTCGGAGTCGCCTCCACTGCCAAAACTGGATCTTTCCGTATCGGTGATGATGTGGATCACTTGTCCAGTTGCGGTCACGGATGACTCTGAGGCGGTCGCTCCAGCTTTGACGTTGACTACTAGACCAGACGACATCTTGATGCTGCTATCTATCAAAATACAGCAATGATAAACGATTGCTTGAAGAAAGTGATTGATCTACTTCGTCGGTATAGGCTACTTTTACTCATGAAACCTTTAAGAAAATATTATTGGGGAATGAAGCACAACGGGAAGGAATCTTACAACTTGCGCTATTATAATTATCCTACATCAATCCAATCCAAAAATGACGAACTGCTTGAACAAAATTAATGGTAACATCCTTAAAACAAAACCAATTCAGTTGAATAGATCTATTTGTGTGGTTTCTGGTAACAATAAATTATTAAGCTTATTTGACTTCAAGAGAACGGTTAGAAAGAAGAGACATTCATTGGTTCATCTGAGACATTCTCAAAGTCACTTAAGTCGCACTGGTTCGGGTAGCTACACACCAAGCGCCTTTATGAGGTTACGCAAGGCGTTATATAAATGTTCATTTACGCTTGGAATACATATAAGCTTATAGGCCTATCACCTAAACAGTAAGTATCAACAAGTTACTGAACACGCAATTAGGAATATACTTTGCAACCAGAGGCACAGCAAATAATTATCATGTCTTCTGATATTTGAATAAATTTATTAGGCCTATATTCTAAAGCTCATTTAAGTTCTGCGGATAGTTGTTTGTGGTAGCCTACATTTAATTCGTGCATGCATTTCAGTTCAATATTGACAGATTTCTGCTGCTACAATGCCAAAGCAATTTCTTGAAAATCTATGCCAATAATTTTATTTTCCATCTCTAATTTAATCTTTCAGTCAACCTCGTCCTTCACTTAATTTAATTCTTACCATTTTGCATTATTTCATCCGTAATTAAAAATCAAGCCTACTCAAAAATGCCACATCTTTGGAAATAAGTCTATGGTTAAGTCAGCACAGAGCAAATTGCAATGGCAAGATTCAACTCACCTCAGTCGCTTTTCTTGTAGACACTCGATCTTCGAACACCAGTCAACGTGAAGACGCTCTACCAGTTCGGACGACTCTGCTTCAACCACACAATCAGAGGCTCCATTTATAGGTAAGCCCCTGCTGGAGTAGACTGGGACGGGTAGCAGATCAACAAATTTTATTGCAAAAAACATTGCAATAAACGGAAATTGAAACGAAATTTAGTTAGTACACGACATTAAACTTTCGGCGAAAGTTCAAGACCTGCTGGACTCAGCAGGTCTTGCTTAGGACGAGCAAGGACTTTGGATGCAGGGAACGGTTCACCTATACGTCTGGGATAGTCTGGCTGGAAGAGGAGAAGGTATAGGGTTCAGTCTGGAATAATGTTTGTAAAATAATACAGCAATGAACAACATATCATCTGCAATTTCAGATACCGCTGATGTTTCACGGGTCTTGTTATGTGGACCAGAATGTTGAAAGAGTCAGATAGCCTAATCTAATTCAATTCCACGCTGTCATTTCTGATTTTCAGTCTTCTTTTCCAGATGAAATTAAAATAGCTTTCTTTCGGTAAGCACGTTTACGATTTCTTCCAAGAAAGTAGGCTATTATTAATAACAAGACATAATGTGGGTCCTCATTATTTTTAGCCTGTTGTTAAAGTCATCCTTATTTTGTGACGGACTGCTCAATCGACAAGTCTAAATTAATTCTAAGAAACAATAAAACTATTGGGACATTTATTAAAGGAGACATCCGCGTGCAGAGCACTTCTTGCCTGCGAAGTCCAGACGTTTTTCTGGTTCGAGTTTTATTGCATTGGTCTACTTTGCCCGAAGTAGGCTAAGCTTAATGGCAACTAACATGTAATCTTTAACTCAAAGCAACAAACCTAGAGGAATCGTAATTAGCAGGCGCCGCGGTGTAAATTATTGACTATAAGCTTACCCCTCCTTAATACCATGAATGACACACGAGGTGATCATCTCGCTATGAATCCTCTTAATAAACTTTATCGCAACCATGAATGACTGGGGTCTCTGAGTCTCTTTTTCTGGGCTACCATTGCGTATAGGCTTAGTTTTAAGCAACATATTGACCGGACCAGTATCGAGGCTTGGCAATCGATATATATATATATATATATATATATATATATATATATATATATATATGCGATACGTGTCGTAATTGCGCATGGTCTCTCCAGAATGCACTTATAAATGTAGTTCGGAGCATATCATTGGCACGCCTTCTGCATGCTTCTCCTGCATGGTTTGGCTTTGCAAATGCTAGTCAGAGCGTTCACATTTACGCAATAAAAATAATGGCAAATGATACGGCTCAGGTTTCTGTCTGCCGACCAGAAGTTGTTCGATGAACTCTGTGGTTATGCCGATTTCTCCCTTTCTCTTCTGTACTGTATAACCCCGGCCGTGTCCTATACAGGTGATCTCTAGCCTCCCATAAAGAATGTAACCTACTCACAAAGACCCGTATGTTTTTCTCAAGTCCGCAACCTGGTCTAAATTGAATTAAACTCTATAACGCATGTGCTGGTTAACCAAAGCGACTTTGCTGCGTTCTGTAAAGCTGCTGTATATAAATAAACAGTTGATGCATTACAGTCTACATACAGTAAGTATATCCTTTGATCTCGAGAAGTTCATCGTGGACGGCGAGAGACTGAGTTCTTGGGATCTAAATAAGGCTTTACAGGGACAGGCTAATATACATGGAAGCGTGTAACACGACACAACGATGTATTAAAATTATGTTGACCGACGTGGGATCCTCTCCCATCCATTATTCCTACTGTCACATCCTCCGTTCTGTCTGCGTGTCTTGAATGTCTCTGTATCTGTCTTTGTCTCCGTCTCTGTCTGTCTCTGTCTGTCTCTGTCTCTGTCTCCGTTTGTCTGTCCCTTCTTCTCTTTCTGTCTGTCTGTCTGTCTCTCTCACTCTCTGTCTGTCTGTCTGTACGTTTGTCTGTATGTCTGTCTATCTCTCTTTTTCTGTTTCTGTTTCTGTCTGTCTGTCTGTCTGTCTGTCTGTCTGTCTGTCTGTCTGTCTGTCTGTCTGTCTGTCTGTCTGTCTGTCTGTCTCTCTCTCTTCTCACCATTGAGTGAATGAGGAGCAACGCCTGGCCCCCGGCGATCTCGTTACCGGGGCAGTGAGTCACACAAAGCGGGCGGAGTAGGCACAACAGAGGGCGCCCTGAGATCGTTTGTCAGCCACATTGACGGGTATTGTGACCGGGGGGGAGGGGGAGAGAACGGACAGATCCGCGGCCAAAAAGACGGTGTCCGTCCTCCCAGACGAAGATTGGGCGGAGGCAACGTTTGCTCGAGGCGTTTGATAGCATCGGACACGAATCGCTGGAAGCGGAATCCGGACGAATCGTCCCTTTCAGACTGGTAATTATTGTCCTACTGCGAATTGAATGAAATGGATAAACGGGGGTGGCAAATAAATTCATCTCAATGTAAATTCAACCCAGCAACACAAATGCAACTAATTCGTTAGAGTTCTACAGTGTTCTCCGTGCCAAGAACACTCTTAGCTGATTGGGTGTCATTCTATCTATAGGATTTGGTCTAATTGATGAGAAAATTTGCACCTCTCTCCTACCAAGTGAATCATCAGTAATTTAGTTGCTGCCTCGATATATCCGGATATATCTAATAAATTGTGGTTGAAATGAAACACGGGCAGGAGAACTATAATATGTCATCGTTTGCGAGTGAATCAATGGTCCGTGTAAGTGCACATGTAGCATTCATTTTTAAATAGGCCCCCTAGACTATTTATGTTAGCCTTTATTGCATATTGATTGATTAGAATTTTTTACATGTTTTGTTGAATAGAATATCATTTAAATTATTTATTTATTAGAATATCATTCACACATTTCATCAGAATAGGCCTACCATTTACATATTCATTTATTAGAAAATCATCTACATAAAATTGTATTGATTGAAAAAATATTTGCATATTTTATTGATCAGACTATCATTAATTAAGCCTATTAATTGAGTAGAACATCTTTCACATATTTATTGATCAGAGGCTCATTTAAATATTTATTGATCAGAATATCATTTACATATTAATTGTTCAGAATATCATTTACATATTCATCGATCAGAATATCATTTACATATTTTTTGATTCGAATAACATTCACATATAAATTTATTGATTGGTATAGCATATCATTTACATATTTATTGATCAGTATCATGCTATTGCACAATTGCATACAGTGTCCATGCAGAGTGGTTGATACGAAAACGACAAAACCACTGTCTGCGAATTCTTTCTCTTGCACAATGGAGTCATCATAATAATGGTCACGTGACGTCCAAGCGATGATAGGCTATTATTGCTCATTTACGTATTTATTTATCATAATAATTATAGGGCCTATATAATTTACATATTTAGGCTATTGATCAGAATATCATTTACATATTAATTGATCAGAATGCTATTGCACAATAGCATAGTAATGTCCATGCAGAGTGGTTGATCGGATAAAGGCAAAACCACTGTCTGCGAATTCTTGCTCTTGCACAATGGAGTCATCATAATATTGGTCACGTGAGTTTCATGCGATGATACTATTATTGCTCATGGGTTTCGTTCGTCCAGCCACATTGGACCATAATGTACAGTATAGGATATTGTAGGATAATGATATGCGAAGTCCATGTGGGAATATTGCAATATAGACTTCATTCGTCTCTATGCATTTGGCATTTTTGTTGAGCTGGGTATAGTAGGCTATATGCGTACACAACGTAGAGCTAGGTCTACATCATGATCTGCACGCTTCAACGCACAGCAAGTTGCAGCCACATCAGCATTCATTAAAGCACGTTGAAAGGTTGAATATTAAATTCAGAGTTACCAGAGCATTAACTATAACATTCGGGTACCTACTTCCGTATAATTAATCAAACAGACTTGTTTATTCCAGGGACACACTGGTCTTATATCGCAATACATTTCTTTAGTTCACATTAGATGTTGTAGGTTACATTATTTTAGTTTTATTTATTTTACTATTCTGCAACGGTGACATTCTGTAATAATTGACAGCAAAGAAGTTCCAATTGGTAATCTGTGTCTCCCCAATGTTGTTTAAGTAAGTAAGTAAGTAAGCCGTTTATTGACAAAGCATCAAACACGTACAAAAGAGCAGTAATCAGTACAAATTCAATGACTTTCGAGTGATCGGTGCATAAGTCAAAGGGTCAATCCAAAAAGGTCGTATGGACCCGCTGAGGCTGGATTGACCCTTCCTTTCTCAATAACATTTGGCTATTGTAAAAAAAACAGTGCAAAGCACAACATCTTACACATGAAACGAAAGCAAACTGAAATGAAATGACACACAGATTTCAAAACAAAACAAAAAACAAGAAAAAAACAAATTATGACCAATTGTTTAAATCTAGTAAACAGAGATTAAACAGTCTTTTAATTTTTTCTTAAACATGTTAATGGTGGGTATAAGTGTAATATATTTTGGGAGGTTATTCCATATCATAGGGCCAGAACATTTAATCGAAAATAATTTCATCCTATAGTATGTGCAACATCGGTAGTGTGACAGAGTTCTAGTGAAATGGTTATGTACAGCAATTCCCTGACAAAAATAGTTTAGTAGACGATTATGTCGCGCATTTGTTGATAATGACTGGACCATTTGTCAATATGGTAATTTGTTTATTTTAGCACATTTTTGTGAATTTTGTACCTGCGCAAGTGCACAATAATTGCCCATATATCAGAAACCAACGAATTATTTGCAATGATGTGTGTACATGTATGTATCTGCATTTCTGCATGCGTGCACGCATACATGTATGGCCAATGATGTGTTGTAATGTGTGTATAATTACGTGGCTTGAAGTTTGATCAATGTTCCATACACTAAAAAGCGTTGCAAACAAACAAGGCTAAAATACTGTCAAATAAAGCCACAACTGATGATTATACCACAATGATCAAACACCAGCTAGGATGCTGACCAGATCCAATGTAGTTAGGCACATGCTAATTGCATTCGCCAACCACGGTTGCCCATAGCAACTTCACCACCGATGACTTCACCGACGACCACGTGACATTCCTGCCCGTGTCCAACAAGACCCCCCCCCCAATCCACTCGATTACACTAAGTATTCTCAGAGGAATAGGCATTCCAGGTCCTTCCTTCCAGCCACCAGCCACCGCCTCCTCCTAATGCATGGTATCTTGAAGCCACGTGAACAAGTCCAGCAAGTCCAGATGGCTTCCCTCCCCGCTCTCCCTCCCTTCAGCTGACCGCAGACTGCAGGCCACACGGGCCATCTGGTCATCCCCCCATCTCGTCCGGTGGACAATACACCCTATGTCCATCAGGATGGCGCCGTTCCTTATTCCACGACGGACTCCGAAGCTAAAGGGATTTAGGACGAACAACCGGAGTTTAAGATTTTACGGTCGTCAAATGAAGAACGAAACAACCGGCTTAGAAGTCGACTTAATTAGTGGGTCGAATGACAGATAGACAGACAGACAGACAGACAGACAGACAGACAGATAGACAGACAGACAGACAAATACATAGACATACAGATGATAGACAGCTACACAGACAGATATAAAAAGATGAGCAGACGGATGGACAGACAAAAATAGCACAAGTCGATAGATAAAGAAAGGAAGGCAGAGAGACAGAAAACATATGGATGAACAGACAGGGAGGCCGATAAACAGATAGACAGAGACCAGAAACAGACAGATTGAAAAGAAAGCATGCATATAAACACACTCATGGCTGACAGACAGACAAACAGACAGACAGACAGACAACAGATAGATGGGCAGATATAGCCATTAAACAAGACAGAGGGAAGGAGACACACATGCAGACAGACATATAGGAAGGATGCAGACAGACAGACAGACAGACAGATGCAACAAAAAGCCATTATTGGCATCAAATGAATGTCATCTGGGCGCCATAAAAATCTGTCACAGCGATTTAGATCTATTTTATTGGCGCAAGAGATATTTGAGAGAGAAAGATGGAGGAAAAGATATTGATGAATAAAAATGAGAGGGAACAACAGAGACAGAGAGAAAAAAAGAGAGACAGCCAAACAGAGACACAGACAAAGACACAGACAGAGAGATACAAGGAGACAGAGAGACAAGGATACACAGATACAGAGATAGATAGAAACAGAGAGATAGACAGACAGATACACAGACACAGAGAGACAAAAAGATAGACCGACTGAGAGACAGACTGAGACAGACAGCCAGACAGACAGAGAGACAGAGACAGATAAAGATAAAAAAGACAGTAAGACAGAGACAGAGAAAGAGAGAGCGAAAGAGAGAGAGCGAAAGAGAGAGAGACAGACAGAGAGACATAGACAGAGACAGAGCGACAGAGAGAGACAGAGACATAGACAGAGAGAGCAACAGAGAGAGAGAGACAGAGAGGGGAGACTGGCAGACAGACATAGACAGAGGCTGAGACATAGACAGAGAGCGAGAGAAGAGAGAAAGAAACTGTGGTAAAGCCACAGTTCATTTATTAGCCACAAAATAGCCATTGACGATGCGCATCGATGGAAGAATGTCTTTCGGTTGGAGCGCATCAAGTACAGCAAAGCAATTGATCTGCCAATCGATCATCCATATAATACAGGACCCGACAAAGAAATTTTGCTCTCACACCAATACCATAGCTTATAAGAATACAGTAATAACTAAAAACTAAAGAAAATAACACAAATTAGCCCACTATAAACATGGGCGGAGACATGGGCGGAGATTGGGGGGGGGGGGAAGGATGAACGAGTGGCCGTAGAAAAGACGCGAGATTTTTGGACGGACGAAAATTTCCGACGACCTTTTTCCAAGCAAACATTTTCTACTTTCACCGCCCTAAAAAGTTGATGACCTTTTTGTTTAATCACCTGGCCAAATAAGTCCAGAAAATGTCTATTTTAACCGCAAGAATTTTTTGACTTTTTTTCTTTACGCTCAATGATTGGGGGACCAATGCATGGGCCGTCCCCCAACACCTTTATTAGGGGGGACCGTCCCCCTGTTTCTTTCTCCCAGGTCTCCGCCCATGACTATAACATAACACAGTGTTACCAGATACCATATAACTTCGCGCAACAAGCGCTTCAACTGGTTCGAAAGACAAAAACTTTCATGACACACCAGTGATTACAAAGATGATTTTCATGAGTGATGAGGACGACGACGACGCCGATGATGATGTTGCTTTTGTTGTTGTTATTGTTGTTGTTGTTGATGATGATGATGATGATGATGATGATGATGATGATGATGATGATGATGATGATGATGATGATGATGATGATGATGATGATGATGATGATGATGATGATGATGATGATGATGTTTATGTTCAGGTATCATCATCGTATGTTGCCTCCCAACTTTAATGGATTCTTTTCCCTCGGCTCTGATATCCATGACTATGACACCAGGTCATCTAATAGTTACCAGTGTGCCAGCGCAAGACTCAATCTTAAGCAATTCTGTATTAAATGCACTGGCCCACCGGTATGGAATTCTCTCCCTGAGGACATAAGAACTGCTGTTTCCATCAAACATTTTAAAAACAAACTAAAGTACTTTTTATATTTGTGTAAATTATAATGGGGACTTAAAAAGTTTATGGGAATGCCTCCTCCTCCTCGTTTGAATGAGATACATGCTTGACCTTAAGATGTTCTCAGGCTTTGCATTTACATTTGTTGTGTGGCCCTCTGTTATTCTGTTATTTTTTTGTGAACCGCTTCATATTCAACTTAACCTGATGTATGTGGATTGGTGTCTCCTCGTCTTGGTGGAATTTTTGATCCTTCACATTAACCTTTGCAGGAATTAAGTTTGTAAATGAGCCAGTCGAGTCTTAGCGGGTCTTTTAGACCTTTGTCGGCTGACTCATTGACCTGCACTGATTTTAAGTTCATAACAATTTTCTTGTTGAAATTTTATTGTTGTTAATGTCTGTTACTGTTATGTGAATATTGATGTGACTTGCAAGTCAATAAATGAATAAAACAATGATGATGATGACGACGACGACGACGGTGATGGTGATGACGATGACAACAATAAAAATTTAATACGCTGTTATTACAGATGGCGACAATCGTTCGAAACGATTCTTTTGTGATGTATGTAGACAATTTCATTGCTGACACGGATTTATTGACGCAAACGGGCGCCGTAGAGGATGTGATATAATAATAGCGTGATTGCCTGACACGTGCCTTCTCAACAGTTGGTATACCTATTATTTCTTAAGACTACCTCTGGAACTGCGTTACACTGGCTTGAGACGGCACATGCATGCATGTGATGTATGTATGCAGGTGTATGAATAGGCTACATAGGCTACCCTTCATAATAGCTAGAAACCATACTTCAGCTACGAGGCTAGACTAAAATCGAGTTAACATCCTCAATAGGCTCAAAATTGATAAATGAATGAACGAATGACTTGACGAACGATTGAACGAATGAACGAATTAATAAATTAATGAACCTATAAACGAACAAAACATAAACGAATGAATGAATTAATGAACGATTGAATGCATTAGCGAATGAACAAACGAATGAACGAATGAACGAACGAACGAACGAATGAACGAATGAACAAACGCACGAACGCACGAACGAATGAACGAACGAATGAACGAATGCTACCATTATTATAGTCCAGCCACTTCGTGTGAACACGTGAACTTACCTGCCGAGCTAATTAGGCCAAAGAGGCACCCGACGACAAAGGTCAGAAGAACATAGATCTCCATCTTCTGCCGTTCCATCATCTGCTTCAGCAGCAGCAGCAGCAGCTGCTACCAACGTCGTGATGCTGGAGGGATGTATTCAGACAACATCTGCGATGGATGGGGCGAAGCGGTCAGCCGACAGCGCTCGATTGGAGCCATGTATTATACTTTATTCCACTGCAGCTGATATAAATGAAGACTAACGAAGACAGCATTAGGCTTCTTCTGTCGTCCATGCGACGAGACGACTAGATCCATGATTACGGTCCAAAATGTCGTCGTCGCAATTGCCTGAAAAGGAACCGAGAAAAACCAAACGTTTTACCAACAGTACTGCTTTTAGCAGCAACTACAGTACCATAATTATTATTCAGGCGTTTCAAACACGAAGCCTGAAAAAGAACCAAGCCGAACCAAACGTCTTACACACCATTTTTTCACCAGCCACTGCCATTATAAATAATCAGGCGTTGTAAACACGAACCATGTCGAACAGCAAAAAATTGTATTTATTTCATTGTTTTTTAGCGTGCAATTCTTGACAATAAAAAAAATAATGTGCAGAGTTCTAAATAGAATTATGCAGTTGTAGAAGCATTTTCTGTGCGGCTAGAAATAGTGAAAAAGGGTCATTGCCATGCGATTGGAAGTAATTTAGCGTGGAGGATGGGAAAGAAAAGAAAGAGTTGTGCAGTTTTAAAAATGCCTGCAAAAAGACATGATTCGTTTAAGCTTAGCCTATATCGTTTTGCCTAATGTATGCATAGACCTATATAGCCTAATTTATTATGATCCTTCGAGAAAAATAACTTTTTTTACTACTTGCGAATTAGGCTACTTTCACCTCTAGTGATCGCATTTATTTTAGTAAACAAATGAATAATTTTGTACCGCGCTTGACTGTGTTAACACTGGACTTTTGGATAAAAAAACGAAGATTGATTGAAACATTGATTGACTAAAAATGTCTCGGGGAATTTTTAGTGTCTGGAATGGCTATGACGCATAAGTTGAATTCTCATTTTTCATTACCCAGAGGCACCTCGGATCCCTCGAGAAGTAAAAAATTGTCCAGGGGATTACAAAAACCATTTTGCGACGGCTAGAACTCTTCAGGATCCGGCGAGGCAAATTGCCTTGGGAGGCAATGACTTTAAAAGCGTTGAATGATGATGGCAATGCGCTGAAACAGATAGCTTGTTTTTCTCATGTCACCACCGCCTTAGTCCTGCGATGAAAAGTAGGCCACTGCTGCAGTAGTGGATCATCGTAATAATATTATTATCGTTATTAATATTAATAGATAATTATTATTATTATAAATTTTTTTAAATTTTTTTAAATTATTATTATTATTTTTATTATCTTCAAGAAAACATATCAATAACAGGAAATACAAAAAACTAGAAAAGCTATATATTATTATTATTATTATTATTATTATTATTATTATTTTTTTTTTTTTTTTTTTTTTTTTTGCCCTGAGGTACTTCATTCCCCCAGGGACTTATGGACTATTATTAACTGAAGAATGATCGTCTGGTGGGTCAGGCCTCGTCTTAATTATTATTATTATTATTATTATTATTATTATTATTATTATTATTATTATTATTATTATTATTATTATTTGTTAATATTATTATCGTTATTAGTATTTTTTTTATCTTAAATTTAAAAAAAATTTGCCCCGAGGTATTTCGGATCCCTCATGAAGGGACTTCATTAGGACCCCTACTAACTATTGTTTAAAAACTAGTCCTGAATTGTCAGGCCTCGTCCTCAGGGTTTGAAAAGAAAGTTCCTCGAACCTTCCGGCTCCAAGGCAGCAACCGCGCCCCACTGCATGTGGAAGAGCAAGAATTCAGGCGCAATAGAAATTCACTCTACCGATACACAGCCGTAGGCCTATTTCCGTGCACTGTTGTGTGTCTTGTGCTATTTCAACACGATCGTAAAAGCTTCACAGACAATCTATTCTAGAAGCGTTAACATGCTTCGAGATACACCATCGATGCAGCTACATTCATGTACACTGTTGTACAGCGCTATATGAAGCAGACGCAAGATTTAGAAGCAACGCTGGACGATGAGATAGCGTAACGATCGCTATATAGTGCAACACATACGAACCGCAAAGTCGTATAATACAGCCACATATACAAGTAGCTGTGAACATAGCCACGCTCGACCGCAGACCATAAAATAGTCTGTGTTTACTTAGATTTCCACGGTATATAGAGCTACCGGAGCCATCAGCGGCACTTGATCGGCATTGTGTCGGTAGTGCACGCTATAGAAGTACAGAGGACTGAGAGGAGTAGATTATATAGTAGAGTAGACTACATTGCTTTATCGTTGTGAAAAGCCGAGGGTTTGTAGTAATGTAGTCTATGTAGCGTAGTGACATAGGCTACATTTAAAACGTAAACTATGACAGAAAACAACAGATTGTGCGTGTGGCCGAGTGGGTTGGTAGCCCGCTCGCCACGCCGGCGGCCCGGGTTCGATTTCCAAGCTGTCGGTAATTATCAGAGATTAATTTCTCGGATCTTTACTGCTGGTGGCTCGGTCGCAATATAAACGTGGAGTGAGAGATTGTACTCTGCCTCCGACACTAATCAATAGGCATAATCATCTTCGAAATGAAAAAGTGTCGCTAAGCCCAAGTAGCCTACACACACCAGTGATGTTAACGTAGAATAAGAGCAGGTGTGGATTGCTCTTTGCTCTTGACACATCTGTATTTTATTGCACCTATTATAGACATTTCACCTCTTACGTTGCACAACAGTCCTTTGCGTGGCATGCCGTATCCCGCGGTAAGCTCATCGTTTAGTATCTCATATTAATTGCTGTTACACGCCAGCAGCACAAAATGAAGTCAGTGTGGGAATATTGCCATAAATAGGGCCTACATACTTCTTTTGTCCTGTATTATTTTGACATTTCTGTTGGGATATGCATAATTGTACAAATTATGCCGTCGCGTATACAACGGAGAGCTGCGTAAGGATATACATGTATGCACGCTTCAGCACACAGCAAGGTGCCGCTTACATTAGCGTCAATTAGCGTTGAAAGGTTGACTAATATTATATATATATATATATATATATATATATATATATATAATATATATATGCTCTCGACATCTTTCTGCGAATCGCTCGCAAACTGAGGCAAAGAAGAGAGATAGGGCCTATTATACTGGATAGTTCGATAGTTGACAAAATAACGTACATTAAAATTATTTATGTTATTTTATATATTTTATTATATTTTATATTTCTATTATTTTTGAAATTTTCATCGCATGCAATTTCTGAGCTACCTACATTTATAATCGTCGCTATGATGCACAATTTATTATAATAGGCCTAAGCCTATATCATTTCGATGGTCGTTTTATGCGAGCCGCACTTGAAATTTATTGACTTTTATCCATTTGAAACCTGATATGTCCAATATAAACATAGTCAGATTTAAAACTACACATTTGAATCGATTGTATTTGAAAGTATCTCTTTGTGAAGAAGAACCAATAGATGAAGAGCATTAGATTCTGAAGGGGCAAAACATAAGCCAAAGCTGAATTTTTCAGGAAACACTCCCAATACCATTAGGAACAACATATCCAAAATCCCCGTGAATCCCTCTGGAGCTCTTTCCAAAATCCAAGATGGCGTCCAAGATGGCCACCAAAATCTTAAAACTGTTATGTTTTCGCTTAAAATCGACGTAGCGTCACAATTTTGATGGCTACATACACATTTATAAGGGTAAGGAATACAATCAAACATGTTCTGAATCACTAAGTATTCATACATATCATTGATGCTTTGAAACGTTTATACAGTCGGTATCTACCTATTCTTGTTCGTCATTGTATGCTTCACAACTCGGAGCATTTGAGCAGAACTGTTCAGTTTCGACACACCTACACCCTGGTCCACACTTCAAGGCTAGCTTCCTACACCCACACGCTCGGCCACAATTACCTTTCCCAACATCACAGCCACACGCAACCATTTTGAGCAGTGTATCGGGGGCTGCTGGTTGATCGGTCTCCACCGGCTTCAGAGTGCCATCTTGCAGATACCAGCCCCATTTCGTAGCATCTGGCGTGTTGCCGATCCACTGTTGCACTTGTAGATACGTTCGCAGTGAATGAAAGTATGCGGAGATTTTCTCATGAGCCCGTCTTGGAAAAGCGATGGTGGCTGTGGAGCCAGCTCGTACGACAAGTATACCTCCATCTCTGAACTGTCCCGCAGTATACATGTAATGCGGCTGAACAGAACGGCTGGGTTGATGGTCACGCGTTCATTTCGGATCGTAACAGTGTTGGCCACACTGGCGATAGTCTTCACTTTGTCATTGCACTTGAGTTTGACATCAGAAAAATTACCATTTGTCATGGCCTTGGCTGCGATGCAACCTACCTCAAACGCATTGTCGCAGTTTACTGTTTTGCCCGCAATCATGCCTGTTGATAGACACACAACAGACTCGCACGTGTACAGGAATGGTGAATGCGCCGATAACCACATGTAGAACTTCTCGTGGTCTTGCTTGTCCTTGCTCTCACTACCGGCATTGAGGTCACGATGCTGGTATGATGACGTACAATTGACGTTTGTGAAATGTTCGAGGCTTTTGCAGATTGGGATAGTGAAGGGAAAAGAATGCACCCAGTTGGTAAGTGTGCTCTCAGTGATTTGGCGGCCATGAGTCATTCCTCCTGCGCTCTTTAGCATTCTCATGAGATCCTGTTCTATTGTCTGATCCGTAAAGTTACCCGACCAGAAGTGGTGCGTACGTCGTATGGTAAAGTAGCCATGGGTTGTGAATCGAGCGTAATCGTCTGCCGACATTACCGTTTGGACCGTTTTCATGGTTTGGTGGTAGAGCCTGGCACTTTTGGCATACTGAGTATGCCCTGCAGCATGTAGGTATGGTATCATCTGGGAGATTGCATACAAGTGCAGGTCCCAATCACCGCTTCTTTCTGCATGAATGAACAGTTTCAATATCGTTATCTGTCTGATGTAGTTTATCCACAACTTGCCTGTACGAAATGCAGCCACATCTAAACTTGTTCTCTCAATCACATCAACGAGGTCTTTGACGAGTAAGTCTACCTGAATATCGTGAATGTCACAATCTTTATCTATCAGTGATGACAATTTCTGGCGTAGTTGATTTGTGTCGACATCATCCAGACAGTGCGGCTGTGATAGGAAAAGGGTTGTAACTTGTTAGCGAGGCCGATGTCAGAAAGTGAGCACGAAGAGCACGGGCATATGCATGCCCATTGAGCATATGCTGTACCGTTGCACCTGCATAGACTGTCTGCCAGAGTACATCTAAACCACTTCCACCCATGATATAGCCCATCGCTCCCATATAGGACATGATCAGGTGAAATCCTCCTAGTCTTGTGACAAGGCTTGTTTTCAATTCAGGAGAGGCTGCAATGATTTCAGATGCTTTTATGTAGAGTGGTTGATCGAAGGTTACAGGACAAACTGATTGACCAGCTTTTTCAATCTGATCTTTGGCAAAACACAAGGCCGTGTATATAGTACTTTCTTTGGTAGGATCCAAGTTTATGAAAGGTAGAATTTCTACCCTAGACATGTCCGATTTTTCTCCACCGTATATGATCTGCATAAACCCACTCCAAAGAGGACATTTCACAGGTTTCAAGATGTACGATGCTCGCCAGAAACAGTCCAGCCTTTCTGCTAATTTTACCGATTCAGTTTTGTCAATGATCTCCAATGCGGTGATCTTGATACTTTTCAAACCAGGAAAGGAAGGCTTTCTGTATGTATGTATAGGAACCTTGCCATACGATCCAATTACTGAGGCAGACGGCACATTGAGTGATCTTCTAATTATTGACAGTCTGCTGATGTTCACCAGGTGGAGTCACGCATGCAATTCCTCCCATGGAGTGGAATGTATCATGTCCTGTGAGTGTAGCGATGTTGTGGTCAGCGTTATCAAACACCATTTGTGTGAAACCGTTCAAGTTGTACGATGGCTCATTCTCAATAAATGTACTGGTCAAACGTCGAACCTCCCTGTAGTCATCTGAAAACCCAAGTGCATTGAGTATGTCGATTAGTTCTCTTGAGGCATATCGACGATGTATGTAGATGGCGGTGGACAGTAATATTGGTGATACGAACGATCTCGGCCTACATGCAGATATGACTGCGTGCGCAATGGATGTACAACGCTTTTCATTCGACTTCACTTTGCTTTTGGATTTTATGATGCCATGCATGAGCCTATTCAGACTATCGGGTATGTCAGAATGCCAATCTTGGCAACTATCCATATTCGGATATACCTCTGTGTCATACGTTGCAGTTCTTATATCGTCTCGAATAATGGACGCTGCCATATCTATAATGCGATCTTTTTCGGATGTGACATTGGCTTTAGCCTCTCTTTCCCAGTTATCTTTCAAGATCCGATGGTTTTTGTCACGGAATGTTATGACATTGCGCGTGCCGACAAATTTAGTGATCACGATGTCACTTCCGAAATATTTCTCTAATTTACATTTGAGATTTTTAACGGAGTAACCCTCTTCGCCATCCAGATAAGAGTCCATTAAATCTGTAATTTCTTTCAAAGCGTATACTGGCATTCATCATTCTGTTCAAGATATTCGCATAGCTTATCAAATGCTTGTTCTCTGTGCGATACTGTAGCTGTGTATGAATACTTAGTGATTCAGAACATGTTTGATTGTATTCCTTAACCTTATAAATGTGTATGTAGCCATCAAAATTGTGACGCTACGTCGATTTTAAGCGGAAATATAACAGTTTTAAGATTTTGGTGGCCATCTTGGACGCCATCTTGGATTTTGGAAAGAGCTCCAGAGGGATTCACGGGGATTTTGGATATGTTGTTCCTAATGGTATTGGGAATGTTTCCTGAAAAATTCAGCTTTGGCTTATGTTTTGCCCCTTCAGAGTGATCTCACATCTAATGCTCTTCATCTACAAGGTTAGGACTATTCCTTGTCAGACGAACAGCAAACGCAAAGTTGCTAAGAGATCAAATAAAAATAGAAACATTTACTCAAAGTTATGTAACATTCTGGCAAAAAGACTTCTCTCGGCAAAGCCATGCATCGACTCTTATAGGTATGGTACGATCATATGTCCTGATTCGCACATTGTGTAAAAGGCATCCCATAGCCTACAGACTTACCGCGACACGTGCAAAACTGCATTTGGCTTTTAACACGTGTATCCTTCATCGTACGTGTGTTTAGTCTTACCTGTGCGGTGTACACCTTGCCTCTTCTAACACCTGTCGTTGCACGTCAGCTTTGACGAGGCGTATAGTCTAAAGCCAAGCGAGGAGTGTACACAGCAATCGACCTATGATATATAGCTGCAGTAGAAGAGATGTTATATTTTCCCCATCGATATAGGCTGGCTATTCCCGTTTCCCCAAGCAGTTTTAGCAACCGCCAAGTGTAACCGCCAACACGATGCTTTTTACTGGATGGCGTCAGTTACAGCATCAGCATCAGCAGCAGCAGGCTCTACCCTCCTCTGCCAGCTCCATCGTCCACCGCCTCCTTCTTCCCGGCTTCTGCTCCCGCTGCTGCTGCATGCTGCGTATTGATCAAGCGCGTGGAACAACGCCGCATCGCATCCACCCCATGACTAATCCATTGTATCGTCCCCGGGCTTTTACCCCTTTCTCTATCTTCGCCGCTCCCTCCACGGCGCCGGCACCAGTCTCACCCCCTTCCCTCTTCTTTTTATATCCCTTTCCGTAGAGCAACCAGCGTCGTCCAGCGGAGATAGATAGCACAATCGCTCTGTGTCCGAGTCTCACTGGTTTCTCTGTAAATTGCCTTTTTTCCATCTAGTCCTCCTCATTTGTCTTTGGCACGTACATGTATAGGCTACGACTCATACGGTTCGCTCGCTGTGATAGATCACAATGACGTTGATAGTTGTCGTCATAATCATAATTGCCATCATCATTGTTGTCGTCGTTGTTATTGTCATTACAACGACGATCAGAAATCGTAATCGTAATCTTCAAACTTCTGAAGCGACACTCGAAAAACAAAGCGTGGGGCACAAGCTTATTCACGAGCGCTGCGTTGAGTCAAAGCGTGGTCCTAAGAGTAGTTCAAAGAAGGTTTGAGTCCGGTGACATTGCCTTTATTATCGTTCTCATGGCAGAAACAATGCTAATAATGCCATACGGTGTGAAGTCCCTTGCGTTTGCCTGAGAGGCAGCTTTTGCTATGAAGTGTTATCGACTCGGCATATGTGAGTTTGTGTAGCCAGTCCTCTCCCGCGTCGTTTGATCTTCCCATCAACAGTGTGCAGTCGATGCACCCATTATTATGACAGAGTCGGTAGAGGTCGCAGTCATATAGAGCAGAAATCTAGAGACAACTTATTTCGGACCCGATCCTTTTACTTGACAGTCCAGTATACAGGGTGGGCCAAAAAAGACCCCCCTAAGGTTTTTGCCAATATTTTGACCAAAAGTAAGAATTTCGAAATGAAATTTTACGGTCTTAAAGACAATTCATTTTTACACCAGATGACCTGATTTCAAGAAAATATTTCAAACAGAACAAAAGTTATACCACTTTTAGTGAAGCCACCCCCATTTTTTGACGTTTCAAAGAGGTAAAGCAGCAAAAAGTAGCAAAAACACGATTTTATTAAGTCTCATCTCATATAATTGTTATAAAATAGCTTTCATTTTGCCAGATGATCATTTTTATTACTATTTAAAAAATAATCAGGGTACCAGCGTGGCTGCATGTCACTGAGAAGTCACTTAGCAAGATGGCAATCAAATTGGTAAATAAGAAATCTGTCAGATTAATCAGGGGTCCATCAAGAACTTTGCAAAGAGACTCAAAAGAAGTTTTGGCACTGGTGGTGGGCACATTGAACACAAGCTATGATGCACTACCAAGTTCATTTGACAGCAGTTATTGAGATGAGACTTGATAAAATCGTGTTTTAGTATTTTTTGTTGCGTTTCGTTTTTGAATCGTCGAAAACGGTGGGTGACCTCACTAAAAGTGGTATAACTTGTGTTGTGTTTGAAATATTTTGATGAAATCTGGCCTTCAAGTGTAAATATGAATTGCCTTTAAGCCTGGAAAGTTTCATTTCAAAATTCTTAGTTCTGGCCAAGATATTGGCAAAAAACCTAATTTTTGTGCATTTCGTTTTTGAATCGTCAAAAAACGGGGGGGGGGGTGGCCTCACTAAAAGTGGTATAACTTTTGTTGTGTTTGAAATATTTTGATGAAATCTGGCTATCATATGTAAATATGAATTGCCTTTAAGATTGCAAAATTTCATTTCAAAATTCTTGCTTCTGGCCAAGATATTAGTAAAAAAACCTATGGTTTTTTGCCCACCCTGTATATAGTATAAACTAAACACTAAACTGTCACGCGTCACTTTTAGGATATAATAATTATGTTTTTATTTATTTGTATATTTATATAATTTTCGGTAACAAAGATACGGGAGTAATAATACAACCAAGCCACTGATGTAAGTGAAAACAGTATAATCTGTTTACACAGAGGAATCTAAAGGAATACCGTAAGTTAATTAGTAGCCTCTGACGTGAACTTCTTTGTCCTTGTGTGTCCCTTTTCCGTAAGCCTTTGAAACCCATTCTCTTTCATTGTGGTTTGGTGTCATGCCAGGAGCGCCTCTGAGGAGTTTCTTTGAAGTGGTGCGATAAAAATTAACGATTACAATTACAACTATAATTGTGGGTCCGTGGCCCGCTGTCCATGCAGGGATCCTATGTAGTCTGTTAATTATTAGACACTAATGATAATAATATTGGACAACATTGCGCCGTCAATAGTTCTGTTTATAACCATCGCTACCTCATTTCGGACTCCTGTTATTTTCATTTCCTATTAATTTGTTCAAATAGGACAGGAAATACGAAACATAACAACGCAAACTGACCTGCGATCACTGGACTTTTGGATTGCAAATAGCCTGGAGATGAGACCAAAATAGAAACGACTGAATATAATGTAATCATCGTCGACTCTGTAACGCTCCAGGGAGGCGAATGCCACAGATAATGATGATTGTGGCAGTAGCTATGGCTGTGGTGGTGGTGGTGGTGGTGATGGTGGTTATGAAGGTGGTGGTTGTTCTGGAGGTAATGGTAGTTGTGGTGGTGGAAATGATGATTGTGGCAGTAGCTATGGCTGTGGTGGTGGAGGTGCTGGTGGTGGTGGTGGTTGTGGAGGTAGTGGTTCTTATGAAGGTGGTGGTAGTTGTGGTGGTGGAAGTGGTGGTTGTGGTGGTAGGGATGGTGGTGGTGGGGTGGTGGTAGTTGTGGTAATGCTGGTGGTAGTAGGGTGGTGGTGTTCTGGTGGTGGTGGTTGTAGAGGTGGTGGATGTTATGGAGGTAGTGGTAGTTATGGCGGTGGAGGTGGTGGTGGACGTAAGAGCTGTGGTGGTGGGGTGATGGTGGTGGTAGTTGTGGTAATAGTGGTGGTGGGGTGGTGGTAGTTGTAGCAATGGTGATAGTGGGGTGTCGGTGGGGTGTTGGCGGGGTGGTGATGGTGATGGTGGTGATGGTGGTGTTTGTGGTAGTGTGGTGGTGGTGGGGTGGTGGTGGTGATGATGATGATGGTGGTGGTGGTGATGGAGGTGTTGGTGGTGGTGGTTGTGGTGGTTCCAACTGTGAACAGACGCTGCAACAGTTTGCTGTCAAGAAGCGATGTAGTGATGAGTTGGCAAGAGCTGAGAGATGCAGTGACCAGAGATTCGGCAGAGAACCGTGATTTCCGGATAGAGAGGAAGACGGGCATGTTGGTTGATAGTCTAATTCGGTTGATGCCGTGTTTCCCAGATGCCACATCCATCCAGAGGAGAAGAGGAGGACGGCTGTCTCCTTAAGAGACGATGCTTCCGTTTCATCTGTTGCTATTTCTTCAGATGATGTTAAAGGCGACCAGAGACAGAAGAAGGAAACGCCTGCGTCTCTGCTTCCGTCTTTTACATCGTCTCTGTCATTCTATCTGTCTCTCTGTAGTTTTTTCCGCCTCTGCCTCTTTCTGTGTGTCCCTCTGTCTGTGTTTCTGTTTCTGCCTCTGTAGGCCTATATGTCTTTTTGTCTGTCTGTCTTTGTCTGACGGTGTCTGTCTATCTCTCTGTCTGTCTATCTCTCTGTCTGTATGTCTCTCTTCTGTCTGCCTGCCTATCTGGCTGCCTATCTGTCTGTATGTTTGTCTGTCTGTCTGTTTGCCTGACTGCCCATCTGTCTGACGATATGTATTTGTTTGTTTGTGTGTGTCTGTTTCTCTTCTTCCCTATCTGTCTGTCTGTCTGTCTGTCTGTGTCTGTCTATCCGTCTATCTGTCTATCTATCTGTTGCGGATGGTTGACGATCGTCGCGTCTTCTGATCCGTTGACTTTAATCGTCAATGGACTCCATCACTTGACGGTTCTTTTTTCGTCCGCAGGATCCACCCCACCCCTCCCACACCCCACTTCACCCCACCCTACCCCACCCAATCTCAAACCCAATCGACCGATGAACGCCACGAACCGATCACAGTTAAGTACAGATTCGATCGGGTTAATGAGCCTCATCCCAAACTCACAAACCAACCCAACCATCAGGCTAAGGATTGATCCTCCTCTCTGATCATCATCATAAATTGCTGTCGCAGCCATTGTGGTCATCTTCAAGTAACCATATACAATTATACATGTATATTATATTATGTACAATTATGATTTTTATGCACATCAATATGTAAATAAAACATACCCACATACATACGAGTCAGCGCAGTCAGCGCAAAAGAAAAATATAGCTACCGTGGTTGCCAGGATGCACAGAGCGTGGTACGCCCGTGACACCACCTATGGAGTGAAAATTTAATATACCTCGGTTTTATGTTAGCTCGGTTTTATGTTATCGAAAGTCAGTCGGGATTTCTTTGATCTCGAGGACAGTGGCGTAGAAATAGGTAGTGCAGGTTGTGCAGTGCACAAGGGCCCCCGGCTGTTGAGGGCCCCCCCCCGGCGGTCAGAGTCTCCTTTACATGCACTACTCTTTGGTGACCCTCTGACTAGACACCGCGCTCAAAAATAAGCCGCTGCCCTACGATTTGCTTCCCGCGGCGTTTCGTAAGTCTGTAGACTACGATTAGGCCTACGTCTATCCTAAAATTAATAGATCTATAGATTTATACGAGAGGAGTAGCGACTTCATCATGCAGGTGGTCGGTATAGTAAGTGCAAGAAATTTTGAAACAATATATCAATAAGAGATTCGATTGCATCATCTGATAAAAATTATCATGCAGGCCTACGTCGAGTTCTAAAGCCCATCACTCAAGTTATAAATGGCCCTTGAGATGTACATTTTAAAAACTTGTTCACCCTGATGCGAGATCTGCAGATTCAGAACATTCAAGAGATTATCTGTGAATCCAATTAATCTATAATTATAGTCATGCACCTTAAGAATTCTCTTACACGGAAGTCCATTGCATGTAGACAGATCAAACAGGGACGAAAGCGGGCATTTCTTGACAACTAATCGGACGTCAGAAACCAGCGAAGACTAGCCTACATTCTCACACATCGGTAAGCCATTTCATCGATAATTATTGTCAAATGCCAATACAAATCGCTCGTTTGGCCATCAGTAGGCCTTGGTTCTTGAAGGGGCGCCAAATGCATGCTTAGAATGAATGGACTAAATGAATGAATGAATGAATGAATGAATGAATGAATGAATGAATGAATGAATGAATGAAAAAACAATTTGATTCTTTGACAGGACGCTCTTAAAACGAGAACCAATCTATGCCAACCACACACAAATTGCATAAACCAGTAACTACACTTCTTTGATGATGCTTTTCTTTATGACGTCTATCAGGAGTTTGTATTTGACCGTGATAGCTCGTTTGCATAATAGTTCACATTTTACTGTGCCTACTAACAAGTTAACAGCATCTGTTGATGCAAAAAGTGTTAGAAAACTGCTTTAACAACTGTGAACACATTATAATCATAAAATATGTGATATTATATGTTGGTAATATTAAAATCAACAGATAATCATGGGCGCCCGCACATAGGGGCAAGGGGGGGGCACTTGCCCCCCCTGGAAAAGTGAAACTTTATTTTTTAACTACTACTTTTGAGTTTTTAACAAATTTCTTCGCATTAAAACACTAATCATACGAATGATACACATGTGAAAGTGATAAATTTACGTTTAGAAATCTCTATAGAAATAAATATATAATTATATATAATAGTGCCCTTCATGGACCTACTTTTTAACATCTACTTTTGGATTTTTAACCAATTTTTCGCAAAAATAATACTCAAAATGAAACCGAGAAATTTGCATTAAAAAACCTCTTTGAAAAAATACCCGTGTTTCTAATTTCCAGCGCTGTATTTAGCATGCTTTTGTCACTGAAAAATGTAACCGTGACCACCGTAAATTTTTTGCCCCCTCCTGCAAAATTTTCTGCGGGCGCCCATGCAGATAATTAGAGGAACCTCCAGCATGTCGTTTTCCTTAAGGCATAGACGCCATCAGATCTTTTTGCAGGATTGGGAAACACAATGGTCACGGTGAATTTTTAGCGGGAGTTTAAAAGATGCAAAGCCAGAAATTAAGAACATGGAATTATTTAGAGGTCTCTAAATGTAAATTTCTCAGATTCACTTCGTGTATGCCTATCATTAACATAATTAGTGCTTTAGTGTTAAGAAATGTACTAAAACCTACAAAGTTGCAGGTCCTACTTGTGAAAATAGGTGTCAACTATCCAAAGCCCACTTGCCCTGTCTTCTACGGTCTTAAATTTAGGTGTCTTACTAGACCTACTTCAATTCTTTTGTGTACTACTGTGAAATTGAATTATCCTTGAGTGTCACGTAAAAGATTATGTTGGCACATCTTCAGTTATGGTGAAGACAAGATAAAGTATCATTTCTCTCCCGAGTTCAATGCCATCCCTACTTAACTTCACTGTCCCCGACGAGTAAAGTTTGTGTACCACGAAGTAAATTTTTGATCATCTGACAAGGAATAAATGAATACTGGAATCGAGCTCTAAGAGGTTCTACAGATAATTATTGCTGGAAGATGCAAAACGCCTGCGTAGACCATCAAGAAAATCTACCCGATTGCATGCTTTCACAAATAAATAATAGGCAATAATATTATTTAGAAGTTTTCATGAACATTTTTAATTGGTAATGAAGACAAGCCTTAGACGGAGCAGAGTGTTAGAGGTATTGCCCATAGTTGCTTCGCGAGAGACGGGCCCGGTGCTGATCTTCTGCGTCAGCAATTAGGTGGCATTGCCATCCGTCGGTGGTAGGTCTACATGCAGCTGTCTACACTGGTCATAGGTCTTTCCAACGAACCCAAGATACTACTACTAGTAGTAGTAGCAGCAGCAGCAGTAGTAGTAGCAGTAGTAGTAGTAGTAGTAGTAGTAGTAGTAGTAGTAGTAGTAGTAGTAGTAGTAGTAGAAGTAGTAGTAGCAGTAGTAGCAGCAGCAGCAGCAGTAGCAGTAGCAGTAGCAGCAGCAGTAGCAGTAGCAGTAGCAGTAGCAGTAGTATTAGTAGTAGCAGCAGTAGTTTTGTTATTGTTTTTTGTTATTTTTTAATTTTTTTATTGTAATCATATAGCTATTACTAGGCCTATTAATGTTTTTTGTATTATTTTTATTAATTATTTTTACTTATAAATACACTATTTTATCATCACTCTTATTATTGCCATTATACATGTAACTGTTGCTATTATTATTGATTAGGAGTTTGTTTCATATGGTGACCTCTAAAGCCTATGACTTTAAGAGGCAATGGTACAGTGCTCTATTTGATTCTGATGGTATTATGGACGGCATCTCTTCCTTTTTAGACATAAGAAAAAAATGCTCGCTAAGAATGGACCTGTAATGCATTCAAATACAGAGGGTGTTTTGCCCAAGGCCAAGGCGAACTGTAGGGTGCGTTTTGCCGGCGTGATGCCACCTGTTAGATTACCAATATAAATTTTTAATGTTATAGGCGAAGTCAAATTTAGTATGCGCTGTAAGAGGGTGTTTTGCCCAAGGCCAAGGCGAACTGTAGGGGGCGTTTTGCCGGCGTGATGCTACCTGTGAGATTACCAATATAAATTTTTAATGTTGTAGGCGAAGTCAAATTTAGTATGCACTGTAATTCGTTATAGCCTACTGTATGTTATGTATGTTATAGCCTACTTTGAACCTATAATTTGCATTTATGGCCATGCCTGACATTTTAGCATGGGCGTAACTTTGTTTTGCCCTCTCTTCCCTAGTGAGCAGAGATTCAGATGAATAGTCACTACCCCTATTTGAGACAAAGTTACGCCCATGCTCAGAGGCGCTCCATTTGAGTAATGTTTCTGTTCCTCTCCTCTGGGACGGACGGACGTTGTCTAGTGGTTGCTATTTTGAACTGAATTGCATAATGAAAATAAACCATAAATATTCTATAATTTTGTATTCAGACATCTATTTTTGTCTTAATGAAAATAAACCATAAATATTCTATAATTTTGTATTCAGACAGCTATTTTTGTCTTAATGAAAATAAACCATAAATATTCTATAATTTTGTATTCAGACAGCTACTTTTGTCTTAATGAAAATAAACCATAAACATTCTATAATTTTGTATTCAGACAGCTATTTTTGTCTTAATGAAAATAAACCATAAATATTCTATAATTTTGTATTCAGACAGCTATTTTTGTCTTTATTAAAATAAACCATAAATATTCTATAATTTTGTATTCAGACAGCTATTAAATCTTTCAGGGTGCACCCACCTCTTTATTTAAACTGGCGGTTTGCACTCGCGCTACTGAAAGTACTTCCCCCTTCGTAAAAACATGATTATATTAGAATGAAAATTTTCGGTGCAACTTCTAGTTGAGTCCATGGCAAGAAATCATGTCGTTATGTACGTGACAGATTCATAACAATACGTTTATCTTAATGACTATAAAAGTCTTATGTTCTCAGCAGTCATCAACAGTCGCCTCTTCAGCTTATTCAGCTGCTTCAGACGGACGGTAGCCTACAACACGAACGCCATCTTCTTCCGACAAGATTCTTCTTCTTCGTGAATGTAAGACAAAAACAGAATCTCTGCTTTAGTCTGGTTCTTACGGCTGGCATATGGTTGGTTTCTTAACGTAGGCCTACTAGCACAGTCGCTATACATTCTGTTTGCTCATTTTCTGACAACTTATCGTTCAATTCAGGATTAGATTTTTACTCTGCGTCATTATGACTTTATGTACCCACGTTTCAATGTGAAGCTACCGCTACATGTAAGAATTCAATTGTTTGCCTAACTTCTAATACCAAGGGCTCGGTTGGCTTCAATTAAAAAATAAATATTTTGGTGCTATGTGGTTAGCCCAGAGTAGCCTAATATGGTTGGAAAACTATCTGTGACAGGAAGATGCTTAGAGAATTTTGCTCCAGCCGCTCTCCATAGCTAACTCAACTTCTGAAAATAACAATTATACTATTATAGATGGTCTAACTGATTAGCCTAACTGACGGACATGTCTGCTGACAAGATGAGGGGAGAGTGATTCGCCCATTTAGATTGAGGCTATGGAAATGACATAGTTAAGAGTTTGAACTGAAAGCTGCCTCTCAAGATTAGCGTTATGTTTTCTTCTTCGCCTATGCTGCTGCTCCAGGTCTTGTCGGAGCGTGGACCGGGATTCGGATGAATTCGGTCAGCTGGTGGCATCTTTAGTTTCCCCGAAGGTACTCACAGGGAGGGCGCGCCCGGATTGACCCAGGCTCTGCGAACGCGGATGCCATCCTCCCCAGCGTTTTATTGATCGTATTGCATTCCATTGTACTCTACAGTAACTGTTCTGTACTTCAATGTGTTGTGCTGTGATGAGTTACAAACATTGTATTGTTTTGCATTGCACTGCTGCACTGACCTGCATTGTGTTGTGTTTGTTTTACTGTAATACATTCTGGGTTTTCTTAGTACCACCTCGGACTATACTCTTACGAATAACACTTTTGACTCAACGCAACGCTCGTGAATAAGCTGGTCCCCGCGCTTGGCTTTCAAGTAGCGCTTTAGAAATTTGGAGATTACGATTACGATAGTAGGTATTGCACTATGACGTATGGCAATGTTATTGTATATGACCATTTATAATGTGATTCCCTCTGCAAGAGTCTTTCAGAAGGGCTTCAAGTGCAAACGACCCAGAAACAAAGGATTTCACATGAGAGAAAGATGAGGAAAGACTAGCGAAGATAATTGATGTAGGGAATCCATCAATAGGTTGATCTTCTGTTTCAATATCTTCAAGTAAATATTAGTATGAACCAGACTGTTAATACAGTCTAAGACAGCAATTGATTGTCCGGCACAATATTGAGGCCGAAATTCGGTTACAAATACGTTCA